>JAOTOL010001187.1:282500-353623 GCA_034440575.1 Imbricaverruca yamaguchii
CGGAGATTGGTGCTGGTATTATATTATTCTGATGTTTTTTTTTTAAGCCGTCATTCCGAGCAATGATGAGCGTTTATATATATTAGGGAAGGATCCACACTGTCGCGAACTATTCAGGGACATATTGCCTTCATTCATATGATAGTTCGAACACCAACCGGACGATTTTCTCACAGAAAATAGTGCTTCCGAAGGAAACATAATGCACGCATAGTCACCGGTCCTACAACTAGCACAGGTCCGCAATTGAAGAATGAAAGAATATGAAGAAAACAGCTCGACCCACACAGTGGTGACCAAATATCAATATTATCCCACGTCCCATTATCAGCAAGTCTCCGCCGGATCTGACGCGTGATTTGGACAACATTCTTCATTAAGATGTATCTCCATAGGCGGGATCAGGAACATCATTGTTCAGGGACATCAGTGGACACCGACATTCAGGCAGGCTGTGTTGAAGTATCCAACGAGGCTGGCAAATTGCACGCCACGGTGATCGCACTGGCAGCGCTGCTGCGATTATTCAGGTGCTGTTTTGCGCACGGCATGGGAGCTGTCCATACACGTACCACTCAGTTCAGAATACTCGTAGCACGGCAGCACCTGAACAACAGCAGCACCGCCTAAAACGGCCGCACGGCCAACGTGACCACATGTCCAACTTGGTCCAGCTTGCCCACCTGTCCAACTAAGTCCGACACGTCCACATGTCCAACAGGTCCGACACGTCCACATGTCCAACTAGGTCCGACACATCCACATGTCCAACACGGTCCGGCTTGCCCACATGCCCAACTCGGTCCGGCACGCCCACATGCCCAACTAGGTCCGACACATCCACATGTCCAACTAGGTCCGACACGTCCACATGTCCAACTAGGTCCGACACATCCACATGTTCAACACGGTCCGGCTTGCCCACATGCCCAACTCGGTCCGGCACGCCCACATGCCCAACTAGGTCCGACACGTCCACATACCCAACTAGGTCCGACACGTCCACATGCCCAACTAGGTCCGACACGTCCACATACCCAACTGGGTCCGGCACGCCTACATGCCCAACTAGGTCCGACACGTCCACATGCCCAACTAGGTCCGACACGTCCACATACCCAACTAGGTCCGACACGTCCACATGCCCAACTAGGTCCGACACGTCCACATACCCAACTAGGTCCGACACGTCCACATGCCCAACTAGGTCCGACACGTCCACATGCCCAACTAGGTCCGACACGTCCACATGCCCAACTAGGTCCGACACGTCCACATGCCCAACTAGGTCCGACACGTCCACATGCCCAACTAGGTCCGACACATCCACATGCCCAACTAGGTCCGACACGTCCACATGCCCAACTGGGTCCGGCACGCCCACATACCCAACTGGGTCCGGCACGCCTACATGCCCAACTAGGTCCGACACGTCCACATGCCCAACTAGGTCCGACACATCCACATGCCCAACTAGGTCCGACACGTCCACATGTCCAACTCGGTCCGACACGTCCACATGCCCAACTAGGTCCGACACGTCCACATGCTCAACTAGGTCCGACACGTCCACATGCCCAACTAGGTCCGACACGTCCACATGCCCAACTAGGTCCGACACGTCCACATGCCCAACTAGGTCCGACACATCCACATGCCCAACTAGGTCCGACACGTCCACATGCCCAACTGGGTCCGGCACGCCCACATACCCAACTGGGTCCGGCACGCCTACATGCCCAACTAGGTCCGACACGTCCACATGCCCAACTAGGTCCGACACATCCACATGCCCAACTAGGTCCGACACGTCCACATGTCCAACTCGGTCCGACACGTCCACATGCCCAACTAGGTCCGACACGTCCACATGCCCAACTAGGTCCGACACGTCCACATGCCCAACTAGGTCCGACACGTCCACATGCCCAACTAGGTCCGACACGTCCACATGCCCAACTAGGTCCGACACGTCCACATGCCCAACTAGGTCCGACACGTCCACATGCCCAACTAGGTCCGACACGTCCACATGCCCAACTAGGTCCGACACGTCCACATGCCCAACTAGGTCCGACACGTCCACATGCCCAACTAGGTCCGACACATCCACATGCCCAACTAGGTCCGACACGTCCACATGCCCAACTGGGTCCGGCACGCCCACATACCCAACTGGGTCCGGCACGCCTACATGCCCAACTAGGTCCGACACGTCCACATGCCCAACTAGGTCCGACACATCCACATGCCCAACTAGGTCCGACACGTCCACATGCCCAACTGGGTCCGGCACGCCCACATGTCCAACACGGTCCGGCACGCCCACATGTCCGACTAAATACGGCATGCCCACATGTCCAATTATGCTCGGCACGCCCATATGTCCAACAAGATCCGGCGTGCCACATGTCCAACTGGGTCCAGCACGCCCACATGTCCAACATTATCCGGCGTGTCCACATGTTCAACTGGGTCCGGCGCGCCCACGTGTTCAGCTATGTCCAGCGTGCCTACATGTCCAACTGGGTTCGGCACAGCACCCCATGCGGTTGCATGACGCAAGCTGAAACACAGGCGTGCCACCGGTTGATGGGAACATTAAGCCGGGCTGACAGGGCCTATCGGGGCATACGCAAACAGGTGGCAGCGCAGTACACAAGAGATTAGCGACTGGTGTCGGGCATCGCACGATAATGTCGATTCTCAGAAACAATTCGGCATACTATCAATCAGCAGCAAAATTGAGAAAGCTTCATTACCGACACCATGAACAAGTCCGAGCACGTCAAACACCGCAAGGAAGGTGGTAACCTGGAAAATTAGAGTGCACCGGCACATGAGCGAGGCTCAGGATCAGGACAGCTATGGCAAACGGCGGCACATGGCTACCCGAGACCAGGGCGACGGCACGCCGGGCAACACATCCGGCTGCTGACGGGGCGGAATTTCAGCATACGTAGTGAGGTCAGGGAACATAAAACAACTGCTTTCCGCAGGATCCTCTCCTGTAGTGGGACCTGGATTGTTGAATAAACTACATTCATCCAAATGGTAGCTCAATAATGATGTCCAATTCAGTCAAAGCGTTGCGCCATAGCCAAGCAGACGTGTTCGTGAATGGTCTCCTGGGAAGGGAGTGTCGTCCAAGGGTGCAGTAAGTAATCTGCATGTTCCTCTAAAGGGTTCCGTCAAGGAATCTTCTCTAACAGGGAGTCACAACTGTTTGTGTCAGGTGCGTCAGAAAAACGATCGTCCAGCATGACCATGTGGCACGAACGGTGCCACATGGTCAACACGGTCGGTCTTGTTTGCACGATCTAATAGGGGTCAGATCAGCATGATCATGCGCTGAATTATTCGTGCCGGCTGGATTACATCTAAATGAAAAAGCTACACAGACGCTGTTCTGAAATATCCAGATGTTATTCTGGGCTAGGTAGCGCCACGGTTTTGACATGGCGCCCATGCAGCAGAAGCTCATGTGGATGCTCATGTGGATCAGCTCAGGCAGGCGCACCCTCTGTGCTAGACATGCGCCCTCCCGGAGTTTGCATCAGGCGAACTGTCTTCTGAAATGAGCAGGCCCCATCTAAACGAGGAAGACATAAAGACATAAAGACATAAAAGATTAGTGCAACTATGAGACACAAGGGCCCTTCTTGGTTGCACTCTCTACACTGAACCAGTTGCACACCAAAACTGTTAATCAGCCCTCCCTGTAATACTGAAAAGCAAGCCCTATATTCTTATAATGATTGTCTATGCTGTTCTTAAAGATGTTCAATGTGCTGCTACTGACGATGTTTTCTGGCAGCTGGTTCCAGTGTTCCACTACCCTGTTGGTGAAGAAAGTTTGCCTTAACCTTGTTCTGCTGTGGTTAACTTTAATTTTGAATTTATGACCTCTAATTGCATCATTTCTGTTAAATTCAAACATTTCCCCAAGGTATCCCCTCTCCAGACCATTGACAAATTTAAAGACCTCGATGAGATCTCCTCTCAGCCTTCTATATCTAAGTGAAAACATATTCAATTTCTTCAATCTTTCCTCATATGCCAGGTTGCTTATGCCATTAACCATTTTTGTAGCCCTCTTTTGTACTCTCTCCAAAAGCCAACAATCTTTTTCATAGCTAGGAGACCAAGCTTGGATGCAGTATTCCAAATGTGGTCTGACGTATGCACAGTAAAGCTTCCTGATCACTTCCTCACTTCTGTATGATACATTCCTATTTATTTCCCCGAGCATTCTCAGTGCCTTCTTCCTGGCTTCCTTGGTCTGTTCTGATGCCCCCAGTTTTGTGTTTAGAATAACACCTAAATCCTTATCCTGTTGAGTCACTGATAGCACTTGGCCACCCATGAAGTATGGAGCCTTCATATGCTGCTTACCTACATGCATGATTTTGCACTTATCAAAGTTAAATTTCATTTGCCATTCTTCGGACCACTTCACAAGTTCGTCTAAGTCTTTTTGCAGCGAGATATGCTCATCCTGACCTGTTATTGCTCTAAAGACCTTCAAATCATCCGCAAATTTCAAAACTTTACTGCTTAGGCCACTTTCAATGTTATTTACAAATATAATGAACAGTAATGGCCCTAGTACTGACCCCTGGGGGACTCCACTAAGAACATTTTGTCATGATGACTTTGTACCATTTAGCATCACTCTTTGCTGTCTATCTGAAAGCCACAACTCTATCCATTTTAAGATGCTACCTGCAATACCATGGGACTGAAGCTGTATCATTAACCGTTTATGGGATACCTTGTCAAAGGCCTTACTAAAGTCAAGATATGCTACATCAACCTGATTTCCCTGATCAAATTGTTCTGTGGCGAAGTTCAAAAAGTCCAAGAGGTTTGTGAGACACGATCGTCCTTTTCTAAACCCATGTTGAGTATTTTGAATCAATCTGCTACCTTCCAGATAACTAACTATCCTATCCTTGATAATTGATTCGAGTACCTTGCATACTAGGGATGTGAGACTTATTGGCCTATAGTTCTCAACTTTCCCTCTTTCTCCTTTCTTGAAAATAGGAACTACATTTGCCCTTTTCCAATCGGTTGGAATTTCATTATGTGAAACTGATCTACAAAATATTATACTAAGTGGAAATGCCAGTTCCTTTTCAGTTTCCCGCAACACCCTAGCATAAATTTCATCAGGTCCTGCTGCCTTATTTTGCTTTATTTTCCTGATATGATTGTAAACAACATCACTATCAATGAAATCAACATCATTTGTCAGATCCCATGTCACTGAACTATGGTGTATGGTCGGCAGATTGGTCATATCTTCCAATGTAAACACTGATTTGAACTGCTTGCTCAGCTCCACAACCATCTCACTATCCTCACCCATTGCAGTCCCGTTTACTTCCAGTGGACCAATTGTGCTAGAAACTTTACTCAGCTTGTAGAAACTAAAGAACTTTTTACTGTCCCCATTACAGTTTCTAGCTAAATCCAGTTCTTTTGCTCGCTTTGCTGCTCTGGTTTTTTGCTTCACAGTGTCTAGCTTTTCGATATGCCTTTAGATTAACGACATTTGAGGCTTCTTTAAAAACTCTAAATGCAGTTTTCTTAGCCTTAATTGCTTTTATCACCTCTGGTGTAAGCCATGCTGGCTTTCCTACCCTTCTTTTGCGTCTTTGCTTTTGGGGGACATGTCTAATCTGAGTTTCCTTCAAGTAAGATCTGAACTTTTCCCACATTTCACAGGCATTTAAATTGGAGAATTCTTCTTCCCATCTGATGGCACTTAAAGCCGCTCTCATGCCGTTAAAGTCTGCTCTGTTGAAATTTGGAACCTTTACCAAATTATCCTTGATAAGACATTTGCTCAAGCCTGGAAGGTGCTCCTCTAAATAACGACGGCGCCCGTTTGCGTGGCGAAAGCGCGCCTCGGGACAATGAGAACGTCCTCATCGACCAAAGACGCCCCCCCCCCCACCACCACCTTCTAGACTATGCAGGCCATTTCTGAACGAGCCAGACATCTCAGCATACCGAAGGCAGAGATGGGGTATCTTGTCCAGAACAGCGCCTGTCTACTCCAGAGGGGCATCTGCCATGTGCTCTGGACATCCAGACCCTCTCCTTAAGTGCGCCTATGCTTTTAAAGATTTAATGGGACGCAAACAAGTATAATATTGAGATGTTAAGCAATGTCTATAATTTCCTAGTCTCGGAGTATTTGTGTTTCCCGTATCTAAGTAACTTATAGAACCTATTATTTAAACTGTGTCTTGTGTTATCTAGTGAAATCGGTAGACACGGAATCGGTAGAATTCATTGCTATAGTTTTTGTATCCTGTACAACGCACAGCACACACAGATTATACAAATGTATCGATATATATTTTTCGTATCTAATAAACGATTACAATGACAACACCTTGACAGTGGATAACAAGTTTACCTCGTTCTTCTTTTTGCCTTGCAAGGCCAATTAAGTCTGTGAAGTACAGCTCCAGGTTGGTGGGCACCAGATCAACGTCGGTGGGGACAAAATAATAGTTGCTAGATCAGGACTTCACCAAAGAAGCATAGGTACCTCAGCCCCTGCTGTTCGCCGCTGCAGTCGGTTACCGTGTCTTCATGACTGGTCTGAGTGGTGGGTAATTTCTGGCTGAAACAAAACAAGGCAAGCTACTGCCTAAATTATATATTGTTTGGTACATGATCATTAGGGTGGAGCGATTTCCAAAAATTATGGTGTTAAAGTCTTAAAACTTGCGTTTGGTTCTAAAAAGACGATCTGCAAAGTTTTACAGCAATCTGAGGCCGGGAAGCCGCCGCGCCTCAGGGCTTTCTGAAGCTGAAATGACGTTTTTCTACCAACTTGTGGTACCAAGCCCGATTTCAGGAATTTAAATCATTAGATAGCAAATAAATATTTATTTCATTGCATTGTGCAGTCTTTCTTCCATCACTGTGCTAATTCTCACTTCCCTAACTTGAAAATTGTGCCTGCCATGACGCAGATTTCCGGGAGGTGTGCCGCCCGCAGCGCCACAACTGCCCTCTATCGGCAGAAGTATGAACTGTGACCATTGACCGTTAATTCCGCAATATAAGTATCTTTCTTGATCAACTGGGGAGCAGGTATGTGGCGGATTTGAGACAGTGTACAATGTGCTGACTTCTTATGCGCACAGCGCTATTTTATTACGATTCCAGCGACTTCTATCGACAACTATGCACGAATGGAGCATAGCCACAGCCGGTTTTGGCATATTGTGGCCTGCCTTTCAGCCTCCAAGCTCACAATGTTTACCTGAGATGCCCTGCTAGCATGTTTTCTTGGCTGCATGTGAATTGTTACTGCAGATATTTGAATGCAATTAATTTACTTTGGCGGAAACACTGACAATTCCACACCTTACTGGGTGGGTACTCGGTCGCACGACGAACGCAGACCGCTCAAATTTAACAGTACTGGCGATGATTTTATGCTCCGACCGTCGATTGCCTACCAACTGTTACATTTACTCACCATCACCACCATGGTCATGGGTAAAGAATTGCTTTGTAAGTTACCCCACCGGCGGCCAATGTATTGCGCGGCCATGGCCGGGGTGGCCGAGGCATATTCTCCGACCATGACCATGGTTGAAACCGAAAATAAGGGCCTACGAGGGCGTGTGTCGCACGCGGAATTTCCAATACAGTTATGTACCCTGCACTTCCTGTTGTAGCAAAAAACGTTTGTGATACTTTCGTATCCTATGGCGAGAGATGAATTTTGAAACTTACCAGTTCACTAACCAGTTTTTTCCTCTTTTCCAGACTAGTGAACATATCAGATTTCAAGTATGAGAGTAAAACAGGTTTATGGAAGTTTTCTCCGATCGAAGACGGCTCACTTTGCTTTGGGCCACCCCTGCGAACTGCAGAAGAACCAACTGCCACTTCAGATTCATGTATATAACTTCTACAGACTAAAGTCCAACAAACTTCGGGCTGTTGACAACCATGCAGCGAGCGAAAGGCAAATCGCCACGAGCGTTGCCAAGGGCGTTGTATACTTTTGGGGGAAAGCAAGCGTCCCTGTTAAATCGTTTCAATCGATTGTCCGCGGTGTCCTGATAATTGTGAAGACAGGAAAGGATCTAACAAAGACCCCAACAAAGAAACGCGCTGGCGCAAGCAAAACGATTCCCCTCCGTGAGCTGTTTGACATCTGCGCGTGCAGTTGTCCTTCGAGAAATCCCTGCAGCTGCCCCAGCGAGAACAAGGTTCCATATCGCGAGTGGAATTTCTTACAAGACCAGCGAGGTGAGAGGAAGCGAAGCATCGGCGGCATTGAAATGAAGGCCTTCAATGCATTGGAGAGGAGGCGAAGAGATGAGAACCGTCTGCGGCCTGACCCGGCTTTCCTTCAGACGGACGCCAACGACTCGGAGCCTGGTCCCTCGGGTCTGACCGAGCACAGCACGGGACACGAGCCAGAAAGCATGGACGAGAGGAGCAATGGTGACGAGGCATATGACACAGGGAGTGTCCACGAACCAACACAGACTAGAGCTCCGTACAATATGATGCCTCTGGAGAATTTCGCTAAGGAGTGTGACCGGTACATCGAGGTCACTGATAGGGTTGCAGCGGCCCTTGGCACCGCTCTCTTGAAGGATATTGGCCTCGTCACTGAGAACGACACGAGACACGTCATCACACGAGATAAAGTGATAAGAGCCAGACAAAGGGCACAGGAGAAAGAAAAATGAAAGCTAAAGGAGGGCATAGGCGGTAAGGTGCAGTGTATGGGATTCGATGGGAGACAGGATATCACAAATATACGAGAGAAAACAAATGAGCAAGACGTACGGCTTACGGGAAAAGAGAAGCGTCTGGTATTTGTGAGCGAGCCAGGTGGAACCTACATAGCTCACAGAACACTGACATCAGAAAATAGTGCATCAATTGCTGGCAAGGCTTTAGAAGTCATTCGGGAGTGCGACTCAGAAGAATCACTGCAGGCAGTATTGGTCGATGGCACGGCCGTCAACACAGGCCGCGAAAATGGTGTACTCACGAGGATGGAGCGCCAGCTTGGCCGTAACGTCCAGTGGCTCATTTGCCTTCTTCATGACAACTAACTTCCGATGAGGTATGTGCTGCCTGTTTTTTTATACAATAAAACAAGAATTGACTGAAATACTTCGCCACTATCCACCTGACCCTTACAAATTGCTTGACATACAATAATATACTTCGTCATCTGCATATCTATCTAGAATCATGGCAATTTGCGAGTCCGTAGTACAGTCCAAACACTTGCCATACCATTTGCCCATTTAGACCCTGATAAATGTCTATCCAATTCCTTCCTTGTCCCAATCCCATTCTGTCCTGTGCTTTTTCGCAGGCATGTGTTCGTGGAGCTGGATGGAGGCCACGGTACCAGTGTGCCCAAGTCCTTCAAGGGCCCGCTGGGACAAGCTATAGTTGGTGACATTCACCGCCAGCCGGGGGTGGACTTCCGTCCCATCCCATTCAACGCGCCTGACATCGCGGAGCAGGTTGTCGCAGACATGTCTGCTGACCAGCGCATCCTTCTCCGGTACTGCCGAGCCGCCGCCACCGGCGTTGTCAGTGCTGAGCTGGCACGCACCAGGCCGGGTCCGCTTAACCACGCGCGGTGGGTAACTCTCGGTATCAGAGTGCTCGTACTGTACACGAGAACTGCGTCGCCAACCTCGACTCTGACAAAGATGACGGAGTTTGTCCAACAGGTGTATGCCCCTATGTGGTTCGACATCAAAGCGCGCCCACTCCTCACGCAAGGAGCCGTGCATCTCTTCAGAACGATGAGACTTATTCAGACACAGACACCTCAAGTGCAAACAGTGGCGAAACGTTCAGTGAAACGAAACGCGTGGTTCGCCCACCCGGAGAACCTAATCGCGGCCATGGTTGTCGACGCTGAGAGGTCGATCCGGGAGAGGGGGGGTCAAACTGATCATGAGTGCGCGGAGTAACCCAGGATCCCGGTCCCGATAGTTCAGGGTGCCCCCACTGAACTGGGAGGCGACCACATGCACCGACATGATCCAATGGGACCATGTCGAAGTGGCCGAACCGCCAGTTACCGTTCATATGTCGAACGACGAGATTATGTCAGCCGTCGACCAACCTCTCTCGCTACCGGCATTCCCATGCCACGCACAAAGTGTCGAGCGATGTGTTAGGCTCGTAACGGAGGCGACCACGCGTGTGTTCGGCGAGGACAGGCGACACGACATTATCGTATCGCGCCAGGCCAGTCGTGCCGCGAGACCGAAATCCGCCAAGAAAAGTGACTTCGTGTAACGGGAAATGTGAGAGAGATGGGGAGAGAGAGAGAGAGAGAGAGAGAGAGAGAGAGAGAGAGAGAGAGAGAGAGAGAGAGAGAGAGAGAGAGAGAGTGAGAGAGAGAGAGACATAAACAGTGAGCCAGAGACAGAGACGGAGAGATAGGCGTGAGCAATTCGTAGTCGTATGGTGGTGCAGGATCTTATCTAGATGAGTAAGTCTTTGGACTAACTACGCTTAGTTAGTTCTGTTCGTGTGCCTATTCGTAGGCATCCATCCGAATATACCCTGTCTTAGATCCGCCCCCTCCCTGCCTTCAGTTGTCCCAGAGAGGAACTAAAACTGAGGAAAAACTGTCAATGCCCACAGTTCACACTTCCACCGATAGAGGGCAGTGATGTCGCTGCGGTCGGCGCACCTTATGAGACTGCGTAATGACGGGCACAATTTTCAAGTTAAAGAAGTGAGAATTGGTACAGCGGTCAATGAAAGACTGCAGAATGCAATGCAACAACTCTTTATTTTCTATCGAATTATTTGAATTCCTGAAATGGTGATTTATCATGCAAGTTCGTCAAAAACGTCATTTCGGTCTCAGAAAGCCATGAGGCGCGGCGGCTTCCCGGCCTCAGATTGTTTTATAACTTTGCAAATCATTTTTTGAGAACCAAACACATGGTTTTAGACTTTATCACCCAGCATTTTTACAAAAACGCATCAAATCACTCCACCCTAATGATCATGCGTTTTTCTATCCCATGCATAGTACATTTTAAATATTTGATACTCGTTGCTCCACCATTGCGTCCTTGCATTCCTCTGTAATCCCATTTCACAAACATTCGTTTTTGCTTCTGCTTCTATTACAGCGAAATTCGCACGCCGTCGTTCATGACGAAATAAATATTAAATGACTTTCAATACCACTGGAGCGCCACGTCGGTGATGTAGTCCTCAGCAGAGCCGCACCACCAGGCCACCTAGCACAGTCCGGACGGCGTCCTACACCACCAGGCCACCTAGCACAGTCCGGACGGCGTCCTACACCGCCAGACCACCTAGCACCGTCCGGACGGCGTCCTACACCGCCAGGCCACCTAGCACAGTCCGGACGGCGTCCTACACCGCCAGGCCACCTACACCACCAGGCCACCTAGCACAGTCCGGACGGCGTCCTACACCGCCAGGCCACCTAGCACAGTCCGGACGGCGTCCTACACCGCCAGACCACCTAGCACCGTCCGGACGGCGTCCTACACCGCCAGGCCACCTAGCACAGTCCGGACGGCGTCCTACACCGCCAGGCCACCTACACCACCAGGCCACCTAGCACCGTCCGGACGGCGTCCTACACCGCCAGGCCACCTAGCACAGTCCGGACGGCGTCCTACACCGCCAGGCCACCTACACCGCCAGGCCACCTACACCGCCAGGCCACCTAGCACAGTCCGAACGGCGTCCTACACCACCAGGCCACCTAGCACCGTCCGGACGGCGTCCTACACCGCCAGGCCACCTAGCACAGTCCGGACGGCGTCCTACACCACCAGGCTACCTAGCACAGTCCGAACGGCGTCCTATACCGCCAGGCCACCTAGCACAGTCCGGACGGCGTCCTACACCGCCAGGCCACCTAGTACAGTCCGGACGGCGTCCTACACCGCCAGGCCACCTAGCACAGTCCGAACGGCGTCCTACACCGCCAGGCCACCTAGTACAGTCCGGACGGCGTCCTACACCACCAGGCCACCTAGCACAGTCCGGACGGCGTCCTACACCGCCAGGCCACCTAGCATAGTCCGGACGGCGTCCTGCTGGCCGAGTAGAGGCCGAGCCGTCGCCGCTTCGGCTTGCCGTTCCTCCTGAAGACGGTTCTAGGAGAGGTGGCGCCGCCGGCGCGACCGTGGGGGGGCTGCGCCCGGGAGCCGGAGAGCGCCGGGTGGACGTCTCGTGCACAGTGGTCGCCTCGGCCACCGGACGTGCGCGACAGCAGCGTGTCGAGGTCGGGCGCGCCGCGCAGTGCCTCCTCGGGCGCGGAGAACAGCAGGCTCTGCAGCCAGCCGTCCGGCAGCAGCCGCCAGCAGCGCTCCATCTGCGGCCGTCAGCCGGGTTATTGTGTCTACCGTCGGCTAATGCAGCGATCGAGACGCGCAGGGATAAACACCAATTGGTGTTTATCACGCATCTCGCAGTCATTAATGCGTTTGCACGATGTGCGTTTGTGAGGCTGTCACTACGGTCATTTGACGTCGCTTGTGAGCAAATATTTCATCACTATGCACTATGCATTGTCGATCTGCACATCCAGCGGGATGCCCTCAAAACTCGCTTTCAACACGCAGCAGAGGGGGATACAAATGTCCAATTGTGGCTGCACGTATTTGATCTATGACTGCGATGTTCTTGTGAAGGAATATTCTTATGCATATATGTTTTCGACGCATCCGCTAATACAGGTACAATAATGTTGTGATCTGTTTTGATGTTGTGACGTACGTAGTGGTAGTGTTCTAGAGACATGCTACGTTATTCACTGTATGCTATGGTGATGTTCCACAGGCGTGCCACGTGATTCGCCGTACGTAGTGGTGATGCTCCAAAGACATGCAACGTGATTCACCGTACGCAGTGGTGGTGTTCCAGAGGCATGTCAACAACGGGTGTAGGCACCTACGATGCCGACAGTGACAGTTCCGGCGACGTAACTGCCGACGTAGATGACAACGACACAAGAGCGCTGTGCCTGCTGGCGCCCAACTGTTTCCAGCGGTGAAGCGCAAGTTGTGCTGTGATGCCGTTTCCCATCCGGTGTGAAGCACAAAACCCGGCACACTCAACGCCGATGGTCCAGGGTGTCAGACGCTTCTGACTATATCAGTGTTTTGAAGGCGATGCCTTCTTTTCGCCGTTGGCTGCCCGAAAAAAAATGGACGACTGAGGAAATATAGCAGCCCGAGCTGCCACTAGACTGGATACATTCAACAAGATATTGGCGTTCTCGATACGGCCTGTGGCAGAATCACGACTGCCTTCTGTTGTGCTTGGTCTGATAATCTTATGCTGTACTTTAGGGTGGATGAGGTGCACAAATTATATACCTACGTCGTGTATTCGATACGTATCAGATGTATTGGCAGCACGAGCATAATGCGATGAGAAGGGAAAATAATGAACCCGATTGTATGTTTCCGCACACAAGCAGTCCCAAATCTGTGAGCTTAGCCTATGATCATAGGTCACATATCACAGGTCACAGGTCAAAATATCATTTGCGCCGCGTATCATACGGTTACACGGGACAAATCTGACATTTACAATACGAATCCCAGCTTTACACGCGTTACGAAATCGACATATGCAGCAGGCCTCGACAATTCCACCACTGGAAACTCGGTCACCATTGGGGATGAGGGGAAGTACTATGCCTCCCCAGTGTCCTAAAGTTACTCAACCATGAACTGTGTGGATGAAGGAAGAAGTTGCTTGGGAATAGTGAAAGATTGGAAGAAAATAAAGGATTGCCACTTAAGGATTAAAAAGCGGAATGCCTTTCGCTTCAGTCACATGCATTTTACATTATTTAGCAGTTGTGTGCATGACTGTGCATACATCATGTGGCAAAATGGTAAAAACCGAAGACGAGGATGAAATACCACAACTCCATTAACCGTGCATTTCCAGGCCACATGGTTAATTATTTTACACTGTGCCTCCCTGAGACTCAACCCAAGATTCCAGAGTACGACCCAAGCGCGTCTCCTCTCTGGTGCCCTGGGCGAGTCGCAAGTGCCGGCTGCGGAGCGAGGCGCAAGGAAAATTGCTGTCTCAGCGAAAATATCGCCACGAGCCCCTTTCTTGGAACACAGATGAGAGTGGCTCAGGAGAAATAATGTGACGGAGATGGCAAGTATCAAAGTGAAGTAAACAGAACTGGCTATGGATGAGAAAATTACAACTTGAAATGCGACATCGCAACGCTGTCGAAAGTTGTCAGTGGACGACTTTCGATAGGCTTCTGAGAGCCTCGCCCCCACGAGATAGGAGTCGACAGCGACCAACGGGTCAACAAGCGCCACCATTGGCAGGTTTTGTAACTATCGCTACGCGTTAGTTTGTAACTACCGCTATGCGGTTGTTGCGGCTGTCTCTTAATGAAGTGCTTGCCTGTGGGCTGAGATAAGGGAAATTGAAGAAAAATCATGGCATTGAGTAATAATACACTTACTTACCAATCTTCTAGTATCACAAACATCGAGATACGATCAAAATTGGATGCGGACTTGGGCAGCATTACAAATTCGGACCATTGCCTCGATTTGCGTGTTTGTTCACATAAGCTAGCTATTTGCTCGAAAGTTAAAGCGTATTTTAAAAAAGTTCATGGCACTGGGTAATAATATACCTATTTGGCTATCTAGCAGTGCTAACATTTTCTGGCTATGGTCAAAATCAGATGCGGACTTGGGCATCACAAGATGAAAGTTTATCAAGTTCTTGTCGTACTTATGAACACAAATTCATTATTTCGTCAGAAGTTAAATCCACAGGAGAAAAAGCCATCCTGCCATGCAATGGCACAGGTATCTGGTTTTCTAACGGTGCCAATATCTTTGGGATACTTGCAAAATCAGATGCGGACTTGGCGTTACAAGACCGAGGATGCTCTGTTTTTATCACGTTGGTTAACACAAACCATTTATTTGCTCGTAAGTTAGAGACATAGTGCAAAAGCTCACCTTGGCTGCTATTAATACATCTATTTGGTTATCTAACAGTAGTAATATCTTCGATGTATGGTCAAAATTTGATGACGACTCCGGTGCTACAACGTAAAAGCTTATCATGTTCTCATCGAATTTGTGAACACAAACCGAACATTTTCTGAGACGTTGAAGTCACAGAAGAAAAAACATCCTGTAATGCAATGGTGTAGTCATTCGGCTCTATAACAGTATTAATATCTTTGGAATATCACCAAAACTAGATGCGGACTTGGGTATTAGAAGGCTGAGGCTATCTTGTTTGTATCTTGTTCGTCGAAAAAAACCGCTATTTGCTCGAAAGCTAGATAAATAATTCGAAAACCCAACACTTCGAGTATTAATATGTATATTTGGCTATATAATAAGAATAATGTCTTCGGGATGCGGTCAAAATCAGATGGAGACTTATATATCACAAGTTGGAAGCTGATCATGGTCTTGTCGTATTTGTCAACACAAACCCATTAAAACCGTCCTACGATATACTGACACCCCCTATCATTTTGATGATTACTTCTTGTTCATAGTCTATACTGTAGTCCGCTAAGATTCCAGCCTTCTTTTGAAGACTGTCTGATCTGATCTTTCCGACTTTCAATGTACTTTTTTCCACAACATTTACATCACCAAATTCGCTAACTTGCCGCTTGTACCAATCTTGCTTGAATTTGGTACCACACTTTAGGAGGCCTTCTTGTGTCAGACTGCGCACAATCAAAACATCAGTCTTTGCTATTTGCATACGAATGATTTTAGCTGCTTCTTCTCTAGATGGGAACTTCAGAGCTTTGAAAAGGTGAGTAAATATCTGATCAGCTATCAATTGAAGGCTTGAAGAAAATTGTATCGCATGTATTTCACGTGGTTTCTCTAAAAAAAAACTGTTTAGTAGGAATCCATTCATCTGCAAAATAAAATCCAGAACAACTTACAGTGCAGTGACAAACATGTTGTTAAAGCTTTTTTTACAACTCACATGATAATTCTATATAACAACAAAACGGAAAACTGAAAACAATTTAATATTATCAAGTATGACGATTTGAATTGCCCATGGTAGAATTATCATGCCACGGGTGAAAATAGCAAAACAAACACAACAGAGCCGCAGTACAAACATGTGACACAAGTCTGCACCGCTTATATTATGTGACTGAGAATGCTTAGAATGTGCAATGGCATAACATTTCAAAATGATTCCTGCAATAACAGAATACATGGGAAATTTGTTGGAACAACGTACAGTGCTAAAGCACTGTGATGACACACATGTTGTCATATTCCCATCATGACCTTAGCTTACCTTTCAAATAACGAGAATTGTGTCGCAATACAAATGACGGTCATTAAAAGTCACTACACATAAAATTTCAGATATGCCAGTACAAACTGAGGTTGCTAAAATTGTGACATAGCAAAAAGGCTTCACAAATGAAATTACAACACCATGAGGACAAAGTTGAAACAAAAACAAACTGGTACTGGGTTTTTGTCATCCGGAAAGAACAATGTCCTATCCAAAAAGAAGAAGAAATATGCTTCCTTTTATAGTTTGAAAATTGAAGTGTGTCATTTTGCAAGCACTGTTCATTTACAGTTTGATTAAAAGGCACACAACTCCCTTGGAAGTGACAGGATATTCATATATTGCAAATGGGAGGAATACTGTCCTTTCAGAATAGGCTTGTCGATAAATTTTCCTCCACTCAGGCTTCAAAGATTGACATCAATCACCAACTGATGGTATCCAACAGATCATACGGCAACAGGAAAACAACCTCGAATTACGTTGAGAAATCATATAAAAAAATACAGAGAGAAAGTTCAACAGGTGAAATAACATAAATGGCCAGCCATGAATTGTTCTGCTTTGAGAAGGGGCAGATATCTGCCAAATCACTACACTCTCATTATGAGCAGTTCCAGGCAACCAACAGAGACCATTAATGTTAATGGACAATTTCCGATATCCATTTTGGTTAACTCCCTGGACTTTGGCCATGGGTATTATTGTACTTTAGAAATTCGTGTGACACATTTTACACACATTTTAACTTCATGAAGTGGTAAAGGGTCACGTTTGTCTTGGCTGGGTTAGGTTGTACTTTTAGTTCCAGTTGGATTTCTTAACGTTAAAAATGACGTTTCTTTGAAAACAAATAAGGTTAGGTGAGATAAGTTTCTAATTAGTTTTACTTTAAATAAAAATTTTGTACAAACATGTTCTTTTTATTTTGTCTCATGTGGAAAGCTAGGTATGTTAGTTTGGGTAATGTTATGTTTTTATGCATTATTTTCATGCTAGATTACCCAACTCCAAGTCTCCTTTTTCGTGATATTTCTCTGCTCACAGAAAAGAATGCATTGGCATCCTTTTGGGCATGAGTGGTCACATTACTTTAACCACATTCCTATGCATTACATTGGACAAATAAATCACAAGAATTCAAAAGGACCATACACGATTTTGTAGTTAAGTACAATGTATCCAGCCATGTTCCTAGATATGCTTCTGAATGCCTCTTTGGAATTCATGCCATTTTTTATGTACAGGTTCAAAGCTCAAGTTCCAAGAGCATTCATGTTTTCAGCTTCTGGAAATCTTCCGTCATTCCAATAACTTAGTCTTGGGTATTAACCAAGGAACACCACATAACAATATACAGCTGACCCACAAATGGCATGAAGTGATGGATATTTATTGGGAAATTTGCATGATTAGCCTGATTTAAACTATGCAGCAAAACCATGGTTTGATTTATATTATCAATCCATGTAATTGAAAGCAAATATGTTTATGATCCGACTTGAAATTGGAGATAATATCTGCATTGTTGTTTGTGATATCCGGAACTGCATTTCGAATGCTTTAGTCGGTTTTGACATTTACTATGACAGAGCAATAAGATTGAACTCTGCCAAACAGCACACATGCTTACCATGGTTAGAAAATGATGTGACGGTTATGAGAACAAGACGATGTTTGCATGTTGGAAAACGTCGACGAAGCTGCTTTTCTAACCATGACAAGGACTACAATGAACCTTAAATCATCCTGCTACTCACCATTACAGGACGAATAAATAAAGATGAACGACCGTTTCTAATTACTGGTCCTTCACCCAATCCGTTGGCATCTGACAAAAGGTTCACGAATGACGCAGCCGCGTCGTAACTGAACGAATTTACATCTTTTGCTTTTTTATCATTCACACCATTATAACATATTTACGTTTTCATATTCAGGCAAGAATTCCTCGTCTTACATGTTCATCAGCGAATATGAATTTGTATAGTTCTGTAAACCACTTGGCCACTGGACCCATGCTTTCGATCCCTATGGACTTGTAATTACGCCAGGAGCGCTGCATAGAATAAGTAAATATAAGAACCTAACATCTCCGTAATCATTTTCTCTTTGCAGAATCCCTGCAAATCATCTGTTCTCAGAATGCCGTTATCACACTGCTCTCAGAAGAATTGCTTAAGCCCGCTACGTAATTTACCGAAGACAATGAAACACGCAAATCTTAAATCATCACGACCTGCAGGCTACACGATCGTGTGTTGCCGACGTCTATGTCATGGACGGCCGTTCGCACTAGCACCCCCCCCTCCACATTCATATTAAGATACGACAGCGGTGCGACGAGTCTCGTCTCCCGTCGAACGAAACTTGACGAGTCTCGTCTCTCATCTCCCGGTGCTGCGATGTTGCACTCTGGGTTCACTACGACACGGCCACCTTGTCTGACCCAACTCACATGTCATGTCATGTCATGTCATGTCACCGCGAGATGTCCATCGACGGAAAGTCCACTGATATGGTTTGATGTATATGTCTTCATGACGTCTGTGCCTGAACGCCCACGTAGCGCATGTGTGTCAGCGTATGATAACGTAGGTGACGAAAGTGTAACTGACGTCCGTCAGGGCATTGCATCATAGTGGGATGAATTCACCGACCGAACTGTCGCACACACGTGCATTGGTGTAGTTTTCTGAAGATTCTTGCAGGACACAATACATGGTTGTCCCAAAACGTTTTGGGGCACACCACATTGGGTACCATGGTAAAGGTTGAAATTATTGGGGACAAAGCCAACATTTGAGCTAGAGGGGTTGACAGTTGACTCCAAAAGTACACAAAACTACACCCTGTGTTCGTGGTGCCGAATGATGGGCCATCGCCTACCCCAATGTTGTGACCTGAGTTTGATATGTTCGGTAACGATTAAGTCAGTTGTCCATGAAGTTATATTCCAGCCAAGTATTATTGACGACGATCGCATTTGAACGACATGAATAAGTATGAGCCACATTGTCTGCTGTTCGAAGTCTTAGTCTCAATGCTAATTTGGGCCCGTTCCCATCTGTTCAATCTAATAACCTCATAATATAAACAATTTGAAGTGACCGGACGAACCACGGGAAGTAATTTCTTACACACAAATGTAGCTATTCCATTTCAATTCGCTGCAATCGTTCCATGAGAACACCAAGACTCGGAACATTTTCTTCTAAAAGGTGCATTTACCTTGCAGAGCAGCATCACGACGAGCAGAAATGTTGCCGCCTTCATTCTGGCTTCACGATCTGCGGATTCGAACGAGCTCGCCTTTGGTCTGCCGTTGGTCCAGTGCCAGCAATGTTCGCACTCCTGCCGCAAACGGCAACCTTCCTCCAACTGTGCCGATGCCTCCAATCAGAGTGTGTGGTAGGCGTGCATTGAACTGGTTTGGTGCGAGGAAGTGCCGACGGAAACAATGTCAGTACCAGGGACGGTCACAAAAATGGCGTGGCTGCGGCGCGGCCCGCCCGCCATCGCACGTGACGCACCTTATTTGCACCGGCGCCCTTGGACTGAGGTGTATTCCTCGCGTCCGTTCGTTACCGTTCAGCGACTGGAGTACCGCGCGCTTTGCAGGGCAGGGACAACTGCTGATCGGTGTCAGCTGAATCGTGCGACTCATAAGCAAAGCGTGTTAATGCGTACCTTGTGCATGGGCTTCATGGCGCTGTATGTTCCTGCAGGAAGTATGACCGGAGTGGTTTTAAAGACATAAAAGATTAGTGCAACTATGGGCCACAAGGGCCCTTCTTGGTTGCACTCCGTACACTGAACTAGTTGCCCACCAAATCTGTCAATCAGCCCTCCCTGTATTACTGAAAAGCAAGCCCTCTATTCTTATAATGATTGTCTATGCTGTTTTTAAAGATGTTCATTGTGCTGCTACTGACAATGTTTTCTGGCAGCTGGTTCCAGTGTTCTACTACCCTGTTGGTGAAGAAAGTCTGCATTAACATTGTTCTGTTGTGGTTAACTTTAATTTTGAATTTATGACCTCTAATTGCATCATTTCTGTTCAATTCAAACATTTCCCCAAGATATCCCCTCTCCAGACCATGGACAAATTTAAAGACCTCGATGAGATCTCCTCTCAGCCTTCTATATCTAAGTGAAAACATATTCAATTTCTTCAATCTTTCAGAGTTCACTATCGTGCCTATCCACCCTGCAAATTTCGTTGCTATAGCCTTCATAAGAGCCGTGATCTTAGGGGGCGGATTCCACCCCCCCTCCCCTCTAGTGCGCGTTATTTTCAGAGGCTCTCCAGGCCGCGTATTAAGGCAGACAAAATTGAATGCACACCCATTAGACCTCCTCCCCAGATCACATTATACCAATTACACCCATAGTTTTATTTCCACATAACCGAAAGAACTGATTCCCTGGCAGTTTCTGTCATAGCTATTGCGGAAAACGCCTGAGAGGGTTCTACCCTCACTTCTCCCGCGCGTATGTTATTCACTGACCCCTCCATGCATTACTGGTACATCTCATCCCTGACATGCACCACACTCCAGCAAAACATGCAACAAGGATATACGAATCAGAAGCATATATTCGTACCCATCCACCGAATTACAGCTCCGAGGAAACCACGCCTCCGAAAAGCGCTGTAATCATGTTTTTCCTATGTATGCACCTTTGAACCAAAACTGACGTTTTGTTCCGACCTCCTACAACTACACGTATTAATGTAGTCTATCCAGATACGTCTACCCATAAGTCTACCATAAGTCTACCCAGATATCTTTATTTATCGAGTTGTGGTGGAGAGGGGGTACAATGTACGAATGCAATGGGTGAGCTCAAATGGATTGGGAGATGGGGTTACACTCCAGAAAGCAAAGCAACACCCACGAGTCCGCCCTTCAAATGGGAGCGAGGTTGAATACAAAGCATGCCCTTCGACATATAATTGCATCGTTTGAAAAGTATTTATAGGAATATGTTTAGAATTTTCGGTGGTTTCACCTCTCAATTGACGAGACAAAATCAAGGAATAGAAACTGGATCTTGCAGTGCTGGATTCGTGGCTAATATGTATCTATCATATCGGGCCCGAGGAGCTGCACCATGCCTTACTTTAAGGTATATTTGTCATTTGACATGAAAATGTGCAATCGCGAAGGGGTGCTTGACTATTGTTTGTGCCTTGCATGAACATTAAGCACCGAATTTCTCTATGTAGGTATCACGCAAAATGCATCCACCCGAATGCAGTATCTTAGAAAATAGTCGTCTTGAAAACAGCATATCATTTACGTCTGTGAAGACAGCTTCATATTCGGATTCACATTCGGATTTACATTCGAACCCGGACCCCTACGATTTCGGTAAAACCTTGTACACATGTAGTACTAATAGTACTAATCACAGCGGTGCCAGTTACTTCCAATCACATTAAGAACTTTGACTTCCAGAGGGCAAATTATTTCAAGGTCGTTAACTCGGACCCCCACGATTTCGACGACAGATTGCACACATGTATCACTATGTGTGCTTATTACAGCGGCAGCATTTATATTCCATCACATTGAGAAGTTTGACCTCCAGAGGCAATCGAATTTCAAGGTCATTCAACCGGACCCCTACGATTTTTGCAAAAACTTGCACATTGATAGAGCAAATAATGCTCATCACAGTGGTACCATTCATTTACCGTCACATTGAAAGCCTTGACCTCCAGTGGTCATCGAAGTTCGATATCGTCGAACCGGACCCCTGCGATTCTCATGAATCCTTGCATACATATAGTACTCGACTCGCTGAGTACAGCAGTGGCAGTCATTTCGCATCACATTGGAAACTTTGACCTCCAGAGGTCAAGGACGCTGGTTGTTCAGGAAGGACGTTGACCCCGGACCCCTACGATTTGGACCAAAATGTGCTATCGTATGCTCTTCAATGCGCTGATTTCAATGGTGAAAACCGTTTTGCGTCACATGAAAAAATATGCCCTCCAGAGCCAAATGTATATCCACCATATTTACATTGAGATTCAGATTCGTTCAACAGCCGGACCCCTGCGATTCTCATGAATACTTGCATACATATAGTACTCGGTTCGCTGATTACAGTAGTGGCAATCATTTCGTATCACATTGAAAACTTTGACCTCCAGAGGTCAAGGACGCTGGTTGTTCAGGAAGGACGTTGACCCCAGACCCATACGATTTGGCCTAAAATGTGCTCTTGTATGCTCTTCAATGCGCTAATTTCAATGGTGAAAACCGTTTTGCGTCACATTGAAAAATAAGCCCTACAGAGCCAAATGTATATCCACCATATTTACATTCGACCGTTGAGATTCAGATTCGTTAAACACCCGGACCCCTGTGATTCTCATGAATCCTTGCATACATATAGAACTCGGTTCGCTGATTACAGTAGTGGCAGTCATATCGCATCACATTGAAAACTTTGACCTCCAGAGGTCAAGGACGCTGAATGTTCAGCAAGGACGTTGACCCCGGACTCCTACGATGTGGACTAAGATGTGCTATTGTATGTTCTTCAATGCGCTGATTTCGATTGTGAAAACCGTTTTGCGTCGCATTAAAAAATAAGCCCTACAGAGCCAAATGTATATCCACCATATTTACATTCGACCGTTGAGATTCAGATTCATTAAACACCCGGACCCCTGCGATTCTCATGAATCCTTGCATACATATAGTACTCGGTTCGCTGATTACAGTAGTGGCAGTCATTTCGCATCACATTGAAAACTTTGACCTCCAGAGGTCAAGGACGCTGGTTGTTCAGGAAGGACGTTGACCCCTGACCCATACGATTTGGTCTAAAATGTGCTCTTGTATGCTCTTCAATGCGCTGATTTCAATGGTGGAAACCGTTTTGCGTCACATTGAAAAATAAGCCCTACAGAGCCAAATGTATTTCCACCATATTTACATTGGACCATTCGGATTCAGATTCGTACAACACCCGGACCCCTGTGATTCTCATGAATACTTGCATACATATAGTACTCGACTCGCTGATTACAGTAGTGGCAGTCATTTCGCATCACATTGGAAACTTTGACCTCCAGAGGTCAAGGACGCTCGTTGTTCAGCAAGGACGTTGACCCCGGACCCCTACGATTTGGACCAAGATGTGCTATTGTATGCTCTTTAATGCGCTGATTTCAATGGTGAAAACCGTTTTGCGTCACATTAAAAAGTAAGCCCTAAAGACCCAAATGTATATCCACCATATTTACATTCGACCGCTGAGATTCAGATTCGTTAAACACCCGGACCCCTGCGATTCTCATGAATCCTTGCATACACATAGTACTCGGTTCGCTGATTACAGTAGTGGCAGTCATTTAGCATCACATTGAAAACTTTGACCTCCGGAGGTCAAGGACGCTGGATGTTCAGGAAGGACGTCGATCCCGGACCCCTACGATTTGGACTAAAATGTGATCTTGTATGCTCTTCAATGCGCTGATTTCAATGGTGAAAACCGTTTTGCGTCATATTGAAGAATAAGCCCTACAGAGCCAAATGTATCTCCACCATATTTACATTGAGATTCGGATTCGTTAAACACCCGGACCCCTGCGATTCTCATGAATCCTTGCATACATATGGTACTCGGCTGGCTGAGTACAGTAGTGGCAGATATTTCGCACCACATTGAAAACTTTGACCTCCAGAGGTCAAGGACGCTCGTTGTTCAGCAAGGACGTTGACCCCGGACCCCTACGATTTGGATTAAGATATGCTATTGTATGCTCTTCAATGCGCTGATTTCAATGCGCTTATGGGATTCCCAAACGATTGTCTCATGGAGAAGGTTTCATGTCCTGAGAACAATGCCATGCAATTTGATCGGTCAATCCCATGGGATTTTTCCATTAGGGATATGAATATTAAGCAGTGAAGCAGCGAATTTGACATCAATAGCATATAAAATATACCTTTATGAGTATAGTATTTTCGAAGTTAATTCTCCCTCAACAATATTAGTTAATTCTCGAAAACTGCCCTTCCGCTGTGTTGTGAGTGCCTATTTCCTGAATATTCCGCTTGGCGGCGTTACGCACCCTCTCGGCAGCAAATGCCCTTGCTTCATGCTCACACTGCCCAGACTCGCACTGCTGCCCGGAACGTGGGCCTGCAAAGATCGAGCGCGCCATACGTCTTTGCTGCGGTTAAGTGCACGCCAAGACTCCACGACAAGGTGAGTGCGATATGCTATCGGTAGGGACCATGTTTTGTTTACCGTTGATATCCATGGATTGATTTCCTTATATTGGTATGCTTAAGTTCGCCGCCAGGTGTGTACAGGGTTTCGCTGTGTAGGTGGGGTTGGCCACCAAATCAATCTTCCATGTATATCACATTGCGTTGATTTAATTATACATCATATGTTAATATGCAAATATTACCACCAGTGTTAATATGCCAATATTACCACCAGATTATTGTAACTTATAATTTTAGCGCAACATAACTATCGGTGCTGTAAATCCTAGCATCATTTGTAATAGCGTATCATTAACTTTTTGATGTTGTGCAGTTGGCCTAAAATGTGCTAGGATTTACAGTAGAGATCAAGTAGAGATTAATCAAGTAGAGATTTCGACTACCGTAAATCAGCCCATTCGCAGTCCACCATAATGACTATTTCCAGACGCACCTGGAACGAAATTTATGACGGAGAAATAAGAGAGGGGTGGACAAAAGTCATGAACAGAAAACTGATGGAGATACTAAAGCCTGCATGCATCCTTGTCTTCAAAACCCGACGGGTCAAAAAACAAGAATCGCGCAAACGCACTGGACCGTTCTTCACGGCTAGCGCGCGCTGTAAAATCCCTGGCTGCCACACTTATCGACTGCACATGGAAAACCATCCGGAAGAGACAACGTCCAAACTGCTTGATGTCACAGTCATTAAATATGGATCACCACGGCATGGCGACTTCTTTTCTCACCGCCGACTGACTGGAAAAGACCGAAGATCAGCTGCAGATATGGTAAACGTGCATGGAGTATACCAAGCACGTGGTATGCTGTTGGACGAGGCCCCAGAAAATCAACTGAGAGCAGGCAACCTTACGGAGGCACCACCTGCTCAAGTGCTTCGCCAGGCGGGATACGAGCGGCGGCAAAGCGGCAGGTATTCCTTGGACTGGTGTGAAGATATTGCGACCACCATGAGGGTATCCCAAGACGAAGATATTGTCAGCAAAAAACTGCCAGGGGGAGTTCACTTGGTAGGGAAGAACCCCCTGTCGGTGCACATGTACAGGGAACACTTCTTCAAAAAATTTGCAAAACAGCCATCTGTGATCCATGTAGACCAGTGTTGGATTTTCACTTCTCGGTCTTGGATTCGGAGTGTATAATTTTTTGGCTTGCCAAAGTATGGAATGTATAATCTTGAGAAGCACTATGTTATGGGGTGTATAATTTCCCAGTTTGCCAAATTATGGGGTGTATGTTGAAGCACCAAGTAACGGAGTATATACATTTTATATATAACGAAGTGTATAAATTTTGAAAAATGCAGTGATGTCTCCTGGAATGAAGAATAAAAACCCAGGGGCCTCGGTAGCTTAGATGGTGGAGCGTGGAACTCGAATCTCGCGGCCGGCGGCATTTGCGGAGTCCACCCACGACCAATCGGTGTGATATAGGGTGGCGGCGCTATGCAACCTTGCGGTTGAATGCGTCGTAAAATAACCCGATAATTCTTCTTCCTCAAGAATAAAACGCCTTTAAGTCATTTGTTAGGTTCTTATCCTAGTGTCTCACAGACAACCAGATGGGGTCCACCACACATCGTCGTCTGAAGTCATCCGCGTTACGTGAATGACTTATAAGGCAACCTCCTGAGCATTGGTAGATAAAATGATTACAAAAGTATACTTAATCGATGTCAACCAAGTTTATATATCAATACCTGCCACTCCTAGCATAGGTACCAACACCGCACAACTAATACAAATTCACAACATACCTCGAGAGCAGGACGTTCGTGCACCGCTGGGTCTAAAATGGGAGGGTCTAAAATGTTACTTCGGGATATGGGTTTCGGAATATATAATGGTTCAAGGAAAGTTATACTAAAACAATCCGTCTAAAATCTTTTATTCTCTCCACGATGAAATTTTCTTTTTTCAAATGAGAAAGCTGGAAAAAAATATTGAAGTCAATCCTTATTAATATTAAATGTATTTCAATGCACTTTTTAGTTCATGTCTGGAATGTTTAGTAGAAGCAAGGAATTCCTTGGAAGGATGAAAAGCGACTAGACGGGCGGGCAAATTGCTGCTGTAAAACAGACTATCGTCACGGACGAGCGGAAATTAGCGTCTCATTTCGCGCCATGATTGCTATGAAATACCAAAAAATGAAAATAAGTTAGAGAAAACTGCCAAGAGAATTACAGAGAACTTTTTTTTCAAATAATAATAATCAGGACTGTGGGAAGAAATTAATCATTGGATCAGAATGAGGCTTATAAGAGTGTAGAGGATTAGGTCAACACACGTAAATCTGAATTTGTCCGGAGTGGGGAAACCTCGCGGTCGGAGTGGCATGAATACAACTATTCCCGCTTTTTGATGAAATTCGGAAACAATATAAGTCATGAAATCGAAAGAAGGTGAAATTTCCGGTTCTATGGGTCTTCATTTTGGAGCAAAGTGTTAGCAGGTTTTAGGAACGTTTTGGTACCATTCAGGCAATTTTCATGGGGAAAATCCTTCCGATATCTTTTATGTATATCGCTCCTGACTGCTTAATAATATAAATATGAACGGTTTTATCCATCCCATTTGATGCAGAACATATCATTCTCCAAGGAACCAAGAAGAAATGCATTATCCATGGCTTTTCGTGGCAATGGTTCAAATAGCTCCGGCCGGAGTGGGAGATGGAGAGCGGTGAACTCATTGAATCCAAGAACGCGGTCGGGGGCTGGTGAAGGTGAATTTCTATATTTGGTTGCGGAGGGTAGTGTTTTTTTTATTCACCGAAGGATTTTCTTTAAAGCTCTTTGTTGCTATCCGGATGAAATTGACTGCGTGTTTGGCTCGAGGTATGGGAGGTTGTATTATTTGACTATGTAGGTACCTACCTACTTACCCCTTTATATCTTCAGATAATACAAGGAGCAGGACATGATAATATTAATTGCTGTGATGTTTTGTCGACAAGCGTAGAAATGAACAAAACTGATTGCTTTGCTTTTTTCTGGAAAATCTTGTTTTAACTTACCACATTTTGAAGCGTGAATGTTTTTCTTTCAAAATGGGGCTTGGCCTCTTCAGTGCACATTGACTGCAGATATTATAGATATGCATGCATTCAAGCATTATTTGTGCATTCATGAAATGTTCAGGAATTATTAGGTGCATCCTGTCCCCATTCTCCATTCAATACCATTATACTTTTAACATTTCTGGTCTGTGACTTTCTGAATGGACAAATTTGCAGTTTAAGGTGATTTGATTTCTTGAAATGTATTTTTCGTGCAATGATTATGAATGTGTTCATAATGTAGGTACTTACATGATGTGACCTCACATTTTTTGGCAAGTGCAGTTGGGTAGCAAAATGACACCAAAAAGTTGCTCGGGTTTGGTTGGGAAATATACCATGAAATGTGATGTTAAAAAGGAAGAAAAAGCTACAGCCTAACTGGATGCAAGAAAGCCTTTTTTAATAAAAAAAATTTCTAAGCAATTTTTTCCTTTAACAAATTAAAAGTAAATGACCTATTCTAACCAAACAGCCTATGGTAGCCCGAGTGTTTTTTTTTTAATTCAAAAACTTTATTTTATAATCCTGAATGATTCTGAAAGGAATTTGATAAATGGATAACTTACAACAACAAAAAAAAATATAGCATAACTTAGCCAAACCTAATACCTTTGTATGGTTCATGGAGGCAAAATGTGTGTAAAGCATGTGTGGAAAAGTAATAGTGCCCATGACAATTCCTATGCTGTAGCAAAACATGGCTCATATCCACCAGTATTTTGGAGATTTGGGGGAAGTGCTACACTTTGTGGCTTACCAGTTGTGTGGATGCCACTCTAGCTCTTGGTGTTCATCCATACATTCTTCTGGGCATATCTGGACTCTGTTCTGAGGTTTATCCACAAATGGAGAACATACACATGAATGCATTGGTGGCTGTTTATTAATTCACCTGCACCTCACCAGAAATCGCACATGCACAAATGAAATGTTATAGAATGATATGGAAGATGGAATGTTCAGTGGCATTAAGATCATATTCAGACTGCAGTGTTCCATATTTTGTCATCCATTGACATATGTTGTACTTGTGCATGCTAGCAAACTGATATTCTTCCAATCTGGCTGGCATCTCATTTTCGGCTCCACTCCTGCCTCCTCTTGGAATGTGCCTACAGATGACCCGAAATAACAAATGTGTATTATCCTCAATTATACTGGAAACTTCATGTGGTAGGGGACCCAGTATGACTGAATCTTCCTCTCCACCCAATTTATCACTATTGTATAATGACATCTAGCTGTCTTGCTAGTTAAGTATGTCTTCATCCAGCAATGCAAGGAGTGTATTTTTTCCGGAGTGTATAATTCTTTGGATTGCAAAAGTTCCAAAAAAGCGCCACTTTTCCAACGCTGATGTAGACGCCACCGGTGCAGTAACAAAGCAGGTGGGAGATAAACGACCTCTCCTCTACGTCATCCTAGCTAAAGCGGACGAGGGCACCAGCTATCCTCTGGGGCAAATGCTGTCAGAGAGCCACAGTGCTCCCTCAATCTTTTTAGCCAAACAGCCCGAGATTACAAAGTGGTAACAGGGGCGCAGTTCAAACCAAAGCGAATTGTTACCGATTATTCATAGGCTATCATACATGCAGCTGCCGAGGGAATCATGAAAACTAACCTCCTCACATATCTAGACGAGTGCTGGCAGAGTATCCATGGAGAATGTCAACCACCTGAAACACTTCTCAGCTTGTGCTGTGCACATGTGAGTCAACAGCTGTCCAGAGAGCTGAAAAATATGAAACTCGCTAAAGAAACAAGGCAAAGTTACATGTGGCTGTTCGCAAAAGCCCAGCAGGCGACATCTCTTCAGGCCCTCGACCGACTGCTTCGGATAATCTGTAGACTTGCTCTGTCGACCAAGGAGGTAACCAACCTCGATATGAGCTACCCAGCTGGTAATGAGGACTCGCCAGATGACAGCGCGCGAGATGATTCTCATCGTACACGCTTCAGGGTGAAGTCAACGTATCGCACGAAAACAAAGTTTGGAAGACACTTTGGTCGCGTCCGGGCGGAGGTCGAATCCGAGTTGAACCAAGATGATAAGCAAGGAGAGACTATCACAAACCCATTTTATTGTCCGCGTATGTTGAGGTATATGTTAGGAACTATCATGCCTCTCGCCCCACTGTGGGCACAGCTTCTGAGCAAGAAGACGACTTCTAATGCCTGTGTTGAGAGCTTCATGAGAGTTCTGAAAAAAGAGATGCTGCGAGGTCGGCGTCGGATGCATCCGGGTGACTTTGTCCGAGTTCTTCTAAAAGATACAGCGCGTAGAATCAAACAAGACTCCATGCCGTACCGTCCAATGGCCAGCAAAAAGCAGTGGAAAAGAAGAACTTCCGTATCATCCAATACCATACTGGAGGAGGAAGGATGGAATAAAAGAGGACAACCCGCGACAAAAACACGAACCTACCTGAGCAGGAAAACCCCACCAACCAGCATGCAAGATGTTCTGTCGGTCAAGAGATCGCAGCATGATTCCGATGCTGTACCTTCATCCGGATCCACCATTCACAGTACCTATTTCCAACACAAATCCTACCATACTGAGGAAAAAGTCGAATGTGAAGCAGGAGGAGCGTCAATGACGAAAGAACAAGAACAGGAGGCAAATATCTCAGAGACGCAACCTGAGGAGAATGTAATAGATCTATCACAGGAAGAACATCTATCAGCTGAGGAAACAACGACTCCACCCAATACGCATCTGGGATTCGTGTCACATAGTGACATGGCATCTCTGTCCGGCACAAACTGGCTAAATGATAATATTTTGGCAGCTTTCATGGGAACAGAAGTTGAAAGAACGGGAGCATCAGTGGCGATATTTGCTGCGCAGTTCCTACAAGTGCTGAAGGGTTGCGACATCAGTACTGCCTTGCGTGACGCTGCAGCGCGGCACACCGAGCTGCAACGTCCAGTATGGATCTTGCCAGTAAACTCTTTCGGGAATATGCACTGGTCCCTGGTAGTTGTAGACTTCACAACACAGATCATCGGCTGCTTCGACTCCTTAGGATATTCTATCACCAAGGCTGAAATGACACTTCTCCAAAAATTCATCGTTCTGACAAGGCCAAGAGCCTCCCTGCAGTGGCATCGATGGCGATACGCTTGCCCTTACAATGTAGACAGGCAGCAAGACGGCAGCAGCTGCGGAGTGCACATCTGCCTGTATGTGCACATCATGCTCTCGGGAATTCGACGAAACATGAACCTCGGTCGTCAAGAAATTGCGGCAACACGAGCCTATATAAGGAACCAAATTCTAACGTCAAAAAAGTGTCCAAATGCATTTGTAGGAACGTTATCTAAGGGACAGGATATAAAAATGTTTGTTGTCGCTCCTGCAAAAATGGAGCACCACATGGACTGGCAAGGGCTTCTCATAAAAATAGGATCAAGTGCTCTGAATGAATGAGGAACCAGATAGCATACAAAACCGACCGTTCTGAGGCCTGCTGCACATCAACATGGTACTACTGCCCTTACCCGACTTCTGCAACTACTTGGCGTGTATTCCGCATATCGCAGCTGGGCACTGTGAAGTGCAACACGACCCTTAGTCACCCGATGTCGTGCCAGAACTCATGGCAGTACCTTGCAGGCGAATGGGTGGCTCGGCGGAAGCCGGCGACGGGCAGGACTGGCGGCTTAAGTGTGCTCTGTGTTTGTTGGGTATGATCAGGATTTGTGTTTGGTTTGGCCGGAGGAATACGTTTTGGTCATATATACTCTCTACTGAATAGGGCCCATGCTGCACCTGCCCAAACCCCTCACAATGTTCATATGTTCCGCGCTCAGCAGTCTAGTGGCTAGTTTGTTTATGTTTGACATAAATTAGAGTGATGTGACTGAACGTCTGAGGTTGTATTTAGGTTTATCGTGTTGAAGTGTTGTGAGCATTACCTCGGAACTGTGTGCTTTGAGCATTCCATCGCGTTGACGGTACTCTGGCCAATGGCATTGTGTGCACCCGATGACTCCCACCCACTGGGACACTCCCTGCCACGTCCTGTGAGAGTGGTCGTCCTCTGTTGAGCCAAGCAACGTATCCTGGCCAGCAGCGAGTACAACTCGCACAAGCTTTCCAGATCTTGCGTCGCCTCGCTCTAAATCTTCACCTACAGTAGCTGGATTAAAACGTGTTGCTACATGTAGCCTGGTACGGCGAATAGGACACCCTGAGGACTGGAAATGTCGCTCGAGTGAAGCTGAGAGTAGTACTTGTTTCAAAGGGATTCAGTGCAGATCAGTGAGCGTGTTTGCCGTCTTGATCATGGAGATTCATGTCAAGCTTCAATATCAAAGGTCTCATAATGTTTATAGCGTTTTTGATAACCAACCATTCTCCAACATTACGACATTAGCATTACGTTCGTGCTGCGGTAGCTGCTCATTGTAAGGATGGCAATTGCATTGGGAAGTGTTCTTAAGTGTGCTACGAGCGGGGCCAGATGCCGAGGAATTTGTCTTCAACCATTGTAACATCAGTTCTTCTTTCCAGCATCATACATTTTTTCGATAGTACATAGATGCTGAGAAATCATAGCATGCGTCCTTGACCTCTGAAGGTCAAAGCTTTCAATGTGATGGAAAATGACGCCGCCATTGCGATTAACGCGCAAAGTACTTTCTATTTCCAAATGGTACACCCAAACTGGGATTCCTGGTGTTTGACGACTCTGAATCAATGGTCGAATGTAAATATGGTGGGGATACCTTTGGCTCTGTAGGGCTTATTTTTTTAATGTGACGCAAAACGGTTTTCCCCATTGAAATCAGCGCATTCAAGAGCATACCAGAGCACATTTTAGGCCAAATCGTAGGGGTCCGGGGTCAACGTCCTTGCTAAACAACCAGCGTCCTTGACCTCTGGAGGTCAAAGTTTCCAATATGATGCGAAATGACTGCCACTGCTGTACTCAGCGAGTCGAGTACTATATGTATGCAAGGATTCATGAGCATCACAGGGGTCCGGGTGTTTAACGAATCTGAATCTCAACGGTCGAATGTAAATATAGTGGATATACATTTGGCTCTGTAGGGCTTGTTTTTCAATGTGACGCAAAACGGTTTTCACCATTGAAATCAGCGCATTAAAGAACATACAATAGCACATCTTGGTCAAAATTGAAGGGGTCCGGGGTCAACGTCCTTGCTGAACAACCAGCGTCCTTGACCTCTGGAGATCAAAGTTTCCAATGTGATGCGAAATGGCTGCCACTGCTGTAGTCAGCGAGTCGAGTACTACATGTATGCAAGGATTCATGAGAATCACAGGGGTCCGGGTGTTTAACGAATCTGAATCTCAACGCTCTCAAATCTGAATCTCAACGGTAAATATGGTGGATATACATTTGGCTCTGTAGGGCTTATTTTTCAATGTGACGCAAAATGGTTTTCACCTATGAAATCAGCGCATTGAAGAGCATACAAGAGCACATTTTAGGCCAAATCGTATCGTACGGAGTCAACGTCCTTCCTGAACAACCAGCGTCCTTGACCTCTGGAGGTCAAAGTTTTCAATGTGATGCGAAATGACTGCCACTACTGTAATCAGCGAACCGAGTACTATGTGTATGCAAGGATTCATGAGAATCGCAGGGGTCCGGGTGTTGAACGAATCTGAATCCCAATGGTCGAATGTAAATATGGTGGAAATACATTTGGCTCTGTAGGGCGTATTGTTTAATGTGACGCAAAACGGTTTTGACCATTGAAATCAGCGCATTGAGCAGGATGCAATAGCACATCTTGGTCCAAATCGTAGGGGTCCGGGGTCAACGTCCTTCCTGAACAACCAGCGTCCTTGACCTCTGGAGGTCAAAGTTTTCAATGTGATACGAAATGACTGCCACCACTGTAATCAGCGAACCGAGTACTATATGTATGCAAGGATTCATGAGAATATCAGGGGTCCGGGTGTTGAACGAATCTGAATCCCAATGGTCGAATGTAAATATGGTGGAAATACATTTGGCTCTGTAGGGCGTATTGTTTAATGTGACGCAAAACGTTTTTTACCATTGAAATCAGCGCACTGAGCAGGATACAATAGCACATCTTGGTCCAAATCGAAGGGGTCCGGGGTCAACGTCCTTCCTGAACAACCAGCGTCCTTGACCTCTGGAGGTCGAAGTTTTCAATGTGATACGAAATGACTGCCACTACTGTAATCAGCGAACCGAGCGCTATATGTATGCAAGGATTCATGAGAATCGCAGGGGTCCGGCTGTTGAACGAAGCTGAATCTCAATGTAAATAAGGTGGAAATAATTTGGATCTGTAGGGCTTACTTTTCAATGTGACGCAAAACGGTTTCCACCATTGAAATCAGCGCATTGAAGAGCATACAAGAGCACATTTTAGGCCAAATCGTATGGGTCCGGGGTCAACGTCCTTCCTGAACAACCAGCGTCCTTAACCTCTGGAGGTCAAAGTTTTCAATGTGATACGAAATGACTGGCACTATGTATGCAAGGATTCATGAGAATCGCAGGGGTCCGGGTGTTTAACGAATCTGAATCTCAGCGGTCGAATGTAAATATGGTGGATATACATTTGGCTCTGTAGGGCTTACTTTTCAATGTGACGCAAAACGGTTTCCACCATTGAAATTAGCGCATTGAAGAGCATACAATAGCACATTTTAGGCCAAATCGTATGGGTCCGGGGTCAACGTCCTTCTTGAACAACCAGCGTCCTTGACCTCTGGAGGTCAAAGTTTTCAATGTGATGCGAAATGACTGCCACTACTGTAATCAGCGAACCGAGTACTATATGTATGCAAGGATTCATGAGAATCGCAGGGGTCCGGGTGTTGAACGAATCTGAATCCCAATGGTCGAATGTAAATATGGTGGAAATACATTTGGCTCTGTAGGGCTTACTTTTCAATGTGACGCAAAACGGTTTTCACCATTGAAACTAGCGCATTGAAGAGCATACCAGAGCACATTTTAGGCCAAATCGTATGGGTCCGGGGTCAACGTCCTTGCTAAACAACCAGCGTCCTTGACCTCTGGAGGTCAAAGTTTCCAATGTGATGCGAAATGACTGCCACTACTGTAATCAGCGAACCGAGTTCTATATGTATGCAAGGATTCATGAGAATCACAGGGGTCCGGGTGTTGAACGAATCTGAATCCAATGTAAATATGGTGGAAATACATTTGGCTCTTTAGGGCTTACTTTTTAATGTGACGCAAAATGGTTTTCACCATTGAAATCAGCGCATTAAAGAGCATACAATAGCACATCTTGGTCCAAATCGTATGGGTCCGGGGTCGACGTCCTTCCTGAACAACCAGCGTCCTTGACCTCTGGAGGTCAAAGTTTTCAATGTGATGCGAAATGATTGCCACTACTGTAATCAGCGAACCGAGTACTATATGTATGCAAGTATTCATGAGAATCGCAGGGGTCCGGGTGTTTAACGAATCTGAATCTCAACGGTCGAAGGTAAATGTGGTGGATATACATTTGGCTCTGTAGGGGTTATTTTTCAATGTGACGCAAAACGGTTTTCACCATTGAAATCATTGCATTAAAGAGCATACAATAGCACATCTTGGTCCAAATCGTAGGGGTCCGGGGTCAACGTCCTTGCTGAACAACCAGTGTCCTTGACCTCTGGAGGTCAAAGTTTCCAATGTGATGCGAAATGACTGCCACTGCTGTACTCAGCGAGTCGAGTACTATATGTATGTAAGGATTCATGAGAATCGCAGGGGTCCGGTTCGATGATATCGAACTTCGATGACCACTGGAGGTCAAGGCTTTCAATGTGACGGTAAATGAATGGTACCACTGTGATGAGCATTATTTGCTCTATCAATGTGCAAGTTTTTGCAAAAATCGTAGGGGTCCGGTTGAATGACCTTGAAATTCGATTGCCTCTGTAGGTCAAACTTCTCAATGTGATGGAATATAAATGCTGCCGCTGTAATAAGCACACATAGTGATACATGTGTGCAATCTGTCGTCGAAATCGTAGGGGTCCGAGTTAACGACCTTGAAATAATTTGCCCTCTGGAAGTCAAAGTTCCTAATGTGATGGGAAGTAACTGGCACCGCTGTGATTAGTACTATTAGTACTACATGTGTACAAAGTTTTAGCGAAATCGTAGGGGTCCGGGTTCGAATGTAAATCCGAATGTGAATCCGAATATGAAGCTGTCTTGACAGACGTACGAAAACATATTGTATCCCTGATCATTCATTATAAGAATAGAGGGCTCGTTTTTCAGTATTACAGGTAGGGCTGATTGACAGATTTGGTGGGCAACTGGTTCAGTGTACAGAGTGCAACCAAGAAGGGCCCTTGTGGCTCATATTTGCACTAATCTTTTATGTCTTTATGTCTTTATGCAACGGATATTGAATGAATGTCATGCGAGTGAACGTTGAAGTATAGATAACAACATTTCTCACTAGATGGCAGGATGTGTAGTTGAATACGCTTTTGCTGTGTGCGCGCATTTTTAGCTTTTCAGACGTCGGGAACCGGCTGTCGCCCCGTGGGAAGCTGATATGCGGCGCAGTGGCGGATACAGAGCACGAACACCCTGCTCATACCTGTTTGTATCAGATTTCATGGCTACCGAAAATGGTGAATACATTGTGATTCTCGCGCAATATTTGCATTTTTCGCCCCGAATATGCCGGCTAGTTATATCCTGGTGACGCCATTGATCAGCTGCCTGGGGAAGGAACGGAGAAAGCGCAGCGTCTGTGGCGCGAAAGTAGACGGTTCGCGTCGCGAAACAGTCACGGTGTCGATGAAGAAAAGTTAGGGAAGCCTAAGTGGGTGATTATGAGTTGACTTGGCGTTTTGGCCCAGGGTGGGTGATTTGGAACTTGGTTTGGAAAATCGCTGACCAACTTTTTTGTGGATATGGGATCAGGGGTCGTGGGCCACGTAGGAATTCTCACAGTTTTGGGAATGTTTTCTTCCATTTTTTTCTTCTAAAAATTTTGATTTTTGCTGAGTCGGTGAAGTAAGTGAAGTCGGTGAATTTTCTGACCTTCTGAGTGACTGCGATGCCGATTATAATACCATAAGAATGTAATTCAAGCCGGTGATTCGGAGTTTGCGTCTCGGAAACAACATTTTGCCATAGCAAATATTGATATTGATATGCAATTATCTAAAAATACCGGCGGAAAAATCCCCCATGTCGCATCTTTTGTGTAACATTTGAAACTTTTTGTGGAAAGCCTTTCTTTGAGATTAACGATTACATTCAATTAACGTGGGTAATTGTGGAGTGTACTGGACGAATGTAGAGTATTCAAAATGACATATTTTCTTCATTTTCGTTTATGAGATGCACAGCTCCCGTGGCAACACATTTTGTCCAAATGGAAACTGTATCTTGAATACCAACCTATCCGCTGTAGTGTTTCCGCTATAATTGTATGTTTCTTTGGGTGTTTTGCTTTCAAATCCGCTGGCGGCCGAATGTTTCTTGGACCGGAATTTCCTCCGACTAAACCTTTTTTCTTTCGCTTAGAATCCGATGATTGTTCGCGTTGGGAAACCGTCACGGTGTCATTGATGAAAATGTGCATTAACCCGCGAGAACTGGTTACCCATAGTTAATTATAGTCTCCTGCCTCTTGTGCACCCGAGTTGCATTACGAGTTGGCTCTCTTACTTGCACGGTGTTGAAATCGTTTTATGTCGCGATAGCGCTTGCTGGACTAAGTAACTGCTTTTTGTAGGTCAGCGACGACCAGGCTAGACCACCGTTCCAAACCCTCAAGGAAATAATTATTCATGTAGTACTCATGATGTACGATTGTATTTGTGTACATCTAAAGCACCTCGGATTAATCATTTAAACACTAGAAACGTTCTCCAGAATGCAGCCACACTGTACATCTTGTTAAACTTTATGTGATGAATTGAAAAGCTATCGACAATTTTCGTATAGTATCGTTTGATTTTGTGGTTGGAAATTGGAGCCGAATTTAAGATTTTTCCTGTCTTAAGTTTGTATTGCAGTTATATTATCGGAACATATGTGTGTGGTTCGGTAAGAATTTGGCTTAATCCAGTAACAGGGCACATACACATATGGTTATATTCCGATCATAATGTTCGATGTTTCGGCTTTGGCGTACCAGGGTAATGATCGTAGGCAATTTGAGGAGTTTAGTGGCGCATCGACTACATCGTTCATGCAGCTAATCGTAGGCAAGCTTACGCATGTGAATAGCTTTACCTAAATAGTTTTACACATGGTGCGACAGCACAGGGAGTTTGTGAAGTGTAGATTGTGGTCAAATAGTGCGTGCACACAGTGGCTCCGACACGTCATTTTAATTTGGGTTGCGGATAGCAAAGGCGATCCCAAAAACCTGCATGAGATGCAGGCTTAAAAAATACGCAGCAATTCCATTATATTATCGGGTTTACATTGTCACCTATGGTTTACATTGTCAGCTTTCGTATATTACAGTCAGGCATTTCAAATATAATTTGGGTCAGTTTTTGAACAAAGCAATTACATTTACCCTTTTCTTACAAATCACACATGGTGGCCAAGAGCGGGAGCTGGCCACAGCCGTCCCGTGATTCGAACATCATTGAACACTGAAATTAAACCAGAGCGCGTCGCCACCCAGAAGAGCAAGGCATCCTGGGCAAGAGCGTCAGGACCCTCTCTGGGTTCGTTGAACCCTCATTGAACCATCCGTGGAAAATGTTAATGTACAAGGAGAACCAATCTAAATGCGACGTTCAAGAAGGGGGGCTTAGCCAACGCCAATTTAGAAAACTATTTCCATTTCGTGCCCTTTTCATTGGAACTTTCACACGCACAAACCCATTCCAGGTTATACGGGCACTTGCTCACCTGGACGTTTAGCGGCAGCGAAAAGCGACAGAACGACACACAGCCTTTAGGTTGAAAGGCCACCGCTCTACCCATGGGCTATCTTGTCTGCTTTTCGGGTTATATTCAGTCGTATATTTCCAACACAGTCATGGCACAACCTTGGTGAATACTCACGACAGGCCACATTCATTATGCACGGCCGCCCCGTTTCGCGGTGATGCCTGTTTGGCGCAGTCATGGTGCGTGCTCGGTGCAGCCATGGTGCCCGCTCGGTGCAGCCGTAGTGCCCGCTTGGTGCGGGCCCGGTACCGGATGCAGCCGATCCTAGACTGGACCCGAGAACGGCTGGGCACACGTTCCTGTGACACCGCATAAACTAATATATGCTCATCTGTGCTTCTATGAGTGCAACATCACTGACTAGCACCGTCTTAGGCTATGCTAAGCTTCACATCTCTAGCTTTATTCATTGTAATCGTGGGAAGCCTAACTCGCAGTTCCGGAGAGAGTGGAGGGTCATTCGCGGGTTGACATGTATGTGCATTGAAATACGGAGGTATCTCCCCTCAACAGTTATTTTTAAATATTTCAAAACCGAGAATCATTTCGATGTGTTTCTTACTTGACCTTAAAAATGGACTTAACGCAACGTAAAAAATCCGATTATAAATATTGTTCGTTATTGGCGTACAAAGCGAAACGCGTCGGACGAAGTTGTGTGTGAAAAGTGACTTGGCAAATTTCAAAGGGATATCTATATAACGCTTATTTATAAACTATATCAACTATGTGGGTAATTTCTGGCTGTGGTAAACTCCCCATCAAACCTGCACGTCAGTAATACAAATGACTCCAAGATGCACGAAAAGTAGCATTTTTCCAAATAATTCGTTTCATGACCAATTGAACAAGTGTTGTAACTTATCAAACAACAGTATTTCATAAAACCCTTCGTCACCCTTCAAGATCCTACCTTTGTAATTTTTGGCACGACCATATTGTTAGTGCTTCTTCGCTTTCTATGTCATGCTTATCCTTCTTAAACATTTTACGAACATGTCATAATCTGATGCTGTTTTTTTTTTTTGCTTTCGGATTGCCTGACTAGCACCTCTCAGAAGTCCAATGTTAGTCTGGAAGTTTGTCGTATTAACGCTTTCGCTTGTCAGCTAATTTCTTCTATGTTTCCTAGCTCTTCCAAACAGCTACTGATCCGTTAAGAAGCAGAATGGAAGATTCCAACCCTTACATAATTGGTCGGTATGCGTTGTATCGCAAAGTGTGTGCAAGTTTTATAGCAGCTGGCATGTGTTCGCAGACTTTATTTCGTTTCAACCGACCTCTGGCGATTCTATTCCCGTTCAAGAAATATAACATCACACCGTCTGATGCGCAGTCAATTATGCCAAAAATGCAGACTTCCTAAATCTGTTCCTTCGAATTTTTGTCCGTCAATTCCAACGACTTCCGAATTGCCATAGCATACTCCCGAAGGCAATGATGAGAAAATACATATTCACTAAATCATTTAAATTGATCTCAATCCCCCAAAAAGATGACGGTATGCATAATCGTGATATGCCATACCATTGGTTGACATGACCTCCCAGCATGCTATGAAACAGGTGTATCTAGGCCCAATGCGCCCTCATGCATTATCCATCCACGGCATGTGACACATAAACTGTCCGCTAAGCTTTAGATGTAGATATCTTGCCAAAGTAAGGACCATGTTTAGAAGCGGGCCCTCTGGATAGCCCAACCGAGTTAAAAACTTCATGACGTGCAACACTGCATGGCCAGATTCTCATTTTTGGAAAGCTGCACGTTTTCAGCTTCATGTTTTTTTTTCACCCAGAAACAGAGATCACGGACCCAGCACACAGCATTGATTTCCAACCTTCCCATTCACTCCTGGGATTTCCGCCCTTGCACTAAACTGCACATTGCATACTGATGAATGCACGGAACAGTCGGGAGGGACAGAGTAAGTGCAGGGGAAAGCTTAGACGTCTCTGGGTACAGCAATAGAGATGGGTTAACATCAACTACTTTAGCAGTTCTTTGCTAATACCACTGTCATAGGACGTCTTTTATGCAAGGGATTGGAAAACTGTTTTCTTGGAGTGAGATAGGCTGTGTTATGCAAGCCAGGATTTTATGTTGTAAATTGCAAAGAACATGCCTGGGGAATCTATCGTCCCTCTTCTCACAAAACAACTTTCGACTTCCCAATTATGGACAGGCCTAGAAAAAGGAAAAGGCGAGACATTCGCCCCCTCCCCCTCCCCACCACCAGGATGTGAGGGCTAAGAAAGCGTAATATTATGAAGGTGGGAGATCGTTTGGTTCGTTCGTCAGGCCTCTGTGCGAATAAAAGCAGTTCTGCGCTCTTTTTTGCACTTGGAGAGTAGCTGGAACCCTGGGGAAGTCGACGCCTTCTGCACCATCAAGGAAGAAGGTGACCTGCGGCTATGAAAGCTTTAATTATGAAGGAGAAATGCGCAACATGAAGAGGCACAATAAGTTGAGGCACGGAGGGGGGCCGTTGCGAGTAAAAAATATGTCCTTCGGTGTTGGAGGAAAGTGGGAACGACGGTGCATACCGGTGCCGAATGACGAATCATCAGGAGCAGGTAATTAATGTTTTTTGTGTGGTGATTCACTGGACAATTCCATGCAAGCAAGGCATTTATTGTCTTGTGCTGGCTATGCCTGCTGACCAGGTGTATGTACCCAGGTAGGTAGGTGCCTAGGGAGGTAAGTAAGTAGGACCTACCTTCCTAACACAGGGCTCTGTTTATGCTTTGTAATCCTAAATATGAACAAGAAGTTGTGGGGTAATGTAAAAGGGAAATGATGCTTTTCTTCCAGCCTGAAACATCTGAATCTGCTTGTGCTGCCAATGAGTAAAGCATTTTGTAGCAGAGCAGTTAATTGTCAAGCAATACCACTCAACCCAAGATAAGAAGAATGAGATGATAATTAACTGGGGGGGATGATGTTCTGGGTGAAAAATGAATATAGCAATAGTGAATATTTAATACTGTATCATGTCCACATTTTCAGCATACAAAGTAATGTCCACATTTCCAGTCACCATTCCTGCTAACAGCATGCAAAGTAATGCTCTAAAAATGCAAATTTAACTTAGTCTATCCTCCCCTGGAAGACAAAAATCCAAAAAAGGAAACTGGAAAATTTCAATGGCATTATTGCATTTCAAGGTAACCAAAAGACAAGTTTTAAACACATTTACTTCATAAAACCGCGAGGTTTAATGCCATCGAAGTTCGACATTTATTGTTTAACCGGGGACCATTTTCATTTTGTAGTTAAAATCCTCCGTGACAATGCAATCTTCAGTAGAAGAGATTCAACCTACCACAGTCGTTCAATGCCACCGTATTCCGAACGTCTCCCCAATGCTCAATGGCATCCCTTGATTAATCGACTCGCACTGCTCAAATCAAGTCTGCACAAACCATCTGAAATTGGGAGCGTCCAATTTCGCTCACTTTAATCCATAGCGTTCGGTCACAGCCACGTCAACTTCTAAGCACGTGTAAACCGACCTTGCGCATTCGACTCAATCGTCATACTTCCTGCGTCTCTGCTGTTTGCGTGGTTTCTTCTGGGCCCATTACGTCTTGATAATTCAGCTGTGATCTGCTAGTGCGGTGGCATATTTTACGTCATACCGATTGCTTCGTACCTCGTGTCTTCATTGGGAAGGTTCTGGGAATTCATTTTTTAATGTAGCGTTCCCCACAAGCGGTACTTGCATTTCACTATTGTCTCGCTGGTCGCCGGACGCATATTTCATTCACTGTGTCCATATGGGTAGGTCTAGATTTCCTCAGTCCGTTATTTTAAGTGCATGCCACACGCTGCTGTGGCCTTTCCCAGGCGAATAGCCGAAGACTGAATTATCTGTTGGTGTGTGTAATTTCAGACGAGTGACCCGAACAGCGAGTATGCAAATAGCACGTGGCTAACCAAGCGTACAGGTGATGCAACCAACACATGCCTAGCCCATCATCTTGATAGCCAAGTGTACACGTGATGCTGCAACACATGGGGGAGCGGTCGGAGCACTAATTGCATCATCAATGGAAATATTATTCGCAAGCTCATATGAGTTGCCGGTTCATACACTATCATGAAATCGGGATTCGGTGTTAATTCCGGCACTGGTGTGGGTAGCTAACCCAACAGAAAATCTCAAGCGCCAGCAATCATCACGCTCTCTTCAGTTGAGAAAGTCTGTACCTCACTTCCAAAGCAATTATATTGTGTAAGTGTACATTGAAGTGGTCTATCACTCAGACATTAGGTGGCACACCGAATGAATAATTTGGCGTGTCGCTGATATTTCCCACATAGGAAGTGTTTCCCTAACACTGATGCATGTTATCAGATGTCTGTTAACTGATGTCGGATGTCTATTGTTTGATGTCTGCTGTCTAAAGTATGTTGTCTGATGTCTGTTGTCTGATGTATGTTGTCTGGTGTTTGTTGTCCGATGTCTGTTGTCTGTTGTCTGATGTATGTTGTCTGATGTATGTTGTCTGATGTCTGTTGTCTGTTGTCTGATGTATGTTGTCTGATGTCTGTTGTCTGATGTCTGTTGTCTGTTGTCTGTTGTCTGTTGTCTGTTGTATGATGTCTGTTGTCTGATGTCTGTTGTCTGATGTATGTTGTCTGATGTTTGTTGTCTGATGTCTGTTGTCTGGTGTTTGTTGTCCGATGTCTGATATCTGATGTCTGCTATCTGATGTATGTTATCTAATGCATATTATCTGATGTCTGTTTTCTGATGTCTGTTATCTGATCTCTGTTACCTGATGTATGTTTTCTGTCTGCTATATGATGTCTGTTGTCTGATGTCTGTTGTCTGATGTATGTTGTCTGATGTTTGTTGTCTGATGTCTGTTGTGTGTCTGATGTCTGTTGTCTGATGTATGTTGTCTGATGTCTGTTGTCTGATGTCTGTTGTCTGATGTCTGTTGTCTGATATATGATGTCTGATGTCTGTTGTCTGTTGTCTGTTGTCTGTTATCTGATGTATGTTGTCTGATGTCTGTTGTATGATGTCTGTTGTCTGATGTCTGTTGTCTGATATATGATGTCTGATGTCTGTTGTCTGTTGTCTGTTGTATGTTGTCTGTTGTCTGATGTATGTTGTCTGATGTCTGTTGTCTGATGTCTGTTGTCTGATGTCTGTTGTCTGATGTCTGTTGTCTGATGTCTGTTGTCTGATGTATGTTGTCTGATGTCTGTTGTCTGATGTCTGTTGTCTGATGTCTGTTGTCTGATATATGATGTCTGATGTCTGTTGTCTGTTGTCTGTTGTCTGTTGTCTGATGTCTGTTGTCTGTTGTCTGATGTATGTTGTCTGATGTCTGTTGTCTGATGTATGTTGTCTGATGCCTGTTGTCTGTTGTCTGTTGTATGATGTCTGTTGTCTGATGTATGTTGTCTGATGTATGTTGTCTGATGTCTGTTGTCTGATGTCTGTTGTCTGATGTCTGTTGTCTTATGTCTGTTGTCTGATGTCTGTTGTCTGTTGTATGTTGTCTGATGTTTGTTGTCTGATGTCTGTTGTCTGGTGTTTGTTGTCCGATGTCTGATATCTGATGTCTGCTATCTGATGTATGTTAACTGATGTCTGTTATCTAATGCATATTATCTGATGTCTGTTTTCTGATGTCTGTTATCTGATCTCTGTTACCTGATGTATGTTTTCTGTCTGCTATATGATGTCTGTTGTCTGATGTCTGTTGTCTGATGTATGTTGTCTGATGTTTGTTGTCTGATGTCTGTTGTCTGGTGTTTGTTGTCCGATGTCTGATATCTGATGTCTGCTATCTGATGTATGTGAACTGATGTCTGTTATCTAATGCATATTATCTGATGTCTGTTTTCTGATGTCTGTTATCTGATCTCTGTTACCTGATGTATGTTTTCTGTCTGCTATATGATGTCTGTTGTCTGATGTCTGTTGTCTGATGTATGTTGTCTGATGTCTGTTGTCTGATGTCTGATGTCTGTTGTCTGATGTCTGTTGTCTGATGTCTGTTGTCTGATATATGATGTCTGTTGTCTGTTGTCTGTTGTCTGTTGTCTGTTGTCTGTTATATGATGTCTGTTGTCTGATGTCTGTCGTCTGATGTCTGTTGTCTGATGTATGCTCAATTATGTCATGATTCAGGTTAGGGGCCGTTAAAGAAAACAAATTTCGCAGCGCCAGACCACGAAAGTCGGCGCTGATGCGCTTCCCGTATATTGGCGAAAGGGAAGTGTTCTTGACAATACTAGCGGCTTATTTAAGGCATGTTGTTATGCTATGTAATTTAAAAGTCGTTTTAGGTCGCCGAGGTCAATTCAGGTAAAGTTCATAAGAAGTTTATGGAACCAAACTTGGTCAACTGCGATGTTATCATGAATGCAAATGACTGTCATGCGATTGATGTCACTTTACATGTTACTCCCTGCACATCCCGAAATCTACTGTTTGTCATTGTATACCTAAGCGTTTCCATATTTTGTTCATGTATTTCACTCCTTTCTTTGCGAAGCTGATTGTTCCGAACCGCCCAACGGAGTAGTCGGGTGAGCAGCCCGGTTATGGTAACTGGACCACGTAATGACCTGATGAATTGCTCCTATATAGGTGACCTGAGTTCCCATGGCGGATCTGGCATCTATATTGCATCATTAGTAGTGTCCAAAACATCATTAATGCCAATTTTGGAGCATTTAAGCACAATCGCAGCGATCAGTAACAATGACAAGCCACGCAAAACCAGGAAAGTTTGCTATTTTGACCTCATTTGACCTTGAAGATATTGGTCTAAGGTCACGAGAATTGCACACAATAGCGTTCACTATCGTGCCCATCCAATTTGTGAATTTCGTTGCTCTAGTCTTGATAGGAGTCGAGATCATAGGTGGGCGGAATCCGCCGCCATCCTCCAGTGCGCGTAATTTTCCGAGGCCCTCCAGGGTGCGTGTTAACCTGACGTAATCTCACCCAGACCAGACTAAGCAGACCTAAGCTACCCTGCCCTACCTTCATAAACTAACCCTAACAATCCTGGACCTGATTCGACTCTTGATTACTTTGATCTGACTATGCTTCGGCTGACCTTGACCTGAGTCTACTTCGGTTGACCTGACATATTGCTTCTGATCCGCCCACTCTGAGCTAACCTAACTCACGTGGCTTAACCTGTCCGGTCTCGGGGTGTCTTCAACCGCCCCATCAGGTTTTTCGCGGATAGCGGACGAACGCCGCGCGTCAGCGCGCCCAAATTTAGCATGCCTTTTCCCACATGAATTTGACATGCTGATTCAAAATTTTGGCAGCAGGTCATCTAGGGTTAACGATTAGTCAAGGTCAAGTGAGTCCAACCTCACCTCCAAAAAAGTCCAACCAGTCATCACTCTTTAACGGATGCGGATATTTTAATAAAACTTTCAGCGTTTTCTTATCTTTACGGATGCAACAAAACGTACGTGTAGAAGTTTTCATTTTTTTTTTCGTTTTTGACTACATATAAATCTTGCGTATTTCCCAAATTTCAGTTCAGATACAGGATTCTGGCTAAAGTAAGCATTTTTTAAAAGGACAAGTTGACATTCAACACCGTTTCTCTGTCTGGTCTACCCATTGGAAAAGGAAAATGAAAGAAAACTTGATAACTCAAAATTTTGAGATTTTTTTGGGGGAGGGGGGGAGGAGCAAAGCAAATATAGCCCTGGTCGATTTCGCTCTCCTTTTCGCATTCTAAATAAATTGCGTTTTTTCATATATCTCCCAAAATGAACTCTCCAGAGTCAAAAACATAATGTAAGTCGTGAAAAGTCGTGAAAATCTAGCCCCCTGGTGACGTCACTTTTGGCGGGAAATTGTTTTCGAGGGTGGACCCGGACCCTACTCGTCGAGTGCTTTCCGATGATACCTCTTTCGTTTTCGTGCGATACTTAGTTTGGATTTTAGAGGGGTCTTCAACCCCCCCCAAAAAAAAAAACGTGGTGTGAGGATTTGACCGGAAAGACGGCGCGGGTTAATCCAACAGGATAAGGTACTACGATCTCTACCCCTGTGCTGCGTATGCAGAATATTTCACAACACCCCTCAGAAACTTCCCGTTCGAGAACGTTTCCTATATTCTATTTCCAAACCTCTTGCCGGAGGGTCGTGAGATCAAGCTTGCTGACGTTTCCTGCTATATTTGTGCATACATCCGGAGAAATGGAACGGTTATATGTTGCCTGCTTCGACGCCGAGCGGTGATTTACTCTGAATTCATAAGAATTCATCAATAATGTGATGGTGTGCCAGGGGCTTTCTTTCTTGTTATGTAGGCAACCACCACAAATCACTGTTATATAGATACTGCATTATTCATGCACCACGTCTCGGTAAGGAATTGTGGCTTTTTTATCGTGTCGCTATTCGCCACAATGCTTCTTTATTCCGGTACCGCATCTGCCACTAAGTATGTATTTAGTAACGAAAATTGTGCAATATATATATATATATATATATATATATATATATATATATATATATATATATATATATATTCCCCATCAATGGTTAGGCTTGAGCCTAGACGATAATACACAGAGATGAAAAATGCTTCGTTTGTCTGGAGTGTGGGATTTGTCACCCGGCTGGAGTGTGGGATCACCCTTTGCAGCACCGGCGACAGAAGTATTGTCACTCCAAAAACATCACATTGAACCCGATTTGGCACCATATGCACTCCCGGTACACACACTTGATGCGGGTGCGATCCATACTAAACACGCTGAAAATCCGTATGACGTCATGTACATCCGGTCGGAATCCGACCATAGCCATGTGACTCCCTGCTTACACCCTCCAGAGATCAATATTATCTCCAGTAACCCTTGCTAACGCCGATAACCCTTCCAGTAATCCTTACTAACGCCGATAAACGCGCCTCCATCACGCCAGTCGGGCTTCCAGGAAGCCTCCGTGACGTCATTGATACTCGTCCGTGACGCGCCTTGAATGCGTCGGTGCATTGCGATGTTCCGACGGGGAGCACTCAGCCCAGCGCTTCCCATAACAATAATGCCAATTCACTTTAACAGTTGTATGTGAAAGCAGCACTGTTGGACGAAACTAAAATTGCATACAGTAACATCACAGACAGGCACTCCCCTGTACCATAGCGTACTTGACGTGCAGCGTAGCGTACTTGATAAAAGGTAGACAAGAGGCCAAAAGGACAAAAAGTTAAAGGGAAAAGCGGAAATTGGAAAAGTCGAAAATACAAATTTTGAACGGGGGAAATCAAAAGGGAAAAATTCGAACGGGTAAAATTCGCTGCAGCAGACAGCTGGACACAACTGCGAGGTCGTGTCTCGCTGCAGCAGTCTGGTATACTGCACCTCTCGCACGGCAGGACACATTCAGGGAAACGAATAGTCATATATCGGCCGTGTGCAACATAAAACACGCATGGCACATCGGATGCTTTGAATGTCACTTCGGTGCTTGCATTCCAGCGGAAATTGAGACCGAGCAGCCGTGTGTGACGTGACGCGACGCGGTCGGGTCGGTGTGTTGGTCTATGCCTGTTGCACCACAATTTATGTGATCACGCTGTGTGCCTATTTGTATGCGTACGCGTTGTTTATCGTATTGTTAAGTGATTCATCATGCACTCTTGTTTTATGATTTCTCTCAAAACTGATGACATTGCCACGACCATGTTCTTCATCTGGTCTGATAACGGTGACAATGCAATGCAATACGACCTGGCTCGGCTTTCAAGTCCACGACGCTGCCGCTTCCTGTGAAGTCCCCGCTGCTTGCAAGTGCAATAATGGTTACGTGACGGAGAATTACCACTGCTACCGCTAAAAAGACATCGGCGAAGAATGCTCTTTCAACTCTCAGTGCTCGGTAAGTCACGTAACATAAGTGGACTAATCAATGCCAGATGTCTTTCAGCCATGCAGAGTGTAAGATTCCATTCTAATGGTCCATCTGACCATTAGAAAGTGAAAGGTCCGAAAGTGAAACTTTCAGATATACAATGGGAGGAAAGGAACTGGATGTTATTATTGAGGAAAGAAACTAGATGTGTTAGTTTAAAATGACCTTGAAGGAAAAATGGAAAATCGAGAATGTGGTATTGTTTGGAGTGCGGAATACTATGAGCTATGAGCCGGGACTTTTTGTCCCGGCTCATAGTATATTCACTTTACATTCCTGACCCAGGTGGCCTCGTGGCTCTTGTTAAGTTTGAGCAATTTAGGATTGCATGTGTAGTGAGATTGCATGTGAGGTGGCACTGGTACTAGCCCCAGGATGCCGGCAGATGAGTCATCCAGTGCGGCTACCTCGTGACCTGGACCGGCCGGCCGAATACGTGGCGTGGTGGGGCGTGTGCGGGATGGACCAATCAGCGATCGGGGGTGTCGGAAACGCGGGAGCGGTGTCGAGTTGACCTGGGAGGGTGTGGGCTGTGCGGGGTCCGGTCTGGTTATCGCCGAGTGCTGAGGAATACACGGTCCTGGCATCAAAGTTTCTTTGCGTAATCTATAGCATGTCTTGATGACTTTGAGGTCAAGCCCAAATATATCAGATTAGTGTGTGATCCTTTTTCACCATCACCCGCTCAGTCGGTTACGGCGCTCTGCTGTACCGGTCTCCCCTGTCCTGGTAAGACAGGGTTCTAGTCTCCTCAAGCGCTCGCTTTAGTCCCCGACTGGCATGGTCAGCTGGACACTGGTCAGATAAATTCTGGGACGTACTGCCGGGGTGGCCGTGTCGGTGCATTGACGGCGCGCCAAAGTTTCGGTAGAAATTCTGTCGTTGGACTGGAATTCATCATTCGGGTGGTTGGGGTTCACGCAAAAATATTTCCTTCGCAATATAATCTTGGTAAAAAAAGCCACGCCAAGCAAGAATTCGGACTAACTTATCCCCAAAAGAAAATGAATACAAGCATTGGGTTAGCTTCCCAAGCATGTTCTGTTACGAACATGGTCACACTAACTACGTACATGTGTAAAACTACTACCTATCTCCAAATGATTAGGTGTAACACGTTGCCTGATGAAGAATCCGTCATCATACTATTTGTGTTTAACCGTCTCCTGCAAGGCATATGCAATTATTCCATTGATTGGGGGCATTGTTGTGACTTATTGGGCCCCTTGATATACCGACAACCAATGAAAAGGCTTTATCATGACGAAATTATCGTTCGAAGTCTTGTATCTCCAACTACATTTGTGCAAAAGCAAAACTCACATGTTTTGAAAATGGCGGATGACGAGACAGAAAGCGGAAATTATGCAAAGTTATGTGTTATATATTTCTTATATTTAGTCCCAAATCCGTGTCACATTACCGACTCCGAATTCACATTACCGAATCGACTCCAGCTTGACTTGCTCTGAACTGTACGCTAATGAACATCCGGTAAAATCATAACTGTATCCAGGCCCAAAGTGGGGAAACAATTTTGCCCAGCGAAAAATCGTCCTGCAATGACCTCAACTCTTCTCGTGAACAAGAAGTATTATTTCAGTTATATTATAGCGAATGGTACTCTAGAATTGAATACAAAAATGGCATAGATGACGCTAGCAACTCAATAATTGGGTAGTCACATTTTTTTTTCAACCGTGGATCCGCCTCTGCTTGCACCATCTTGTGCATCAGTCAATACATAACAACTTGTGCGAAACTGAACGTGTTCTGAAACCTCCGGGACAGTCAAACTTTCCCCGCCACTAATTAATATGAATCATTTATTTTACTTGAGCATACCTGGACATGATGGCTCCTATCGAAAGCTGATCATAGTCCGCCTATGCCGATGAGTGGTATATTCGTTCACTATGACAATTAATGATGGAAAGGTGATGACACTCCGGCGAGACAAAGGCTATATTGCACACCTGCCCACCCCGCTCAACGACTTTTCTATCGAATTCTCCCCTTCGAGGAAATGTACTCCCCCAGTAACAATTCCTCAATCCTTCCCGGGCTTGGGTATATGATGCAGTTATTATGCACCCATTGACATGATCAAATATTCCGTGTGTCATATATATATGTATATAATTTAATCCAAGTTCTTGCTGGGATGACTTTGGGAACCAGGATTACATTGCTAAGTAGAGCTTGTTGCGTGAACCCTGGCCCCACCACCCGATCCAGTTCAACGGCAGAATTTAGATCGAAAGCTTAGCGTGCCGTCAATGCACCGACACGGCCGCCCGGAAGCTCGACCCCGGCCTTGTCGGGCCAGCTGCCAACTGACACTCCCGGCCGGGGGCTAAACGCGAGCGCGCGAAGCGACTCGAACCCTGTGTTGCCAGGATAAGAGAGACCAGAGCAGGCTAGCGCTCTAGCCAACTTAGCTACCGGGGCGGCATATGTGTGTGTGTATATATATATATATATATATATATATATATATATATATATATATATATATATATATATATATATATATATATATATGTATGTATATATGTATGTATACATGCATATATATATACCTATCTATGCATATATACATATGTATATGTATATATATATATATATATATATATATATATATATATATATATATATATATATATATATATATATATATATATATATATATATATATATATATATATATAAAAGTCCTTGAGTGGGGTGGGGAGGTGTGCTTTTGTCTCGTCGGAGTGTCACCACTTTTCCATAGGAGGCAGAGGACACATTTCTGGAGTGTCGCCCAGTGTCCCCTTGAAAGTATCTGTTTGCTCCTATTACGGTACTGATCTCAGCGATTCGCTCTTCGCTCTTGTATGGAGAGGCTGACTCCAGGTACCTAGGAAACCTGTCCAAAAAACACTATACAGGTTTCCCACAATTATGCAACAAATATCTCTTGGGCATGGTGAGTGCGCCGCACTGGCTTCAGCAATTGCAGAGGCGGGCCGAAGAGTGTGCACACGGGGCCACGGGGCATGTGCTTGGCACCCACCGAGATACGGCGCCCTCTGACTGGAAAAGCCCAGAATATTAGACGCCCATGGGTGCCACGAGCATGGCACATGGGCATGAGACATGCGGCACCCCTACAGGACACGTTATCTGCCAGTGGCGCCTCTGTGGGTCAAGGGTGCCTCTGAGGGCGAGTGCTGACTCACGCCCTCAAACTGTCTGAATTCGCCACTGATCAAGTTGTGATGTAAGCAACCTGTGTGAATATCCGCTTGATGTATAATTGGCTGACACGCTTTCTCTGAATTTTCAGTCCTAACACCCAGGAAGTGAATGCGCAACTGGTGGACCTAGTGATACCTGCAAATGTAAATCCACTCACATTGAGGAGCCCGCCGTCAATGATTTCGTCACGTCGTGTCCCGCCGCGTGCACCGGCGGTTGTGGTCTGAAGAGACCAGTAGATTCGGATTCCTCTGCGACACATTCAACCGCTACACCACATAACTCGCCAACCCCTCTCATTGGTCAAGGGTGTACTCGGCAATCCCGATGCTTTTAGGATTCGAACCCACACCGTCCGGTTTGGTTTCATATTTAATCCAAGTTTATCTGGCCTTATCCAACCAGACCTATTCTAACCTGAGCCAAAGGGTTAATCCTGCTCCCCCCTTCCCATCAAGCTCGGAGTAATAATTGGTTAGGGGTTAGTGGCCTGACAAAAGGATTCATTCCATTATACAGCAACTACACCTCCTCATTTTACAATCTGGATCGATCCTAGGCCCATCGATGAATCAAGACAGCATGCTGGGGTGGGGGTGTTAATAGAGGGGCGGCAAGTGCCTGCATGGCATGGTTCGAAAAAGCACGCGGATTTACATAACCTCGTCCGGTCTTTCTTGTATCTTCCTGATATAATTATTTGCAACAAAGCTCTTCCTAACAAAGGTATGAGATTTCCTTTAAAGTTTAATAATACGTACATTTGTCCGTGACGTTCGAGCATTTGTGGGGTGGGGGGGGGGGGGGTGGACGAAATGGCTTCTCGGCTAGGCCTACTAGTGCCATGGCCTCACTCTACTAGGAATATTAATAGACTAATAGACTTTTGTGAAACTTATCTACAAAATATTATACTAAATGGAAATGCCAGTTCCTTTTCAGCTTCCCGCAATACCCTAGCATAAGTTTAATCAGGTCCTGCTGCCTTGTTTGGCTTTATTTTCCTGATACGACTGTAAACAACATCACTATCAATGAAATCAACATCATTTATCAGATCACATGCCACTGAACTATGGTGTACGGTCGGCAGATTGGTCATATCTTCCGATGTAAACACTGATCAAGTCTGGTGTAAGCCATGCTGGCTTTCCTGCCCTTCTTTTGCGTCTTTGCTTTTGGGGACATGTACAATCTGAATTTCCTTCAAGTAAGATTTGAACTTTTCTCACATTTCACAGGTATTTAAATGGGAGAATTATTCTTCCAATCTGATGACACTTAAAGCCGCTCTCATGCAGTCAAAGTCTGCTCTGTTGAAATTTGGAACCTTTACCAAATTTTCCTCAATAATTTCCCCTACATGTGCCTTGAATCTAACTATGTTATGGTCCCTTGTTCCCAGAGTTCCTCTTACAGTCAAGTCTTGAACCAAGTCACTTAAATCCGAGAATACAAGGTGCAAGAATGAGCCATGCCTGGCAGGTTCCAATACAAACTGGTGTAAGAACAGGTCCTCTTCAAGGCATTTCCCAAACATTTTGCATGATGGGGAGCCAACACCAACATTTTCATATTCTTTTAGATTAAAGTCACCAAGAATAAGGCACTTCCTCCGAAAGTTTCTACTGATTTCCTCACAAATCACCTTGTCAATCTCCAGTTGCTGAGAATGTGGCAGGGTTCCTGATCGGTAGAAAGCTCTTATCCTCAGTGTATTGCTGTTGGCTTTTCCCACAGTGACATCAAGCCAAATGGACTCCACATACACATTTTTTCCCCACGTGCTACTTTTTGAGAACTGAATAAGCTATTCACATAGAGCATTACACCACTCCCTTTCACTGCTGGACCCCTATTGCACGAAAACATATTGTATCCCTGGATCTCATAGTCCTACAAGTTATCTCCAAAATACCCTTCACTAACCCATGCCTCCGTAATGCAAACAAAATCTGGTTGATGTACGTTACATTTATATCATGAGACACCGGGAAAAGACAACTTTTCATCTGTTCTGTTTTAGCTGCGACACCATAATATAACGTGGATTGAAACCTGATAGAAGCTTGATATGAGAACAGCTAGGGATTTAGCTGTTTTTGCAATTTGGCTCGTGAAATTGAGACCAATTGCTGTGCTGGGGATATTTGATAAAACAAACATTATTTGGAATCAGAAAAGGACAGCGAAATCGACCATGGTGATACAATTGTTCTGCCCCCCCCCCCCAATTCTTCTATAAATTTTAAAATTTTGAGCTTTCAAGTTTTCTATAGTTTTCATTTTCGAATGGGTAGAGCAGACCGAGAAACGTTGTTGGATGTCAGCTTGCACTAATAAAAAATATTTACTTTAGCCAGAATCTTCGATTTGAATTGCAATAGGCAAATATGCAAAATTTATATGTAGTCAAAAACGGAAAAAATGAAAACTTACTCTCGTACGTTTTGTTGCATCCCTAATGATAAACAAACTATGAAAGTTTCATTAAAATATCTGTATCCGTTAAAGCGTGACGACATTTGACGACTTTCAAAGCGTGAAAGGATATGCCAAATTTTGGCGCAATGCCGCGCGACGTTTGTTCAACATCCGCGAATAACCTGAGGGTGGCAGGTTGAAGACCCCCGAGACGGGACGGGTTAATGGCCAATCAATGTTAAAATCGTGGGATGCTGATCACTTTTAGACAGTATGGAGGTATCTCTGCTGTTGGCCTGCACATTGGTAGAACAGCAGTGTCAAAGCTTTGTTTTTCGCATGCTTCAGCCAACATGCTTTTCGTTTCCTTCAAACCGGTAATGTGAACAACTTTCCCGGCACACTGGTTGCGTGCCAGCTGTTGTGAATTGATCAGTTGTGTAGGTCCCGACTGATAGTTGGTCAGTGGTGCAGATCCTGAATGCTGATTGTTCAGTGGTGCAGATCCTAACTAATGATTGGTTATTGGTGTTGACAGGACATATGTAGACGATGTGAGGTGCGTGTCATACGAGGGTCTGAAGTTCGCAGCGAAAGTGCCTCGGTATGTGACGAACACAGTAAGTGCGCCGACAGTGCGGTAATGGTGGTGTCACTGGGAAGAATCGGGTGCATTTCCACAGATTCAGGATACGAAACGAAATATGCATTTCGCCTTCTTGGAGAATGGTATTGTGTGTATGATGTCACGAAGCATGCACCTTGCATTCCTCGCGTTATGGTATTGTGTGTGATATCGTGAGATGTGTGCATGATTAACTTACTTGTTAGATTTTGAGACTTGCATGTTAACAAAAGTAGGTGTGTAAATGCACCGGGTACCATTGGATAGGCCATGCAGCAGCAACCAACGGCTTCGGCGCATAAACCGGGGGCTAACTGAGGTATGTTAACTTACATGCGACATTGACAGGGCACCTTTATGTCGCTCTTCTTGTATCTTCGTAACCAGGGAACCGATTACTCCAATTCATACGGTATATAATAGCTCCACCACTTTAATCAGTAATATATAATTTGTGCTTACCTGGATGTTCCTGGTGAGGTCATAGATGATGGCAAGTATAAAGATTTGACTGTTTTGGAATCTCATGATATTAAGGGACATTTGGGCATCACGGTAATATATAATCTCAGCTTTGGTTGAATACATGCCGTGAGTATCTATAGTTCCCCTTGCACACCCTTATGGACTCGGATAATATAAGGTCACCTGAGGGGAAGAGTTCAAATTGCCGTTCTCATTCAGCATGCAATGCAATGCATTTTGCCAGCTTTATTTTCGCACGGGTCTTGAAATGCTGATGCAAATATTGGTATGTGCTATAAAATTTCGCAAAGTTGTGCAACTTGGTATGACACCTATGAGGTCAAGCGGAAGTATTTATATGGTTCCAGGAGTGCATAGTTTTACCGTAAATATGACTATTAATAAAATATAAAACTTAGGTGATGATCCACGCATGCACTAAATGCCAACAATTATGCAATCAGAACTTATTGTTCTTGTGACAACTAAGATCATCAGGGGGAAGCCAAATTGCCGTTTTTATTCAGTGTGCAATGCGTTCAATATGCATAGGTTACATTTCTACGAAGAACTCGAAAAACGGGTGTACACTTATCATAAAACTATCGTGTTTTGTTGCATGCTTCATCAAGAGTAAAATGCAGATTGCCAAAGGTGCATATATTTTTTAATCATCATATTGCGGCATGCAGAATGATTGTGGTCGTTACATATCACAGATACATCAGTAGTTTTTCAGAAACTCGACACCCTGAAGGCCTGTTTCAACACAGCACCCTGTAGAACTCCCAAGGAAGTTGCTATATTGGGTTGTCTAGGGCCGAGAATACGCATCTGAACTTTTTAGGCATCTAGGTCTCACTGTTTTTACGTCACGATGACGTCACATACTGCCTTTTTCTGTTCATTGGAAATTTTAATGCGATGTAACTCCGAGGTTTATAATTATTTTTCCATTCTGTAAAATGTTTTGTAAAGCAGACGTAGATGGTATTGCATAATATTTTCCCATGTTTCCAACATCCATGTTTTATTACCTTTCACATCATATCTTTTATATAATATCATTTTTCGAAAAAATGTGTAAGTGCCGATTTTCGAAAAACATCCATATTCTGATTATCCGTGCAATTCTGCATACGAAGCAATCAACGATAGAGTGGGCGCACTCTTGGGACACCGTGAGAAAAATATAAAAAACATACCACCTGATGTGCCTTCATTTTGAGTAGCGTTGTGAAGAGCTGAACACGAGAGTGGCTGGTGGATCCAGTGAGGGTGGGGATTGGACGGGGGTATGGGGGAGGAGCATGGGCGTCGCCACCGGGGGGTCAGGGTGTCGGAAGCCCCAATTGGAAAATTAGGGGGGTCTACCCCCCCACACACACACACACACACACACACACACACACACACACACACACACACACACACACACACACACACACACACACACACACAGACACAAAAAAAAAATGTAAACGATACAAACACCGGACATCCGACATCGCCTCCCACCACCACCCCCGGTCGAGAAGTCCTGGGCCTGGACTGGCCCCCCTAAACCGAGTGGCTAGATCCGTCCCTGGGACCGACCCGCGAATAAAAATCCGTGGCGACGCCCTTGGGGAGGAGACAAGAGTTTCTGTGGGCTGCGTCAGTCGTGTATAATGAGTGGCATCTTTATGGGAAGAGGGACTGACAGTTCAGGGCACTGTACAATGTAGAATGGTGTTCCTTGCGATATAATAGGATGCCCCACGCAACAGAACCGATAGAAATTCCGATTTCCTCTGGATTTTTATATTTAAGACATTCTCCGGGCTTCAAAGGAATGCGTCGGCGAAAGGTTTATTTTCGATCAACGACAGTTTTCACCGGTTTCAATGTTGAGATCCGCGAAGTCGCATATATGCGACCACCCGAGTCGCGCTTCTGGGCCGAAAACAGTGGAAGCTCCTCGTGCCCTTCGCAAGTTTTGCTGAAGCGAAACGCTGTGAGAGCATTGTCGCTGTCTTCTCGATGTCCGCCTGGGAGACGTAGATGAATTCGATCCATGTGGGACGACATTTTCATCATCTTCCTTGTAAGTCTTTGTCATCCCGATCGCACAATCTTCGATCTTTTCAACATTTCACATATGCAATATTGTTACGAGTATCTAGAAAACGGGTAAGAAATGCGCTACTTTCACTCGCCCTTATAACGGGTGTCATAGTGAACATAGTGTCGCCATCGCCCCCTCCCCACCCCCAGTCAACAACAATTCCGCCGCCAAGGAAGGTTTGGTGCCATTTTAGAGCTGACCTTGGGTCCTTTTGGTGAGATGCCCCCCCCTGACAGAGTTCCTGGCTACGTGCCTGCTCACAGACCGCTGGGTATATGGTCTACATTCAGAAGAATTAGTGACAGGTTACGTAAAACCGGATGTATATTTGAGAAATTTCATGAAATGCAGCGCGTTTTGAATTGTTCTGTGCTGCTATGTCATTCTATGCCATTCTCGACTGCAGTCGCAACTTGATTATTCTTGGACAACCGGAAATTCCCACCGTATAAACACTACGGCGCATTGCCCCCCTCCCCACTAAATACATAGGCTGCTGATTGGAGATGACCGACGCAGCTCACCGCAAACCTGAACCCTACCCCCACCGTGGATGGCATCCAGGAGCGAGGTTCTCGCCCATAGTTGCGTTGTGCATAGCGCTGCTGCAACAGCCAGGACAGAGGCCTGTACTATGTTATAACGATTTTTCTGACGGTGTTCCAGGGGTGCGCCCATTCTATCTTTGATTGTTCCTAATACAGAATTGCACGGATAATCAGGATATCGATGTTTTTTTTCTCGAAAATCGACACTTATACATTTTTGAAAAAATGATATTTATAGTAAAGTCTCCTTGGCTGCGTGAATAGTCTAGGACTTCGCGTTGCGATAACGCCCGTTTAAAGATGACGGTACGTTTAGCTTTATATTCTTTAGCTGTACTAGAGGGCCGAAATTGTGACAAGTGTCGACAGACAATTTTAAACTCCGTCTGCCGACACTACAAGCAGCGGAAACAACGGCAAGTAAGGTCCGTGCGCGCCGGCCGCGCTCTCGGTCCTCCACAATCCATTTCCACACCGTCCAGCCGGGAGGTGGCTCCACCCTCGGTGCCATGATTGGCGGCCAGACTAGTGACGGGACATCATTGCCCGCCGGCGATTGGTGATGCACATTTTGACACACCTCCAGGCAATATGGCCGCTAATGATGATTCACAGGTACTCATATGCCGGCCACGTGCTGAAGGCACATTCCGGCGTTCCCAACCTATCTACAACGGATGCAAGTCGGTGCACATAGCCACAACATTTTGATTACAGTCATCGAGTGAGTCAGACAGCATTCCTTTCAGCGAGGGCCAGAAGCATGATGAATCCTGAACTACGTTACACCACAACGCGCGTCCTAAACAGGTGGGATTATCACACACAAGTGAAATCCTAACCTCCACTAGATTATCATGGCCGTTTAATGACACCGACTTCCAGCATCATAATCCAGTAAATGTTCATTATTCTCATAACACTTGATTAAATTTCTGACCTCAGGTCCTACGCGGATTAGTCTAAGGGGTTTAGTGAGGGTACCCCTGACCCTGATCCATGTTAGATACGAACGATACAAGTGATAATTCCTAAGTATAAAACCCTATTACTTTACTCACTAATTATGCGGAAGCACAATGCGCACGGGAATATATAAGTCACGATGTTTTTCAACTAAAGTTCAGTTCGTTTTCACTCCGGGCGACCACTACCCTGTTCGCCTGCACTGCCTCGTGCGGCTTTACCACTTGTTATGTTCATTGGTCTGGTTGATTGGGTGCCCGGGCTTCCATGAGCTCATGGCAGGCGAGGTCCCTTCTCTCCTGTGCTGCCCTCTCGTGGGGCGGCAGCACCTGGCGCCAGGCCCGTAGGCGGTGGGCCAGCAGGAGCTGACGGCAGCACCTGGCGCCAGGCCCGTAGGCGGTGGGCCAGCAGGAGCTGACGGCCGGTCGGCGCGACGACCGCGACCGGCGGCGGGGGCTCTTGGCGGGGCGCCGCGACGACCGCGACCGGCGGCGGGGGCTCGGGACCGGCGGCGGGGGCTCGGGACCGGCGGCGGGGGCTCTTGGCGGGGCGCCGCGTCGTCGCCGACTGCCTCCGCGCCGACGTCATCGGCGCCCGGAGCCTCGGCTGCTGGTGCCGCGTCTCCGGACGGGCTCCGGCGGCAACACCCATGGTGCTGCCCGAGGCTGGGGTCGCAGCCGGTGCACCAATCCGGCTGGTGCCGATAGCTGGGTGGCTTGGCTGATCGAGGTCCTGGGCGGCCCTGAGGGCCGTACCGGTCGAATGGCAGTGGCGTGCGCAAGGTGCGCATTCTCCGGTAGAGGTCTACCAGGAGGAGGCCAAGTTCTTCCCAGGTGGACTCCGATGGGGGGAAGCCACTCCACTCCACCAGGTACTCTTCATCTCTGACGCCCTGCCTCCGGGCGACGACACGTGTGATCTCGAACTCCATAGTAGATGTGCTGTTCGGTGGACGTCCTCCGGCAGTCTGACGTGCTCGTCAGTTCAGGTCCAGTTGTCGGCTCGGGTGACCTCTGGTCGCGACCGAACAATGAGGACGGCTTCACCGGGTATCTCGGGGTTAGGGGGATGAGGTCAGAAGAGTTGGTGTCGGGAACGGAGCTTTGTTTGTGTTTCACAATCCAGCACATGATGATACCTGCCGCGGCAATCACAATTGTTGCCGGGACTATCAATGCTGAGTGACCCAGTCTAGCATGATATCTAAGGTCTCGAATAGTTTGTGGCCGGAGTTTCAGTTGGAAGGCTGGGACATCGAGGTCGGGTAGGCTAGACAGCACATCTGTCTCATGGCTACGTTCAAGGTTGGGCAACTGTGTCCGGAGGGTTTGTTCAGTCAGCTCGGCCAGCCGGGTCAGCTGCTTACGTAACGATTTGACACGGCCGACGTCTAGTCGGGACGTCTTGGTTTTGACGGTGGGGACTCTGAAGTACTTTGAAAGCAAGGAACAGCCGTTTTTCAAATGCACCAACTGTGCTTGTTTTGTAGTGATGAAATCGGAGGTGTCATTGTCGCAAACTAATTGAATTTCTATCGCAGTTCCAGTAATTATCAGCCAGATATTCTGTTGTACTTCTAGTACCTTCGGGGTACTTTTCCGAGACACAAGTGTTTTGCACTGGGTGTCAATGTCGACTGAGTCGCGAAAGTATAGCGACTTCACACAAGATGACGTGGTAGCAGTGAATTTCTCAGGGCTATGAAGGTGGCAAAACGGTAACTTTTGTTTTAAGCAGATACGTATGTCCTCATCGATTTCAAGATACCGAGTTTTGTCCTTGCTAAGAGCAAGGTACTTTACCTTGCCTATGTCAAATTTTGCTTCTAAGGATCTGTTACGAACGGGTACGTTTGTGTTGAAAATCTCGAACACTTCGAACTGGTCAGGAATAGTCACTACTGGAATGGGCAGCAGTACGTAAGGCGTGGCCTTCACTACTCCCAGGGAAGTATGTATCAGCTGGTAGTATTTATCCAAGTCGTCAGGGTGATAAGGTAGAGCCTTTGCGCTAGGTAGTGTGTTTTTGATGGTTGACAGAAGGTCACGAAGCTGTGCTGGCTTGACAAATGATCGGGATAAAATGACATGAGCCAGAAGGCTAAGATGCAGTTGTAATTTCGAATGCTGTGCTCGGGTTTGTTGAAGAATGGCTCGGGCGTTTTCAATTACTTTAGTAATCTGATTTTGTAGGTTGATGTATATTTGAAATTTTGCACCTCGGTTTGTTCAAGTGTCGAGACCTTGTAAGTCAAGTTGTTTACTAGCTTGCTAATTTGGTTAATTGCGTTTCGATTGATCTGTACTTCTGTGTTTGTCCTGTTCATCAGGGACACGCTTTCTCCTAAAACATGGGATGATTTGGTCACTGTCAATTTCTAATGTGTTCAGACGGTTTAGGACTGCTTCTAAGTCAGCACCTGTGGTGGTTCCGAACATGAATGATAGGGCTTCTCCGACGAATGGTAACACGGACCTTTTTGGCCTGTATAAGTTTCGTGGGACGGTTGATCGAGCTGCTTCAAGGATGTCCGCTAGGTTTAGTCGAAGCGTGGTCAGGCGGTCGCTTAGTTGGGATCTCACGTCAATTACATACGGGAAGTGTGGATGATCAGCTAGGTACTGGGTCATACGTTTTTCAAATACACGTAGCGTATGATTCACCTCCATCAACATGTTCGATACATCGTCTTTTGGAATCGGTATGTGCACATTCCATGTTTCATGAGTGGCATACACTGCACCGCGCGATATAAACAAAGCTCCGTGGGTAGTTTCAAGTATAAGGAATAATAGGATAGGGATTATTTTGACCACTCGCGACATTCTGTAACAGAATAAAATACTGATGTCATACAAGGTAACAGATAACTTGACGTCACCGCGTCCTATATAATATCCTCATGCCGGTAAAAGACAATCTATTAAAGATGACGCTACTCGCGTCATCATATGTGGCTTCACTGAGCCTTGCAACACAATGTCGTACTAATTGTAGTGACTCACAGGTACACATTCAGTAGTGTCAACAGCTTATGCGAACATCGATTGGAACAATTTCATGTTTTTTATGGGGGGCAATCATCGTCGGAAGTGACTTCCAAAGGTCGTTTTTCTTGGGAAACTCACGGTGGGCTTTCGTCTGAGCCTCTCAAACGTTCTGCTAGTTCCGATAAAGATAGGTTATCCTCAGAATCACTGTCCTGAGGTTTTGTACGCTTCGTCACTCGCGAATATAACTTTTCACTTTCTGATTCACTAGACGTAGGCAGAGGTCGTTTCATGCGTTCAGCTAGTTCGGCCAACGGCAATTCATCCTCGGAATCACTGCTGGGGGCTGGGGGCTGATCTGGCTCAGTGGGCTGGGTGAGCGCTGACCCAGTTTCCTGTCGGTCCGACTCGACCGGCGGTGCTGGCATTGAGCCAGGTAGGACTGCTCCCGTTTCTGGTACAGCGGTGTCAGCAGCCATTGTACAGGGCGGCATGTCTACCTCCATGTAGTCATCATCGTCTGGTATACTGCTCGGGCCGGCTTCGGCTCGCTTGGCTAACCTTGGTGGTTGAACGCGTTCAGGAGTGAGGCGATCTGCTTTGGACCTTTTCTCTAGATATTTTCTGTTAACTGGCTCGTCAATGTCTCTCGTGGGTTCCCACGCGGTGTTAGGATCTGCCAACCGTAGTGTTTGTACATGTACGAGGCGGGTTTTGCCGTTAATTTGGTTTCTGATTACATAATTCACGGGACTGGTTTGCTTGATTACTCGGTGGAATGGTTTCCATGGTAATGAGAATTTTGGTGACGTGCCAGGTTGCACGGTGGTGTCGTAATAGTACACCGAGTCTCCTATTTTAAAGCTACGTGACTTCGCTTTCCGGTCGGCGTAGTCTCGATTCCTCTCGTGACTGTCCACTATATGAGTCTTCACATGACTATAAGCTTCGTGTAAGTTGGCTAACATTTTTGGTACGTAATCTTCCCCGTAGTATCTAACTTTCGGTTGTAGTAAATTGTCTAGGGGGAGGACTGGGTCTTGGCCATATAGCGTGAAGAAGGGTGATATCGTGCCTGAGCTTCCAATATTTGCCGTTCGGTAGGCAGCCAGAGTTGCAGGTATTTTCGTATCCCAGTCATCTTGATTTTGGTGAATTGTTTTTGCTAATATATCGTTTTGCACTCTGTGGTAACGCTCGCAACGCGAATTTGTTTGCGGTCTGAACGCACTGGTACTGATATGTCGAATATTCAAGCATGTTTCTAGTTCCTGAACTATGGTATTAAGGAATTCCGTGCTTCGGTCAGAAAGAATTATTCGTGGACAAGAGTGACGCGGGATAATTTCCTCCATTATAATTTTAGCGACTGTTTTGGCATCCTTTCTGGCTGTGCAGAAACTCTCTGGTCAGGAAGAGAAGTGATCGACGATAGTAATGACATATCTATTGCCGTTTTCTGTTTCTGGAAATGGACCGCAAGTGTCAATCCCTATTATCTCGAACGGGTAATGTGGCACAGGCATTTCCTGCATTGGGGCCGGAGCTGCCTTGGCCCGTCGTCCTGTGCAGAGTACGCAAGCTTTGATGTAGGCTACTGTATCTCGCCACATACCACTCCAGTAGTATCTAAATTTAAGTTTCGCATACGTTTTTGTCCATCCCATATGTCCGGCAAAAAAGCCTTCATGTAACTCTTTTAGTGTTCCGTTTCTCAAGCATTTTGGTACACATAACTGTAGTCCAGGGAACGGTCTACAGCATGGTCCTTCACTAACTTTATAAATGAGTCTGTGTACTTCTATGTATTTTAGAACAACGTCTTTGTAATCCGTGTTTTTTTTCGTTCATAATTTTTCGGATTTCTGCTGATTCCTCATCTGCTTTCTGAAGTTTCTCAATATTTTCCCACTTCACCATTACATTCTTAAACTTTTCCTCTCTGCTCAACTCTTCCTCGGGTTTTCTGAATTCGGTGTTCCTAAAGTCGCCTATTGGAACATGATCAGTGTCGATTACGTTTACTTTTTGTTCGGTTTCGCTCATTCTGCTAAGATGATCTGCTACTACATTTTTGCTACCTTTTATGTAGACCACGTCACAGTTGTGCTCCGAAAGCTTGATTGCCCATCGTTGCAACATGGGATTTTTCATTTCTGATAGGTTCAAAAAGGTAAGTGGTCAATGATCAGTCATAATGGTGAACTTAGATCCAAGTAGATATTGGCGTATTTTCGAAATAGCCCAGACCGCAGCGAAGGCCTCGCGGAGGATCACTGGCCACTTTTGTTGAGTTTCATTGAGTTGTTTTGATAAATATTGTACTATTCTTTCATCCCCTTCATGTTCTTGCACTAATACTGCTACAACAGCTTTCTGTGAAGCATCCGTATATAATTTGTCTCGGGGAGAGGCGGTTAGTAACCCACCCTGTAAAATCCAAACTAAGCATCGCACGAAAACGAAAGAGGTTTCATCGGAAAGCGCTAGAGGAGTAGGGTCCGGGTCCACCCCCAAAAGAACTTTCACCCAAAAGTGACGCCACCAGGGGGCTAGATTTTCACGACTTTTCACGACTTGCATTATGTTGTCGGCTCTGGGGAGTTCATTTTGGGGATATATGAAAAACAACATTTATTTGGAATGAGAAAGTGACAGCGAAATCGACCAGAGCCATACATTTTTTTGGCCCACCAAAAAATATGTAAATGTATTTTTGTACGTTTAGTTCAAAATTTTTAGTTTTAAAATTTTCTTTAATTTTCCTTTTCTATTGAGTAGAGCAGACAGAGAAGCGTTGTTGGAAGTCAACTTGCCCAAATGAAAATGCTTACTTTAGCCACAATCTTTTATTTGACGTGCAATTGGCAAATATGCAGAATTTATATGTACTCAAAAACGAAAAAAAATCCACTTGTTCGTTTTGTTCCATCCCTGAAGATAAGCACACGCTGAAAGTTTCATTGAAATGTCTGTATCCGTTAAAGCGTGACTAGTTGAACTTTTTTGGAGGTGACCTCACTTGAACTTGACTAACTCGTTGACCCTAGATGATCGGACTTCACAATTTTGAAACAGCATGCCAAATTGATGTGGGAAAAGGCATGCCAAATTTGGGCGCGCTGCCCCGCGCCGTTCGTCCACTATCCGCGAAACACCTGAGTGGGCGGTTGAAGACAGTCGCATGAACTTTACGTTAGACGATTACCTGGATAATTTCAATATACATGTATTGGATCTTGCAAAAAGAACCGCTGAAGCAAAATATTTGTATCTGATTGACATCCGAAAATTACGGTACACAATCAGAAAATTTATGAATTTATGCCGCCCTGGTAGCTCAGTTTGTTGGAGCGCTGGCCTGCACCAGTCTCCTCTGTACTGGCGACACAGGGTTCGAGTCGCTTCGCGCGCTCGCATTTAGCCCCCGGCCGGGAGTGTGAGTTGGCAGCTGGCCCGATAAGGCCGGTGACGAGCTACCGGGCGCCCGTGTCGGTGCATTGGCGGCACGTTAAACTTTCGGTCTAAATTCTGCCGTTGAACTGGAGTTCATAGATCGAGTGGTGGGGCCAGGGTTCACGCAACAAGCTCTGCTTAGCAATAGAACCCTAGTTCCTCAAGCCACCCCAGCAAGAATTCGGATTACATTTTTTTTTAAATAATAAAATAAATATAATATAAATAAAATAAAATTGTATTCCGTGTTGTGTTCCGAGAGGATCTGATATGACATTGGAACATCTTTGGAAACTGTCCACCTTCTGACCTTGTGACTTGATCCCAGGTCACGCTGGGACAATTAGCAAATTGATAAGCCGATGTCTTCAACCCTCGTCTATATGTGCGCTATATGGGAGCTAATTAAAAATAGGTTAAAGCCGGTCAAATCAGGTCAGCTTGCACGATATGACATCATCTCAGGTCATTCGATTATCACTCAATCCCATGCTGCATGACTTAGGCAGAGCTGAAACCGAATTCAGAAATCACTAGGCGGGGAACAGCAACATTCTGCTCAAGATGACACCGTGTCGAATGTACATGACATGTGACCTGACGTTATGCCAATGACCCTTGCCACATCAATTTACCCGGAATGCTTCTTGTATGCTCCGTGTGCTCTTGATGTGACATATTACAGCGAGACGGGAAGGGTTAAGTGCATTATTTACCAAGCAGCATTATATAGATCATGCTAACGTCACCATATTCGAAGGCAAATGTTTGACTCCGCCTTCACCGCGAAGTGTGGGTACAGCAAGCCTGTTTTGAGTCGGGTCGAGTGGTCTACAAATTAATGTCAATTATTACAATACTCATGTCTGGATATGGTAGGACCTGAACATGATAAAACAACATACCCTAAACCAAGAATGGTTTTTGTTTTCTTTTATCCCCCTTGGATATGCCACTGCCCTCGCCATTTACACCGCAACTGAATCCACCGGCATCGGCAAGACGAGTAACCATCATAGGTGTGGAAGCAGGGGAGGAGTGGTATGGTTCATGGTTAAAGGGTTTTTCCTCCCTTCCACATACACATGCACACTTTTTGAGACGTTCCTATGCCTGTGGTGGACGTGGCCTAGTCGAGAACTTTGACTAAGAGGTCGCGTCCTTTGACGTATGCAGGCATACCATCAAAACACACCATACTCCGACCCAATATAAACTATAAGAGTCGGAATGTTGAATGACTAAATGCGGGCACGCCTACCTACCCTAGCTAACATAGCATATTTGAGCCCTAGGGGCCTGGTTGCTGGAAGCTTTATGTAATTTAACAATATAAGAATGATTGACTATTTTGCAGAATTACTTTGCATCAAAAATAACCTTAAAAACCCTCTCGTGCCGTCTCTACCCCATCCAAAGTCCGTCACGACACCCACGCATGATGTCCCTAAGAGTCCATGCAACTGCTAAAAAGTGGGGCACTTGTGTGCTGTTCATCAATGGAACGTTCACAAACTCGGCGCCCCGCCACGACTTGAAGGTTAGTGAGATTCCACAGCCTTTGGATTTATGAAGACGCCGAGCCTCCTCGGGAGTGTCCAACTGTTGTGGCTTATTCAGTTATTGTTGGGAAATTAAATGTTGACACCTCGTCGCTCAATGTCGCAGAGTGGTACGAGAAAATCATTCTGAACTGTCGCGCAGCTGAAGCTCTGATCTAAGGGTACACCAGCGCACTCAAGTGGTGGAAATTGTATTTGAACCCTTAAGAACCATTAACTTTGAAATGATGTTGACTTCATACTATCAATCATGATTACGCATCAAGGGATCCAACATTATTAGGGTGGAGGGAATAGAACATCAGCATGGAGCGAATTATCCAAGATCAGTTTGTTAGCTTTATAGGCTTTTCTAACATTTTACTATAATTTTCAGCATATATTGCAACACACAAAGTTGAATTTGTTGTATTCATTGGTTTGTCAATTAAAAATATGGGATTCATGACAAAAATGAGTGGTCACATCGTTATGTTTATGGTAATAAGTCTAGTTTGCTTCGACTTTTCTTATATTCTACAACAGCCTTGAACAGCACATTTACTAATATTCACGTTCAACACCGATCCCTGAGGCATTCCAGATTTGGTGAATGGCAAACAAAGGGGAACAATATTGCACACTAGTGTTTGGCATCATTAATACTTTCGCTTATGAACACAACCTGTATGTACAGTATTGTTGGGCATTAAGATATTCACAACGGAGGTCTTAGACACATGTTACCTGCAGTAAACAAATAAAGGGGTTAGGTTAGGTTTAGTCAATTGTTTTAGTTGCACAAATTGCTCTTTGTTCCTCTAGTTACTTCTGTTCTTCAAAAGCAACTTGTGCAATTAGGTCAGGGTAGGTTTTTAATTTGATGTTTCAGAAGAAGAATTCTTCTATTTTTTCTCCATCTTCCTGAATTTTATCTTACATTAGAAGTTGGTCTAAGTTAGTCTAGACTATGTTGCATTTTCCTTTTAATTAACATTATTTGGTTTGCTATGTGACCCAACCCAAAGCTCCTTTTTATGGTGTTACTTTTTCTGCCAACTAAGAAATATAAAATTGCAGAGGAAATGATTGGTCGCATCATGCTAACTACTTTTCCAAGTATTACAGTGAGGAAAAAACCAAAAATCACAAAATTATCTCTGAAGGCAAAAAACATATGTACAATACTTATGTATACCATAGGTATTGCGACTTGCAATGTTTAAGTATTTATTCCTTGTTGGTTGGTTGGTTCTTTGGGCCCTTCGAATGCTTCGGTCATACAGCGCAAAATTTATTCCTTGTGATTTAATTAGCAGGACCAATGAGCTATGGAGTTAAATCATTACATACTCTTAATTTTGTATGAGGATGAGTGATGAAAACCTGGTGGAAGCATCTGAAGCAAAAGTAACAAAGAATAACGAGCAGTTCTTTATTTTTGTTTTCATGCGCTTAAATGCCTCAGTTTTGAACTACATTTCACAGAACGGGTTTATATTTCCACTGAACACAAAGTCATTTTGGAACACAACAGATAGATCTATTGCCCAAAGACGCATGGTCATGGTTCACAAAATACATTCCAGGTCATGATTGCAGGTGCCTACCTGTCAAACTACATTGTCCCAGACCACTCATATGCTACTGTAAGACAAAACTTTGATAAATTTGTGTATTAGAATAGTTTCTCAAGTCCTGGAATTTTTCCAATACAATATTTGTCAAGATGATTAAGACAATGTGACCAACCATTTCTTCTGGCAAAAATTATTCATCATTTGACAAGCACAATCATACCAAAATTGTTCTTTCATTCAGATTCTATAATGTAAAATATATGTTAAAATAAGATATCATAACATTGCCTGAAAAAAACCTAAATAGCGTACAATCGAGCAAGCCTAATAATGAAACCTAAGGTAGCCTATCCAAGCCTAATCTTTGTGTTAGAAAAACAAATTAAGAAAATGAAAAATATTCAACCATTTTTTCTCGCTAACCTAGCCTGAACAGTTTCTTTTTTAAAGAAGAAAGCTAAATTTTGTATATGTTAAAAAACATTGAAAATCCAGCATACAGGCTACCTTGCTTAGCTTAACCCTTTGTGTGCCACATAAAGGTGAAATGTGTGTAAAGCTTGTCATGGCTGCCTTGAACTACAATGCCATTTGTTAAAAACATTTCAAAGATGATGTGGGCTTTAGGGTACCATGGCTGCCATTTAGCCATTTAGCTCTTAAGATGATTTATTCTGATAAGAGAGCTAGGTTAGGTTAATTTATGCGCCATCTTCATTCCTAATGTAATTATTCTTGGAATGTTACCCAACTCAAAGCCCCTTTATTGCCTGCCTCCTGAAATGCCTCCTGAAAAGCATTTACAGGAGAATGTATTGGTCATACAAAAATGAAAATGGAAAAATAATTTCCAACATTTTGCAGAATAAAAAATGATATAGCTAAAGCTAACAAAACATATATCTTGTTTTCTTTATGGAGTTAAAATACATGGAAAACATATGCTGTGAATCTCTCACTCGCACGTCCGGCGGTCCGCGCCAACTTCGCATGTCCGGGGGGAAATGTCTGCCCCCTAAGATCTCTAGAACTATGCTAGCTAGCGACAAACGGAAAACGGAATTGGATAGCTAGTGATAGGCTCTATCGAAAGTGTTTGATTATTTTTTCGCTCAGGTCAATATTCAGGTCACTGGGTTATCATAGGTCAAATTCGACCAGATCGGGTGGGTCTCTCAGATATTGACACATATCTCAGGACCTGTAACAGATAGAAACAAACGACGAACGCTTTTCGACAGTCCTTGAAATGTGCTATCGACAGTATGCGGTGTGATTTAAGGTCAGGTCAACCGAAATTATGACCTCACGTCAAGGTCATGAAGTAGCCTAGGGAGGTCGTGCAATGGATCAATCGACACATCTTAGCGATAGAAGCACAGTGCCGGTGATTCCAGCCTTCTAGCTCAATGCAGTGCGATATAATGCGCAGAAATTTGTAATGATCTCAGGTGACCTCAGATGACCTTGGTGAGGTAACTGAGGAAAAATGTCAGCAGTAACATTCAGCATAGTATTCAACTAAACGCCACAGCCGTTGTGAGATCATTCCGAGAGCAAATACGTAACCAGGAAACATTTGTATATTTTACCATAGCCCTATAATGGGGAAGCCATGGCCGCGACCTGACCTCAGGTCAATGCTACGAAGAAAACCCGATGTCCATGTTATGGTACCTGATGAGATCATGACGTGTTATAAGTTTGAAATCAATCGCCCAATTATTGTGGAAGCTATGCTACCTAGAACTCCGAGTGTAGTTAGGTCACTTCGCCTGACCTGGTGACCTGACCTAAGACGAGCGAGGGTTACAAAATATATGAGGATATGCGGAAAGGACCAGTGATCAGTCATGCGAGGTTTGGCCTTGCTAACTCGATTCGTATGGTGACAAATTAGGAAAAACCGCACGGGGGCAGATATCTGCCCCCCGGCTGTGCGCGTGTTAAAGTACAGCAATACTGGAAGTAATCCACTCTTCCAGCAAATGTTTCATATAAAATTTCACCAGGTATGGTGTGTAGGTACCTATATTGGCACAATCCTGCAAAACAAATGAAAGCCCAGTCACACCATTTGCATGTGGCATCCAAATCAAACAAATCTGAACACTACTTCAGAACTTGAACATGTAGGTATCCAGACAGGGTATGCTTATCCAGCAAACTAACATTCAAATACTGGGATTGTATGATGAATGCTGCCTATCCCCAGTTTGATAATGAGTATGGTCAATTCTGTACCAAAGACAACACCGAAAGACAACCTATCACAAATTACTGCAACATGAACAACATCCCACTAAACATCACGACGCTTCTCAACGACGACCACCCAACATTACACGAACACCTCTTCCACTTTATCGCTATCACACGCCTAATCCACGAACTATGAGAAAAAAGAAAAAAAAAGAAAAAAAAGATATGTTTAAAAAACGGAAAATAAAAAAGAGGGAATATCAAGAGATGTAAAAAAACCAGAAAATCAACGAAAGGGAAAAAAAGAGAGAAATAATACTAACCCTATATGAAACTAACTACTAACGTTCTTGCAATGTACATAAAACCCTGGCGATGACCCGACCCTAACCCCCCACCTCATGGCACCGCCCGGACTGGCAAATCTTCTC
>JAOTOL010001188.1:0-295000 GCA_034440575.1 Imbricaverruca yamaguchii
TGCCATGTCCACCAGGTGTCCACCGTGGCCTGGCTGCTGTGTTGTGATGGTGCCATGTCCACCAGGTGTCCACCGTGGGCTGGCTGCTGTGTTGTGATGGTGCCATGTCCACCAGGTGTCCACCGTGGTCTGGCTGCTGTGTTGTGATGGTGCCATGTCCACCAGGTGTCCACCGTGGTCTGGCTGCTGTGTTGTGATGGTGCCATGCCCACCAGGTGTCCACCGTGGTCTGGCTGCTGTGTTGTGATGGTGCCATGTCCACCAGGTGTCCACCGTGGTCTGGCTGCTGTGTTGTGATGGTGCCATGTCCACCAGGTGTCCACCATGGTCTGGCTGCTGTGTTGTGATGGTGCCATGTCCACCAGGTGTCCACCATATCCTGGCTGCTGTGTTGTGATGGTGCCATGTCCACCAGGTGTCCACCATGGTCTGGCTGCTGTGTTGTGATGGTGCCATGTCCACCAGGTGTCCACCATGGCCTGGCTGCTGTGTTGTGATGGTGCCATGTCCACCAGGTGTCCACCGTGGTCTGGCTGCTGTGTTGTGATGGTGCCATGTCCACCAGGTGTCCACCGTGGTCTGGCTGTTGTGTTGTGATGGTGCCATGTCCACCAGGTGTCCACCATGGTCTGGCTGTTGTGTGGTGATGGTGTCATGTCCACCAGGTGTCCACCATGGTCTGGCTGCTGTGTTGTGATGGTGCCATGACCGTCAGGTGTCCACCATGGCCTGGCTGCTGTGTTGTGATGGTGCCATGTCCACCAGGTGTCCACCGTGGCCTGGCTGCTGTGTTGTGATGGTGCCATGACCACCAGGTGTCCACCGTGGTCTGGCTGCTGTGTTGTGATGGTGCCATATCCACCAGGTGTCCACCATGGCCTGGCTGCTGTGTTGTGATGGTGCCATGTCCACCAGGTGTCCACCATGGTCTGGCTGCTGTGTTGTGATGGTGCCATGACCACCAGGTGTCCACCGTGGTCTGGCTGCTGTGTTGTGATGGTGCCATGTCCACCAGGTGTCCACCATGGCCTGGCTGCTGTGTTGTGATGGTGCCATGTCCACCAGGTGTCCACCGTGGCCTGGCTGTTGTGTGGTGATGGTGCCATGTCCACCAGGTGTCCACCGTGGTCTGGCTGCTGTGTTGTGATGGTGCTATGACCGTCAGGTGTCCACCATGGTCTGGCTGCTGTGTTGTGATGGTGCCATGTCCACCAGGTGTCCACCGTGGTCGGCTGCTGTGTTGTGATGGTGCTATGCCGTCAGGTGTCCACCATGGTCTGGCTGCTGTGTTGTGATGGTGCCATGACCGTCAGGTGTCCACCGTGGTCTGGCTGCTGTGTTGTGATGGTGCCATGCCCACCAGGTGTCCACCATGGTCTGGCTGCTGTGTTGTGATGGTGCCATGTCCACCAGGTGTCCACCGTGGTCTGGCTCCTGTGTGGTGATGGTGCCATGTCCACCAGGTGTCCACCATGGTCTGGCTGCTGTGTTGTGATGGTGCCATGACCGTCAGGTGTCCACCATATCCTGGCTGCTGTGTTGTGATGGTGCCATGTCCACCAGGTGTCCACCGTGGTCTGGCTGCTGTGTTGTGATGGTGCCATGACCGTCAGGTGTCCACCGTGGTCTGGCTGCTGTGTTGTGATGGTGCCATGTCCACCAGGTGTCCACCGTGGTCTGGCTGCTGTGTTGTGATGGTGCCATGCCCACCAGGTGTCCACCGTGGTCTGGCTGCTGTGTTGTGATGGTGCCATGACCGTCAGGTGTCCACCATATCCTGGCTGCTGTGTTGTGATGGTGCCATGTCCACCAGGTATTCACCGTGGTCTGGCTGCTGTGTTGTGATGGTGCCATGCCCACCAGGTGTCCACCGTGGTCTGGCTGCTGTGTTGTGATGGTGCCATGCCCACCAGGTGTCCACCGTGGTCTGGCTGCTGTGTTGTGATGGTGCCATGCCCACCAGGTGTCCACCGTGGTCTGGCTGCTGTGTTGTGATGGTGCCATGTCCACCAGGTGTCCACCATATCCTGGCTGCTGTGTTGTGATGGTGCCATGTCCACCAGGTGTCCACAATGGTCTGGCTGCTGTGTTGTGATGGTGCTATGTCCACCAGGTGTCCACCATGGTCTGGCTGCTGTGTTGTGATGGTGCCATGCCCACCAGGTGTCCACCATGGTCTGGCTGCTGTGTTGTGATGGTGCCATGACCGTCAGGTGTCCACCATATCCTGGCTGCTGTGTTGTGATGGTGCCATGTCCACCAGGTATTCACCGTGGTCTGGCTGCTGTGTTGTGATGGTGCCATGCCCACCAGGTGTCCACCGTGGTCTGGCTGCTGTGTTGTGATGGTGCCATGCCCACCAGGTGTCCACCATGGTCTGGCTGCTGTGTTGTGATGGTGCCATGTCCACCAGGTGTCCACCATGGCCTGACTGCTGTGTTGTGATGGTGCCATGCCCACCAGGTGTCCACCATATCCTGGCTGCTGTGTTGTGATGGTGCCATGTCCACCAGGTGTCCACCATGGCCTGGCTGCTGTGTTGTGATGGTGCCATGACCGTCAGGTGTCCACCATATCCTGGCTGCTGTGTTGTGATGGTGCCATGCCCACCAGGTGTCCACCGTGGTCTGGCTGCTGTGTTGTGATGGTGCCATGCCCACCAGGTGTCCACCGTGGTCTGGCTGCTGTGTTGTGATGGTGTCATGTCCACCAGGTGTCCACCGTGGCCTGGCTGCTGTGTTGTGATGGTGCCATGTCCACCAGGTGTCCACCATATCCTGGCTGCTGTGTTGTGATGGTGCCATGTCCACCAGGTGTCCACAATGGTCTGGCTGCTGTGTTGTGATGGTGCTATGTCCACCAGGTGTCCACCGTGGTCTGGCTGCTGTGTTGTGATGGTGCCATGACCGTCAGGTGTCCACCGTGGTCTGGCTGCTGTGTTGTGATGGTGCCATGACCGTCAGGTGTCCACCATATCCTGGCTGCTGTGTTGTGATGGTGCCATGTCCACCAGGTATTCACCGTGGTCTGGCTGCTGTGTTGTGATGGTGCCATGCCCACCAGGTGTCCACCGTGGTCTGGCTGCTGTGTTGTGATGGTGCCATGCCCACCAGGTGTCCACCGTGGTCTGGCTGCTGTGTTGTGATGGTGCCATGCCCACCAGGTGTCCACCGTGGTCTGGCTGCTGTGTTGTGATGGTGCCATGTCCACCAGGTGTCCACCATGGTCTGGCTGCTGTGTTGTGATGGTGCCATGTCCACCAGGTGTCCACCGTGGTCTGGCTGTTGTGTTGTGATGGTGCCATGTCCACCAGGTGTCCACCATGGTCTGGCTGCTGTGTTGTGATGGTGCCATGTCCACCAGGTGTCCACCATGGTCTGGCTGCTGTGTTGTGATGGTGCCATGACCGTCAGGTGTCCACCATGGCCTGGCTGCTGTGTTGTGATGGTGCCATGTCCACCAGGTGTCCACCGTGGCCTGGCTGCTGTGTTGTGATGGTGCCATGTCCACCAGGTGTCCACCGTGGTCTGGCTGCTGTGTTGTGATGGTGCCATGTCCACCAGGTGTCCACCATGGTCTGGCTGCTGTGTTGTGATGGTGCCATGTCCACCAGGTGTCCACCATGGCCTGGCTGCTGTGTTGTGATGGTGCCATGCCCACCAGGTGTCCACCATATCCTGGCTGCTGTGTTGTGATGGTGCCATGTCCACCAGGTGTCCACCATGGCCTGGCTGCTGTGTTGTGATGGTGCCATGACCGTCAGGTGTCCACCATATCCTGGCTGCTGTGTTGTGATGGTGCCATGCCCACCAGGTGTCCACCGTGGTCTGGCTGCTGTGTTGTGATGGTGCCATGCCCACCAGGTGTCCACCGTGGTCTGGCTGCTGTGTTGTGATGGTGTCATGTCCACCAGGTGTCCACCGTGGCCTGGCTGCTGTGTTGTGATGGTGCCATGTCCACCAGGTGTCCACCATAGCCTGGCTGCTGTGTTGTGATGGTGCCATGTCCACCAGGTGTCCACCATGGTCTGGCTGCTGTGTTGTGATGGTGCTATGTCCACCAGGTGTCCACCGTGGTCTGGCTGCTGTGTTGTGATGGTGCCATGACCGTCAGGTGTCCACCGTGGTCTGGCTGCTGTGTTGTGATGGTGCCCGCAGGTGTCCACCGTGGTCTGGCTGCTGTGTTGTGATGGTGCCATGACCGTCAGGTGTCCACCATATCCTGGCTGCTGTGTTGTGATGGTGCCATGTCCACAGGTATTCACCGTGGTCTGGCTGCTGTGTTGTGATGGTGCCATGCCCACCAGGTGTCCACCGTGGTCTGGCTGCTGTGTTGTGATGGTGCCATGCCCACCAGGTGTCCACCGTGGTCTGGCTGCTGTGTTGTGATGGTGCCATGCCCACCAGGTGTCCACCGTGGTCTGGCTGCTGTGTTGTGATGGTGCCATGTCCACCAGGTGTCCACCATGGCCTGGCTGCTGTGTTGTGATGGTGCCATGTCCACCAGGTGTCCACCATGGTCTGGCTGCTGTGTTGTGATGGTGCCATGTCCACTCAGGTGTCCACCATGGTCTGGCTGCTGTGTTGTGATGGTGCCATGTCCACCAGGTGTCCACCGTGGTCTGGCTGCTGTGTTGTGATGGTGCCATGTCCGTCAGGTGTCCACCGTGGTCTGGCTGCTGTGTTGTGATGGTGCCATGACCGTCAGGTGTCCACCGTGGTCTGGCTGCTGTGTTGTGATGGTGCCATGTCCACCAGGTGTCCACCGTGGCCTGGCTGCTGTGTTGTGATGGTGCCATGTCCACCAGGTGTCCACCGTGGTCTGGCTGCTGTGTTGTGATGGTGCCATGCCCACCAGGTGTCCACCGTGGTCTGGCTGCTGTGTTGTGATGGTGCCATGTCCACCAGGTGTCCACCGTGGTCTGGCTGCTGTGTTGTGATGGTGCCATGCCCACCAGGTGTCCACCGTGGTCTGGCTGCTGTGTTGTGATGGTGCCATGTCCACCAGGTGTCCACCATGGTCTGGCTGCTGTGTTGTGATGGTGCCATGTCCACCAGGTGTCCACCATGGTCTGGCTGCTGTGTTGTGATGGTGCCATGTCCACCAGGTGTCCACCATGGTCTGGCTGCTGTGTTGTGATGGTGCCATGTCCACCAGGTGTCCACCATGGTCTGGCTGCTGTGTTGTGATGGTGCCATGTCCACCAGGTGTCCACCGTGGTCTGGCTGCTGTGTTGTGATGGTGCCATGTCCACCAGGTGTCCACCGTGGTCTGGCTGCTGTGTTGTGATGGTGCCATGTCCACCAGGTGTCCACCATGGTCTGGCTGCTGTGTTGTGATGGTGCCATGCCCACCAGGTGTCCACCATGGTCTGGCTGCTGTGTTGTGATGGTGCCATGTCCACCAGGTGTCCACCGTGGTCTGGCTGCTGTGTTGTGATGGTGCCATGACCGTCAGGTGTCCACCGTGGTCTGGCTGCTGTGTTGTGATGGTGCCATGCCCACCAGGTGTCCACCATGGTCTGGCTGCTGTGTTGTGATGGTGCCATGTCCACCAGGTGTCCACCATGGTCTGGCTGCTGTGTTGTGATGGTGCCATGCCCACCAGGTGTCCACCGTGGTCTGGCTGCTGTGTTGTGATGGTGCCATGCCCACCAGGTGTCCACCATGGTCTGGCTGCTGTGTTGTGATGGTGCCATGTCCACCAGGTGTCCACCATGGTCTGGCTGCTGTGTTGTGATGGTGCCATGTCCACCAGGTGTCCACCATGGTCTGGCTGCTGTGTTGTGATGGTGCCATGTCCACCAGGTGTCCACCATGGTCTGGCTGCTGTGTTGTGATGGTGCCATGCCCACCAGGTGTCCACCATGGTCTGGCTGCTGTGTTGTGATGGTGCCATGTCCACCAGGTGTCCACCGTGGTCTGGCTGCTGTGTTGTGATGGTGCCATGTCCACCAGGTGTCCACCGTGGTCTGGCTGCTGTGTTGTGATGGTGCCATGTCCACCAGGTGTCCACCGTGGTCTGGCTGCTGTGTTGTGATGGTGCCATGACCGTCAGGTGTCCACCATGGCCTGGCTGCTGTGTTGTGATGGTGCCATGTCCACCAGGTGTCCACCGTGGTCTGGCTGCTGTGTTGTGATGGTGCCATGACCACCAGGTGTCCACCGTGGTCTGGCTGCTGTGTTGTGATGGTGCCATGTCCACCAGGTGTCCACCATGGTCTGGCTGCTGTGTTGTGATGGTGCCATGTCCACCAGGTGTCCACCGTGGTCTGGCTGCTGTGTTGTGATGGTGCCATGCCCACCAGGTGTCCACCGTGGTCTGGCTGCTGTGTTGTGATGGTGCCATGACCGTCAGGTGTCCACCGTGGCCTGGCTGCTGTGTTGTGATGGTGCCATGCCCACCAGGTGTCCACCGTGGTCTGGCTGCTGTGTTGTGATGGTGCCATGACCGTCAGGTGTCCACCGTGGTCTGGCTGCTGTGTTGTGATGGTGCCATGCCCACCAGGTGTCCACCGTGGTCTGGCTGCTGTGTTGTGATGGTGCCATGTCCACCAGGTGTCCACCATGGTCTGGCTGCTGTGTTGTGATGGTGCCATGTCCACCAGGTGTCCACCAGGCTGGTCTGGCTGCTGTGTTGTGATGGTGCCATGTCCACCAGGTGTCCACCATGGTCTGGCTGCTGTGTTGTGATGGTGCCATGTCCACCAGGTGTCCACCGTGGTCTGGCTGCTGTGTTGTGATGGTGCCATGTCCACCAGGTGTCCACCGTGGTCTGGCTGCTGTGTTGTGATGGTGCCATGTCCACCAGGTGTCCACCGTGGTCTGGCTGCTGTGTTGTGATGGTGCCATGTCCACCAGGTGTCCACCGTGGTCTGGCTGCTGTGTTGTGATGGTGCCATGACCACCAGGTGTCCACCGTGGTCTGGCTGCTGTGTTGTGATGGTGCCATGTCCACCAGGTGTCCACCGTGGTCTGGCTGCTGTGTTGTGATGGTGCCATGCCCACCAGGTGTCCACCGTGGTCTGGCTGCTGTGTTGTGATGGTGCCATGTCCACCAGGTGTCCACCATGGTCTGGCTGCTGTGTTGTGATGGTGCCATGTCCACCAGGTGTCCACCATGGCCTGGCTGCTGTGTTGTGATGGTGCCATGTCCACCAGGTGTCCACCGTGGTCTGGCTGCTGTGTTGTGATGGTGCCATGCCCACCAGGTGTCCACCGTGGTCTGGCTGCTGTGTTGTGATGGTGCCATGTCCACCAGGTGTCCACCGTGGTCTGGCTGCTGTGTTGTGATGGTGCCATGTCCACCAGGTGTCCACCATGGTCTGGCTGCTGTGTTGTGATGGTGCCATGTCCACCAGGTGTCCACCATGGTCTGGCTGCTGTGTTGTGATGGTGCCATGTCCACCAGGTGTCCACCATGGTCTGGCTGCTGTGTTGTGATGGTGCCATGACCACCAGGTGTCCACCGTGGTCTGGCTGCTGTGTTGTGATGGTGCCATGCCCACCAGGTGTCCACCGTGGTCTGGCTGCTGTGTTGTGATGGTGCCATGACCGTCAGGTGTCCACCGTGGTCTGGCTGCTGTGTTGTGATGGTGCCATGTCCACCAGGTGTCCACCGTGGTCGGCTGCTGTGTTGTGATGGTGCCATGACCGTCAGGTGTCCACCATGGCCTGGCTGCTGTGTTGTGATGGTGCCATGTCCACCAGGTGTCCACCGTGGTCTGGCTGCTGTGTTGTGATGGTGCCATGTCCACCAGGTGTCCACCGTGGTCTGGCTGCTGTGTTGTGATGGTGCCATGACCGTCAGGTGTCCACCGTGGTCTGGCTGCTGTGTTGTGATGGTGCCATGCCCACCAGGTGTCCACCGTGGTCTGGCTGCTGTGTTGTGATGGTGCCATGTCCACCAGGTGTCCACCGTGGTCTGGCTGCTGTGTTGTGATGGTGCCATGACCACCAGGTGTCCACCGTGGCCTGGCTGCTGTGTTGTGATGGTGCCATGCCCACCAGGTGTCCACCATGGTCTGGCTGCTGTGTTGTGATGGTGCCATGTCCACCAGGTGTCCACCGTGGTCTGGCTGCTGTGTTGTGATGGTGCCATGACCGCCAGGTGTCCACCGTGGTCTGGCTGCTGTGTTGTGATGGTGCCATGACCGTCAGGTGTCCACCGTGGTCTGGCTGCTGTGTTGTGATGGTGCCATGCCCACCAGGTGTCCACCGTGGTCTGGCTGCTGTGTTGTGATGGTGCCATGTCCACCAGGTGTCCACCGTGGTCTGGCTGCTGTGTTGTGATGGTGCCATGCCCACCAGGTGTCCACCGTGGTCTGGCTGCTGTGTTGTGATGGTGCCATGCCCACCAGGTGTCCACCATGGCCTGGCTGCTGTGTTGTGATGGTGCCATGTCCACCAGGTGTCCACCATGGTCTGGCTGCTGTGTTGTGATGGTGCCATGTCCACCAGGTGTCCACCGTGGTCTGGCTGCTGTGTTGTGATGGTGCCATGCCCACCAGGTGTCCACCGTGGTCTGGCTGCTGTGTTGTGATGGTGCCATGTCCACCAGGTGTCCACCGTGGTCTGGCTGCTGTGTTGTGATGGTGCCATGTCCACCAGGTGTCCACCATGGTCTGGCTGCTGTGTTGTGATGGTGCCATGTCCACCAGGTGTCCACCATGGCCTGGCTGTTGTGTTGTGATGGTGCCATGTCCACCAGGTGTCCACCGTGGTCTGGCTGCTGTGTTGTGATGGTCCCATGACCGTCAGGTGTCCACCATGACCTGGCTGCTGTGTGGTGATGGTGCCATGTCCACCAGGTGTCCACCGTGGTCTGGCTGCTGTGTTGTGATGGTGCCATGTCCACCAGGTGTCCACCGTGGTCTGGCTGCTGTGTTGTGATGGTGCCATGACCGTCAGGTGTCCACCATGACCTGGCTGCTGTGTTGTGATGGTGCCATGCCCACCAGGTGTCCACCGTGGGCTGGCTGCTGTGTTGTGATGGTGCCATGTCCACCAGGTGTCCACCGTGGTCTGGCTGCTGTGTTGTGATGGTGCTATGACCGTCAGGTGTCCACCGTGGCCTGGCTGCTGTGTTGTGATGGTGCCATGCCCACCAGGTGTCCACCATGGTCTGGCTGCTGTGTTGTGATGGTGCCATGTCCACCAGGTGTCCACCGTGGTCTGGCTGCTGTGTTGTGATGGTGCTATGACCGTCAGGTGTCCACCGTGGTCTGGCTGCTGTGTTGTGATGGTGCCATGACCGTCAGGTGTCCACCGTGGTCTGGCTGCTGTGTTGTGATGGTGCCATGCCCACCAGGTGTCCACCGTGGTCTGGCTGCTGTGTTGTGATGGTGCCATGTCCACCAGGTGTCCACCGTGGTCTGGCTGCTGTGTTGTGATGGTGCCATGACCGTCAGGTGTCCACCGTGGTCTGGCTGCTGTGTTGTGATGGTGCCATGCCCACCAGGTGTCCACCATGGCCTGGCTGCTGTGTTGTGATGGTGCCATGTCCACCAGGTGTCCACCATGGTCTGGCTGCTGTGTTGTGATGGTGCCATGTCCACCAGGTGTCCACCGTGGTCTGGCTGCTGTGTTGTGATGGTGCCATGTCCACCAGGTGTCCACCGTGGTCTGGCTGCTGTGTTGTGATGGTGCCATGTCCACCAGGTGTCCACCGTGGTCTGGCTGCTGTGTTGTGATGGTGCCATGACCACCAGGTGTCCACCGTGGTCTGGCTGCTGTGTTGTGATGGTGCCATGCCCACCAGGTGTCCACCGTGGTCTGGCTGCTGTGTTGTGATGGTGCCATGTCCACCAGGTGTCCACCGTGGTCTGGCTGCTGTGTTGTGATGGTGCCATGTCCACCAGGTGTCCACCGTGGTCTGGCTGCTGTGTTGTGATGGTGCCATGTCCACCAGGTGTCCACCGTGGTCTGGCTGCTGTGTTGTGATGGTGCCATGTCCACCAGGTGTCCACCGTGGTCTGGCTGCTGTGTTGTGATGGTGCCATGTCCACCAGGTGTCCACCATGGTCTGGCTGCTGTGTTGTGATGGTGCCATGTCCACCAGGTGTCCACCGTGGTCTGGCTGCTGTGTTGTGATGGTGCCATGCCCACCAGGTGTCCACCGTGGTCTGGCTGCTGTGTTGTGATGGTGCCATGACCGTCAGGTGTCCACCGTGGTCTGGCTGCTGTGTTGTGATGGTGCCATGTCCACCAGGTGTCCACCGTGGTCTGGCTGCTGTGTTGTGATGGTGCCATGACCACCAGGTGTCCACCGTGGTCTGGCTGCTGTGTTGTGATGGTGCCATGTCCACCAGGTGTCCACCGTGGTCTGGCTGCTGTGTTGTGATGGTGCCATGTCCACCAGGTGTCCACCGTGGTCTGGCTGCTGTGTTGTGATGGTGCCATGTCCACCAGGTGTCCACCGTGGTCTGGCTGCTGTGTTGTGATGGTGCCATGTCCACCAGGTGTCCACCATGGTCTGGCTGCTGTGTTGTGATGGTGCCATGCCCACCAGGTGTCCACCATGGTCTGGCTGCTGTGTTGTGATGGTGCTATGACCGTCAGGTGTCCACCGTGGTCTGGCTGCTGTGTTGTGATGGTGCCATGACCGTCAGGTGTCCACCGTGGTCTGGCTGCTGTGTTGTGATGGTGCCATGCCCACCAGGTGTCCACCGTGGTCTGGCTGCTGTGTTGTGATGGTGCCATGTCCACCAGGTGTCCACCATGGTCGGCTGCTGTGTTGTGATGGTGCCATGTCCACCAGGTGTCCACCATGGTCTGGCTGCTGTGTTGTGATGGTGCCATGTCCACCAGGTGTCCACCATGGTCTGGCTGCTGTGTTGTGATGGTGCTATGTCCACCAGGTGTCCACCGTGGTCGGCTGCTGTGTTGTGATGGTGCTATGACCGTCAGGTGTCCACCGTGGTCTGGCTGCTGTGTTGTGATGGTGCCATGACCGTCAGGTGTCCACCGTGGTCTGGCTGCTGTGTTGTGATGGTGCTATGTCCACCAGGTGTCCACCATGGTCTGGCTGCTGTGTTGTGATGGTGCCATGCCCACCAGGTGTCCACCATGGCCTGGCTGCTGTGTTGTGATGGCGCTATGTCCACCAGGTGTCCACCATGGTCTGGCTGCTGTGTTGTGATGGTGCCATGCCCACCAGGTGTCCACTGTGGTCTGGCTGCTGTGTTGTGATGGTGCCATGACCGTCAGGTGTCCACCATGATCAGACAAACGGCAGTGCCGGCCGACGTGCGACTGAACCGCATCAGAGATTTTCTCAGACAGGCCGACTTCAACAACGACCCACACAACCGCGAATTTGGCCTGCAAGTGGCCGACAGGTAAGCCCGATTGTCAGGCAAACGAGCGTGTGGCAGTCAGTCAGCCTATCAGCGGCAGTGTTGTGTGACAGTCGGTCAGCCTATCAGTGGCGGTCAGTCAGCCTATCAGTGGCAGCAGTGTTAAAATATTGGTTTTTCATTAGGTGTGAGATGTCGAAATGAGCATAGATGGATGTCGAAATTTGACATGTAATTAGTGTAATTTAATATGTTTTTGATGGCTTTCAGACTACAATTTGAGTTCATGATGTATGACTGGACCTTAATCATTTGTTTTAAGATTCATAATTTAAGAAAAGATGCGTTCGGGATAAGGAGAATAATAACTATGATGAACTGGCTGGTTGGTTATTTGGGCTTAGGGGCGCATCGACTGCTTCGGTCATACAGCGCCCATATGATGAACTGGTATTGTATCCCATATCACATAGGTCATCCCTTTACCCGAAATTGCATTGTAAAATGTTCGTGTAACACCATTCCATATTGAGGACATACACATGTGTATGTGTATAAACGAGATACTGTTACAAAGGGGACAGAAATACTTCATATCAATGAGCAGGATGCTGATACTTTTTGGAGAAGGATGTCGATTCAGTGTTCAGAAAGTGGTATATTCAGAAAGGGGAATAATTTATCACTGAGCAACTTTGATACGCCTGCATATTCTATTCAATGCAGGGCTTCATTACTTGTTGAATAAGGACTTCAGGAGTGCTGGATGATACCGGGTTTCAGGATACTGGGTAGACTATCTGAAACAGAAGAGGCTCTGTGATACGGTTTGAGGAAATTTCCTGATCACAGGTCATTGGTGCACCCCAACTATGGCATATTTGAATTGTTGAAGGGGATCAGGATGTCTTCAGCTGAGTTCGTGTTGGCTTCATAATCAGCAGCTAGTAAGCAAGGATGTCACAAAAGCCATAGACAGGGAGGTTGATTGAACTTTCATTAGGTGGTATTTTCCACCCATTTTCTTGAAAAATGTCACACTGAGTGGCAGTGTTGTGTGACAGTCGGTTTATCGGTGGAAGAGTTGTGTGGCAGTCAGTCAGCCTATCAGTGGTGGTCAGTTAGCCTATCAGTGGTAGGGTTGTGTGGTAGTCACTCAGCCTATTCGTCAGTCAGCCTATCAGCCTGGTTGTGTGGCAGACAGTCAGCCTATCAGTGGTGACAGGGGGTGTGGCGGTCAGTTAGTCTATCAGCGGCAGTGTTGTGCGGCGGTCAGTTAGCCTATAAGTGGCAGTGTTGTGTGTCGGTCAGTTAGCCTATAAGTGGCAGTGTTGTGTGGCGGTCAGTTAGCCTATCAGTGGCAGGGTTGTGTGGCAGTCAGTCAGCCTATCAGTGGCAGTGTTGTGTGGCAGTCATTCAGCCTATCAGTGGCAGTGTTGTGTGGTGGTCAGTCAGCCTGACTACTAGTCACACGGGCGTGTGGTGCTCAGTTGGACTCGGTTTGCTGGGACACTTGATGCAACGCTGCCTTGTTCATTGCTCAGGATCGGGATGATGGATACACGGTGTATATTATGTCGTAATGCTTCCAGCAGTCTCTTAATGGTGGTACGTTTCATTATTGAGAGACGTTGGCTTGTCGAATTCACACGAATGTGAAGCAGGCTGCTGAAACATCGGCCTCTGAAACAAACTCTTTAGACAGTGGCCATTCGGGTGTGACGAGCGTGACAGGTATGTTTGTATGTCTGTATGTAGGTGTGAGAGGCACGTTAGCCTGCACTTTGGCAGCTCCAGTTATCTGGCGTCAGAGCCCCCACTGGCGTGGTTGGAGTCTACCGGCCTAGCCGCGAACACCACACGCACTGCCCGGCCCCCAGCTCATTGTTCAGGGTCTGATACACCTTTGTGACGTCATGCTCCGCCGCCGGACGCTCAACTCGGTTGTGTCCAGCAGTCTGGAGTGTCCGACCGACCTGTCCACGCCGCCGTGTGCCTGTCACAACTACGGCTGTCAAATTTGTGAACTTGTGGAATGTGTGGGAGAAGAGGTGAATTTCGATGAGTAATTTTCGAGTGCCGTGCGTGGAGTAGTGCCTAAAACGGTGGAGGGAGTTGAGCCGAGCATTGCACGTGTTGACTAATTGGCTGGCTCACGTCAGTCCCACAACCTGACAGAGCCGATGACGACAGCGAGGAGTCGGACCGACCGAGAGGGTTGCAGAGAGTTGGAGATGAGCAGGTGAAAGCATTTGTCTGCTCTTTTTAATGTTGGGGTCGCTTTCACTCATACTTGTGCTCGACTCGAATTGAACCGAGAATCGACTCATGAAACAATCGTTTTTGGATCAGTCGCGAGTTAAATCGATCCTTTTCCCGAAAATATATCTTGAGTCGTGAGTCGAATCACGTCTTTCTAAAAGAAATGAGTCGAATCATCAGTCAACCATTCAAATGTCCTGTGTGGGTAGTGCACACTGAATCATATGGTTCATGAGTCTGATACCACTGAGTCGGATCTGAATCGATTCGAATTTCTGTCAGTCTGTTTGATTCGCGAGTGGAATCAGATCTCAAGATCTATGAGTCACACGTGAGTCGACTCCAAAAAATTGAGTCGAGTATAAGTCTGCTTCTAATCTGGATGAAATACGTCTTTTGGGGGTTCATTTTGAGCGAGTTCGATCGAAACCAGCCCTGCTTGATGGACAATTTGTCCTGAAGCCGTGAACGGAGAGCCACGAGGCCATCTGGCCTAGCTCGGTCCAGCAGCTGGGTGTCGTCCGCGCAGGCTGTTGCTCGACAGTTGGACAGGTGACACGTAGGCTGCTGCTCGACAGTTGGACGGGTGACACGTAGACTGCTGCTCGACAGTTGGACGGGTGACACGTAGACTGCTGCTCAGGTGGACAGGTGACACGTAGGCTGCTGCTCAGTTGGACAGGCGACACGTAGGCTGCTGCTCGGCAGTTGGACCGGTGACACGTAGGCTGTTGCTCGGCAGTTGGACGGGTGACACGTAGGCTGTTGCTCAGTTGGACAGGTGACACGTAGGCTGTTGCTCGACAGTTGGACAGGCGACACGTAGACTGCTGCTCAGTTGGACAGGCGACACGTAGGCTGTTGCTCGACAGTTGGACAGGCGACACGTAGGCTGCTGCTCAGTTGGACAGGCGACACGTAGGCTGCTGCTCGGCAGTTGGACCGGTGACACGTAGGCTGTTGCTCGACAGTTGGACGGGTGACACGTAGGCTGTTGCTCGGCAGTTGGACGGGTGACACGTAGGCTGTTGCTCGACAGTTGGACGGGTGACACGTAGGCTGTTGCTCGGCAGTTGGACGGGTGACACGTAGGCTGCTGCTCAGTTGGACAGGCGACACGTAGGCTGTTGCTCAGTTGGACAGGCGACACGTAGGCTGCTGCTCAGTTGGACAGGCGACACGTAGGCTGCTGCTCGGCAGTTGGACCGGTGACACGTAGGCTGTTGCTCGACAGTTGGACGGGTGACACGTAGGCTGTTGCTTGGCAGTTGGACGGGTGACACGTAGGCTGCTGCTCAGTTGGACAGGCGACATGTAGGCTGCTGCTCAGTTGGACAGGCGACACGTAGGCTGCTGCTGGGCAGTTGGACGGGTGACACGTAGGCTGCTGCTCAGTTGGACAGGCGACACGTAGGCTGCTGCTCGGCAGTTGGACCGGTGACACGTAGGCTGTTGCTCGGCAGTTGGACGGGTGACACGTAGGCTGTTGCTCGGCAGTTGTACCGGTGACACGTAGGCTGCTGCTCGGCAGTTGGACGGGTTACACGTAGGCTGTTGCTCGGCAGTTGGACCGGTGACACGTATCCTGTTGCTCGGCAGTTGGACGGGTCGGATGGAATAGATCGAAAGTGGAATAACGTCAAATAGAATAACACAGACAATTGGAGTGACTGAAAGTGTTTTCCAGTGACTGAACTGTCACTGGAAGTGACTGGCACATAGAGTCGAATGGAGTAAAGTTAAAATCCCAGCCCAGGGACAACGCTTGTGCAAGAAGGGCACAAAGGAGTTTTCATTTCGCCAAACGACGGTGCAGCCAAACCTAACTAACCTATCATAACCTATCCTAATATAATATAATATAATATAATATAATATTATATAATATAATATAATATAACGTAGCCCAACCAAACCAAACCCAATCAGCTGTCTGCGCTACCCCCGACAACTTAAACACTTCTCTCCACCCTTCTTCACAAGCGTTTTCTATGAGCTGTTTTCGACCTTCTTCCATTCCACGCTATTCAGGTTGGTTGGTTATTGGTTTTTACGACACAGCGACGGTTAAGTCATGTAGCGTCGCCAATCTCTCACGCCGATTGGTCGCGGGCGAAGAGTAGCGACAGGCGACCCTCGAACCCACAACCTTTTGACTGCGAGACGACAACTTACCCCATAGACTCCTCGTCCCCGCTATTCAGGTTTCTCCTATTCTCGGCGTTATTCTATTCGACTCTGTTTCACGTTTTGTTGTGCGTGTGTCGCATGTGCGGTGCGAGGACCGTCGTCTATAGTTATAGCACGCGTGGCACGTTACAGCACGGGCGCGCCGCCCGCTCCCGACTGCCTGCCCCGATGGAGCCAGTCGCGTGAGAGCAAGGCTCTAACCAACAGCGTGTCTATATAGACCGTGTATGATGAATACGGAGGGGCCGTGCTCTTGCAGTGCATTGATAACATGCAGCGAGGACGGAGCGTGCACTACAACATTAACCTTGTTCCATTCCTATATCGATTTCAACTTCACTCCAATCGACGCTGTTCGGTTTTCAACCTTGTTCCATTCGACACTAGTTTTCCTGCCCACGGATGTGACGGGTGGCCCGGCTGTGACTGGTGACGGGTGGCCCGGGTGTGACTGGTGACGGGTGGCCCGGGTGTGACTGGTGCCTGGGCGGCACGGATAGGGTGTCCAAATTCGCTCAGTTAGGCGTCAGGTTGTAAATAAAATAAGCTCTCCCTGGAAAGTTTGTAACAGGCAATGGAATTGGAACCGCATTCAGCTGATTCCTTGGCTCAGAATAAGCCGAACTTCGGATTTTGATGACAATATTCCACAGGAATTTGATGCTATATCAAGGTCAAATTGTTTTTACAGTCTGGCCTTGATGCCAAAAATCGTGAATTTGTACACACATGGTCCGGATGTGACTGATATGACTGGTAACGGGTGGCCCGAGAATGACGGGGGACTAGACGGTCCAGGTGTGACGGGTGACTCGTCTGTCCGCCTCTGCAGGCCCACACAAGTGACTGGTCGCGTGCTGCCTTCGCCTAAGCTACTCTACAAGAACAAGACCGTGGAGCCGCGCGAGGGCGTCTGGGACCTGCGCCAGAAGCACTTCCTGGATCCGCGAAACTTGGAGCGCTGGTGCGTGCTCGACTACAGTCGCACCTACAAGGTCCAGCTGGACAAGTTCGTGGAGACTCTGCGCGTTGCCGGTCGAGAAGTGGGGATGGAGATCAGTCCCCCACTGGACATCGTCTTCAGGGATGGCCGCTTTGTGGAACAAGTGGACGCCGTACGTGACCTGACCGAGCTGAAGGAGCGACACAACAGTCCGCAGCTGGTGCTGGTGATCCTGCCGTCCAAGAGCCAGCTGTACCAGGCGGTGAAGGGCGCCGGCGACGTGAGAGTGGGTCAGCTGACGTCGTGCGTGCTGCAGAAGACGGTGATAAGGCACGACCCCCAGACGGCCACCAACATTTGCCAGAAGATAAACGCCAAGATGGGCGGCTCGAACAACTCGCTGGACAAGTCGACACGGCCGAAGCTGCTGGACGAGCCGACAATCATCTTTGGCGCCGACGTGACGCACCCGCCGCCCGACCAGAACACCAAGCCGAGCATCGCGGGCGTGGTGGCCAGTCTGGACCGGTCGTACCACGTGCGCTACGGCCAGCGCGTGCTCGTCCAGTTCCCGCAGAATGGCCGGGGCGCCGAGGAGATGATCCTCGACCTGAAGACGGCCGTCAGGGAACTGCTCATCGAGTTCTGGAAGTTAAACCAAAAGACGAAGCCGGCGCGGATCATATTCTTCAGAGACGGCGTCTCCGAGGGACAGTTCATGCAGGTGACTAAATGCGCGCGTCAGTAACGCAGATCGTTGTGAACCTGTAGCCTAAGCGAGAAATGCGGTCCTGTCAGCTGCCGATGCCACCGACGTGACAGCCAAGCAGCAGTGGCTGTGCGTGTTGCGCGTTGCGGCGATAGTTGGGAGTTTGGGAATTTTAGACACCTCTACTGTGTTCAGGTGGTAGTCCGTGATACCTCCGTTGTGTCGGGGTGACGATGTCCGACACTTGTTGTGTCCATGTGACCATGCCTCGACACTCCTGTTGTACCTGTCCTGTTGTATTGTACGTGACGTCAGATGGGCCGTTAGACGTCGGACGTCATGACCCCTCTGTTGTATCCAGGCGACGATGTCGGACACCGCCCTGTTCGTATGATGGCACGTTCCTCCGTGTTCGTATGATGGCATCCCTCTGTTGTGTCCCGGTGATGATGTCGGACACCTCCGCCCTGTTCGTATGATGGCATGTTCCTCCGTGTTCGTATGATGGCATCCCTCTGTTGTGTCCCGGTGATGATGTCGGACACCTCGGCTGGGTTCGGGTGGAGTCCGACATTCCTACTCTGAGCAGGTGATGGCGTATGAGCTGGAGCAGGTGCGCGCAGCCTGCCGCTCCCTTGAGAAGGACTACCAGCCAAATATCACGTTCCTGGTGGTGCAGAAACGCCACCACACACGGCTCTTCGCCGCCGATATGCGGGACCAGCGCGGCAAGAGCAAGAACGTGCCGCCGGGTACCGTGGTCGACTCGGTGATCTCGCACCCCACAGAGCTCGACTACTTCCTGGTCAGCCACCAGGGCATCCAGGTCAGTGTAGCGGCCAGCCTGTGTCGCCAGCGTGCGGGGCTCTGGTGCCAACCCTGGCCAGTCTCGCTCCACGACAGGCGCACTGTATGTGCCCGTGATAGCTCGAACAGCCCGCACTGGTTGTGTGGGTGGGGACGCCATGCAAGGTGATTGAGTTAGCGGCGACGCCGCCCGTCGCGCCTCTGGCCTGGAATTGCAATGACTTGTGCTGAAGCGCTTGAGTTGGGACATAATATGAATGGAACTTTGGTGTGTGTAATGTTTTGCCATGGTCCGTGTTCATTTTATCAGCGACTTGGAACATGTATTTTGACTTAACACGCTCCTACTGATTCATTGTAATGCTCAAGCATTGACTATTATATGTGAATAGACCAGAAACCATCTCATCACATCCATTCATGCATCTCATCTGACTCCTGCGGCGACTTAGGATATGAATTGCATTGCAACTTCAGCGTTTTATAATTAATAGAAATATATTGAAATCCCATCTGACCTTTGCTCTATTGCTGTCAAGCAAAGGTCTCGATTTTATTTTGAATGGTTACTGGCCTATAGCAAAGCAACTTGACTAGCCTGTGAGCGGACTTTCTGAAACAGACACACAAAAAGTAAAAGGATATGTAGCGTAAATGTATGCAACTGCAGCAGGTTGTACTGAGGGCCGGGTATCCGCATTTTTCCGGATGCCGTGACGTTCAAGTTGATCTCAAGTCAGGGATGGTTATAATTGTAGCACAATCGGGAAGGATTATCGAGTAGCTACAGTGAGAGGCATGCCGGTGCCAAGCTGTTTCGGATCATCGTCTTGAACCTACCGAAAATTGTTCAGAATGAATACATGTGTGTTAGGGTGTGTCGCCTGAACGGTTTTTCTTATGCTTAGTGAAATTATCGTGCAGATCACCTAAAAAAAACCCTGTGGTCGAAACCAAATCGAAATCAAACAATAAACAAAATATGCGACAGGCCGATAAAGAAACAAATTTGCCGGGCGCCCGGCGTTGAAGTCTCCAGTGATGGCGCTCCGTTGCGATTGGCATCTAACACCACGCGTCGACCGCCGTCGGAGCGCCGCCGCGGCGCTGTGACGAAAAAGGCGGCAGTCGGTGCTGTGGATGACTTGTGAATGGATTCTGGTAATTCAAAAACAAATCAGGGGAGCCGGGATTTATCTGATTGTAAAGATTAAACTTCACTGAAGGACTGATCGGTCCACTTTCCTTTGTCTGTGCTCCACCTTTCACAGTGCTATGAATCATCATTCGAATAAATTGCGTACGCACTAACGACACAAAATAGCTTCGCATGCCATACATCCCTGTTTTATTAGTCAATCCAAGTCTCCTGTTCCTTTTCGTTACTCAAGTTTCAAGGGAAACTGGAATTATCAGCAGTAGGGACAACATATCAACGAGGGCGACACGAGCCGTGCTGATATCTGATATCGATGTGCTGAAATGTGATATCGCGATATCGCGAAAATGTGCTGATATCGATAGCTGCAAATGTGCGATGGCCGACAAAGTGCCACAAATGGAGTTTCCCTTTGTCCAAGACCAGAGAGGACCTCGCCAAATGCAAATCGGCACCGCAGATATCCGTGAAACCACTCGTCGACGCGCCATGGACGAAAGGAGGTGTCTGACCGCCGAGAGAGTCACATCACCACAACCGGGACCTTCTGGAATGGCCCAGCTAGATTCTAATTCAGACCAAGATTCCGCCACAGATTCATCATCGCTCATATATGTAGTCAATGAGTCAGAGTATATGGTGAACAGTAACACAGACGAACTGCTAAATACGGCTCTAGCAGCAGATCGGTACGGAGTGTCTAATCGTGCGTGTGCTGCGATCATAAACGGTTTCCAAGTGGACATTGGTCGGATCACTTCTGACGATATGGACTGCATAGTGGATAGCAAAAAAGTATGGCGAGGAAGGGATCGGATTAGAAGAGAGGTAGTAGCCCAGAGCCATGAGGATCATGCAGGTCGTGTACCTGGTCTCTACTTCGACGGTAGAAAAGACGACACGCTTATGACAGCCAGTTCAAAGAAGACGGAAGAGCACATTGTGGTTGTATCCGAGCCAGACAGTGCATATTTAGGACATTTTACCCCACAGGCTGGGAAAGCGGAGGACATTTTTCAGGACCTGAACGCCTTGGCATATGAGTTTGGTGCGGATGTTTCTGTGCTTGGCTGTGACGGCACGAGAGTTAATACTGGCCAAAAAGGTGGTGTTATCCGTTTGTTTGAGCTCGGACAAAAACGCCCCGTCCACTGGTTTGTGTGCCAACTTCATGCAAATGAACTTAATCTTCGTGCAGTATTTAGCCAGTTAGATGGAGTCACAACAGGACCTAAGTCGTTTAGTGGGCTGATTGGCCGGGCTGCTGCAGGCGCAGTAGAAACCTTGCCAGTGGTCGATTTTGAGCCAATCGATGGCGGAAATGTTTCAGAAATGACGCAGGAGATTCTCAGTGACCTAAGTTCAGATCAGGCTATTCTGTAAAGTCTGACGCGTAGTGTTCAGTCTGGCGCGTAGTTTCTCAGATAGAACTGCGAAAATGAAGATCGGTCCACTAAACCACTCCAGGTGGCTGACTGGCGGCGCGAATTCTCCGGCTCTACATATCAACCGAACAGCCATCAGACAGTCTGAGAATGCTAGCGGAGTTCATCGTGTGCCACTATACTCCCATGTGGTTCTGCATCAAGAAGAACTGGAAATGTTCTGACGGTCCTGACAATGCGCTGCACAGCGTGCAACTTCTCAAAAGTTTGCGACCTGAGATAGCGGCCATGGTGCAGCCGGTAATACAGCGCAACAGCTACTGGTGTCACCCTGAGGCAGTACTGCTAGCAATGGCAGCGGGCCAAGATCAAGCCACACGGGAAAGGGCGGTCACCCAAACCCAGCAGTGTCCTAAAACTCAAGTCGATAGTGATACTGACGAAGTGCGGAAGTTCAAGCTTCCAAAAGTGAATATGGGGGCAAACAGCATCATGGAGCTGATTGATAGGTGTAATGAGGCGATAACCGAGCCGCCCTTGACGCAACAACTGTCCGATGATGACTTACTAGACATCATCGCGAGTCCTCTCGAAGTACCGCCATACCCCGTGCACAGTCAGACGATGGAACGGATGGTGAAAGTGGTGACCGAGGCGTCTTTGAAGGTAATTGGTGAAGAGGCCCGCCACGGTTACATTGTGGCGAAGTTGAAACACAGGTCAGCAATGCTCAGCAGCAAAAAGGATTTCATGTCGGGTTTTCTGTCGAGCATGTAGACAAGTAGTACAGTTATAAAATGATAGTTCGTACAAAAAATGTGGCCGCTCGTACAAAAGGTGACGTCGCTGTATGCCCGTCTCCTTCAGTTGTAGTGGAACGGAGCATGATGCCGATTTCGCCTGGTCTATTTGTCATAACAATAAGATATCAAGTGTCTCAGAATGATTTAATTGGTCTTCGATGTAAACAGACGAGGAATTTTGAAGATGTTCAAGCTTTCAAAAGTGAAAATATTAGCATTATACGCCGATAGATCTTCTGATTGAAAATGGAACGAACAAGCGACGTAAAGTGAACCTTTCTTTCATGCGTCAGATATCCAGGCAACTTATTAAGCGACTGGTGCTTATCAAAAGCCTTTTACCCCACTAAACACTTTCATTGAGTTTTATTAATGAGCTTCATCACCAGAATCCATTCATCAGTCATCCACAGCAGCGACTGCCGCCTTTTTCGTCACAGCGCCGCGGCGGCGCTCCGACGGTGGCCGGACGCGTGGTGTTAGATGCCAATCGCAACGGAGCGCCATCACTGGAGACTTCAACGCCGGACGCCCGGCAAATTTGTTTCTTTATCGGCCTGTCGCATATTTTGTTTATTGTTTGATTTCGATTTGGTTTCGACCACAGGTTTTTTTAAGGTGATCTGCACGATAATTTCACTAAGCAAAGTGATGGGCGCTGTATGACCAACGCAGTCGATGCGCCCGAAAGCCCAAATAACCAACCACTAAGCAAAGTGCAATTTCCAAAAAAAAGGTCCTTCGTGACACACCCTAATGTGCGTGCATATAGCGAGGATCGCGTGTATGTTGTGCAGCGTGCGAGGCGACGGCCCGACTCTGTGATGTGTTGCCAGGGCACTAGTCGTCCGACCCACTACCACATCCTGCACGACGACAGCAACCTGACGACCGACCAGCTGGAGACGCTGACGTACTACATGTGCCACCTGTTCTCGAGGTGCACGCGGTCGGTGAGCAACCCGGCGCCCAGCTACTACGCCCACCTGGTCGCCTACCGCGCACGCGCCCACCACGACAACTACCTGCGCATCAACAACATCAGAGACGACCAGCCGGCTGATACACAGCAGTCCATCACAGCGTGCAAGCCGAACACATCCGCCATGTACTACGTGTAGGGTGTTGCCGGCCGGGACGGCTCGGCTGCCGCACAGGTGGGGAGGTGGCTGGTCGTGAGGTCGTGCGGACGAGCTGTCGGCCCGTGACGAGTGCTGGCCACATCTAAATGGAGAGAGGGAGGGAGGACGTGAGTGCCGCCAGCGTCTGGATAAAGAAATATAGAGAAAGCGGAGATAGAAGGCGGGGAAGTCCGCTTCTGAATGGGGTGGTGGAAGTCATCCTTCGGAGTCTTTCAGTAGGAGAATGCGATTGTTCGTTAGTTCTTGACACAGTAGTGCAATTTTGTATTCTATCCAGTTGCAAGATTTTGCGTTAACCGTACAATTATAATGGGATAGTTAACCACACAGTTATAATGAGGTAGTTAATATGCAGTTTGGTGAACGCCAGCTGGAGACTGCCACCTGCGCATTCAGTAGCTGTTGTGTTGGATACAGCGCTGCATGGCCTCTGCAGTGGATGCGCCCCTAAACCCCAATAGCCAACCAAATGTGTTGGATAAGAATTGCATTCGTTGCTTGGTAGCTGGTGCCTTCCGGTGAAGGATCCGAACAGGAAGGTTAAATTTTGGTCTGGGCTACGCGGTTCGTGCGCGCGGGGCTTACTATATTTCATGTAGCTTTGTCTGGGCCGCTACTACAGATTGTGCACAAAAACGCACACGCACATTTGGAAAATGGATGATTCAGTACGCCACTAAAGACCTGATTTCGCGTAGCATTAGCTCATTAGTGCATGCAAACTATCAATCATTTCCTTGGGCTTTGGCTAGAATAACGTGCCGCGTCAGAATATGGCGTCCGCCCGCATAGTGTCTGTCCCAGGGCCAGCGTTTGTATCTGCACACTTGGCTCGCAGGAAAGCTTCCATGCGGACCGAATTGGCACACACAGTCAGCATTGGTACCACATGCCTAGCAAGCTGGTAATGCAGATCGTTTGGCGGTCTGGTATCGCGCTACATGTTCTTCAGCCACACGGGCTAAGCATTTAGTGGCCCAAGCGGCCATCGCAAGGCTCCGTACAGTGACCGCCCGACAGCGGGTGCCGGAGGCACTCGGTCGTCGCTGTTCTTCGCGTGTTTGTGTTGGTGGCTGCGCCATGTCCCGGCTCGTGCGTCGCTCGCGTGCATCTGCCCGCCACGTGGCCACAGTTGTCGCCGTCCTGTACCGCACCGTTTCGGCCGTGTCCAGTCAAATGTGAGACGTCCTGTGCGTCGGCCGCCGTCCGGTCGGCCCGTGCCGTGTCGGCCGGCCGGCCGGACACCTGGCGTCGCGCCGCCAGCTATCTGAGGAGTGGCCAGCCGACCGGCGCCCACGTCCGTGTGGCGGGTCGGCTCGCCGCTCCGAATTGGTGGTACTGTCGGGCGTCCACCGTCGGCGACGTCCGACCGCGCGGCCTAGGCTGCAAACCGAATCTGGGATCGTTGGCCACTGGCGAGGTGGCGGCGCGCGAGCTGACCTGCACCACGCTCGGGGCCGTGGTTTCCGCGGGCTGGTCAGCTATCCGTCGTCTAGTTTGCTGGAGAGCGCTCTCTAAAATTGGCATGTGTAGCACGCAAATAAACGTTGAACCGCTGTGGGACTTTACGTGTCCGGAAAAGCACCTGGATGAATGGCTTTTGAAAAGCAGAGTCGCAAACATGTGCATGTCTGTGTTCATGATCGCACTAGTAAGCCGTATCTTAGACACATCTGGTGGAGCGATCGTATCAAAGTTTCTGTGGACAAGTCTCAGTTTGCCTGCTAATAATAGTCTAGTTTTTCCTCGGTTGTGCGACAACTGGTTTGCAAATTAAATGGTTCCCCTCGCTAGCTCCCTCTCACTCTCTCCTCTATCTATCTATATATCTATCTATCTATCTATCTATCTATCTATCTATCTATCTATCTATCTATCTATCTATCTATCTATCTATCTATCTCTCTGTCTCTGTCTGTCTCTCTCTGTCTCTCTGTCTCTCTCTCTCTCTCTCTCTGTTTCTCTGTCTCTCTGTCTCTCTCTCTCTCTGTCTCTCTCTCTCTGTCTCTCTCTCTCTGTCTCTCTCTCTCTCTCTCTGTCTCTCTCTCTGTCTCTCTGTCTGTCTGTCCCTCTGTCTCTGTCTGTCCCTCTGTCTCTGTCTCTGTCTCTCTCTGTGTCTCTCTCTGTGTCTATCTCTGTGTCTCTCTCTGTGTCTATCTCTGTCTCTTTCTGTCTCTGTCTCTCTATGTCTCTGTCTCTCTCTGTGTCTATCTCTGTGTCTCTCTCTGTGTCTATCTCTGTCTCTCTATGTCTCTGTCTCCGTCTCTCTCTCTGTGTCTATCTCTGTCTCTCTGTCTCTCTCTCTGTCTCTGTCTCCGTCTCTCACATATACACACGCACACACACAGACACACACTGGTTGTTAGTGCCCTTGTATCAGTCAAACGGTGACAGTTGTTCAACAGGTTGAAGCGTTCGTGATTCCAGAATTAACAAAGTCGGAGCGTCCGCCTCACACACGTACGTCCGCCGGCTGTGACAGGGTCCGCCCGCTGTGAGTTGACTCACAATCACGACGGACAATGACGGGCAACCGTCCAGCTGAGCCACCAACTGTTCCATCGCCCACATCTTGTAACAACGGAATTCATTTCATTAGATTCAACAATCCAACCTCGGCTCTCACCTCCGTCTCCCATGTACGTCCGCGCGCACCGACTGCCTGGGGTTGACTGTCTAGAGTTGACTCCCTCCCCGAACACCTGCCGGCCGAGAGTTAGCGCCTATTGCAACAAACAGGTTGCTATTGGCTTATTACACAGTGACGCGACGCTTCCGACCGGACGTTACAGAGTCGTGGAATGCGAGGCTGGCGCTGCCCCGCGGTCGGCGCCCGTCGTTCCAACCAGCTGAGGTTGGGCCAGTGCCGGCCAGATGCCTGGAATCTGCTCGGAGCTCGCATCCATTCATGAGGAAAAATGCATTGAACTGAGGTGGTTCGAAACCAACTTCGTTACATTTCGCCATACATAGGAATTTTCTAGGACGGTGCTTCATGGTGTGATTTCTGTTTACGTTATCAGGGCGCTGCATGACCAACGCAGTCGACGCGCCCCTAAATTCCAATAGCCAACCAGCGGTGTGCGTCAGCAGACGGGTGGGTGGTGTTATCTCACTCTCACTAGCTCTCTCACTGTCTCTTGGAATGCGTCCTTGCATCCCTACTTGTTAATCAGCCTGGCCCGCGATCTGGCAGTCTCCGGTCCCGAAGCGTGTGGTGGGTTCCACGGCAGATGGACCACTTTTTTGTTCTCAAATTTTACACCCATTAAATTTGCATTTAGACCAAAATTGGTGTACATGGTGATCGTGCTCTCTGAACACGCCTGGACGAGTCTTAGCCGATCCGACCAACGGTTTCGGAGTTATAGTCTGCGGCAGTATTTTGAGGTCACAAGGGTATGCTTGGCGATAAATAACTCATCGATAATGGTGAGAAAGTGTGACGTATTATGCATCCGGCGGTTCCCTGGGGAAGGCGCCGTGGCTTGCCGCCATGCCTTGTCGAAGGCTCGCGAAAAATGCACGATCGCTAACACTGTCCGTTTCTTCTGCATGCTGTTCGCGATAGCCTGTTTCAACCGCAACATTTGGTCTTCTGTGGGCTGTTTTCTGCCGAATCCAGCCTGGCAGGATTTCAGCAGGTTCTTCTCCAGAAGATAAATGAATCGCCGGCTGATCAAGCGCTCGCAGTGCTTCCCGATACAGCTGAGTAGGCTAATCAGCTCTTTTATGATTCCATGTTATCCGGCGGCTTCCCCCTCTTCAGGTTCGGCACGATATCCGCTTGAGCTCAGGCGGATGATACTTGCCATAATTCACGACAGGTTGATCAGATCGAGGATCCACTGGCGGCCGCCCTCCCCAGGTGCAAGAGCATTTAGTTAGAGACCTTATCTAATCCAGCTTCCTTCTAGGCGGGCGGGCAGCTTATCTTCGATTGTAGCTCAATGCTAGTGAATGCGCAGCAACCTCCGTCCTGGTGTCCGCACTGGTGGTATGGTGTGCGCAGAAGCGGTGAAGCGGTGCTGATCGGTGAAGCGGTGCTGATCGGGCGGTCGTCTTGCTGTGGATTGGTGATGGCTCGCCTTGCCATACGCTCTCATGAAGACGTCGGTCTGGACGCTGTCCATGGAGATCCTTCTGGAGCCGACTCGCAGAGCTTCGTCGTTCCGTCCGGTGAATACGGCGCGACCATCCATGGCGTGCACTATACTCCAAACTCTTCTGACGTCAGTGGCCAGTGATAACATAGAGGTGAAGCTGCGCAAGGTATTCTGCTTTGCCTTTAGGATGGTGTCGCGTGGTGTCTTTTCCGCTACCCCCATTCACCGCCGATCGCAGGGTTTCTGGCGGTCCGAGCGAGCAGCGCGTCCCGATTCTCCACTTCCTCGCCCACCCCCTCCCCGTCCATTAGGGCTTCGGGTCATTTCTGGCGCCTCGTGAAATGGTTACCACTACTGAGGTCGGGATGGTTGTCGCAAACAAGCCGTTTATCTTCTTTAGTGTCGTATCCTCGGTCCATTCTGGCGCCGATCCGAAGGTCTTCAACAATCATCCAGTCCGTTTTCTTGTACGTGAATCTTGCTGGACCTCTTCCTGGGGCTTCCTTCTTTTTCCCTGTCCAGATCTTGGGTGAAATGGGCAGGTGGTCCAAGGATAAGACGGACTTGGTCTTCCATTCCACTTGGCTGGCCAGCGAGGAGTGGCGAAGAGTGATGCCAGGGACTGAAAGGCCATGGGGCGGGGACCTGCTCTATCCTGTTGGCGCTCCTGTGTTGGTGTCGATGAAGTTACTTGCATTAACTCACTCGTCGCTTTCCTCCCAATGCGGTTTTCTTTGATGCGGGAGTCCCATGCCGCACTTTTTCCGTTGACGTTACCGCTGATGATGGTGTTAATGTCGCTCGTCAAAGGATCCGGGTTGAGGTGCTGATTGCTGCCGCGCGAATGGGCTGCACGTAGAGATTCGCTATCTCCAGATGGTGTGGTTCGCCGACCTCAATCATGAGCGCGTCGATAGTGCAGTCGTTTCCTGCCGTAATCCTCTTGTCCAGCACGGTGTACGTGCCTACCTTGATTAGTGTGGCGACCCCATTGCCGGTCGTAGTGTTTGATCGACGGCCTCGATCCTGGTCCTTTCTGAGTGTGGTATCCTCGTACCTGGAAGGGATCCTTGGGCGTCAGCTTGGTCTCCTGCAAGACCACGATGTCTGGCTTGAGGTCGTCCAAGAACTTCATCAGTTCGACTTCCTTCGATCGTACGCCGTTTACATTCTACTGGAGAGTGAGAGTGGTCGTCTCGCCTGTGGTCGGTGGGCTTGCTGCAGTTCTTGGTTTTGGTTGTCTTGCACTCGTGCGACGTTGCGGTCGGGCCGGTACGCGCGATGTCCTCCTTGCTAATGCGGCCGGTTGCTGCGAGGGCTCGCCCTGGGTCCTGGCCCGGGCGATGATGGGGGCGGGTTGAGGGGCAAGCGTCGTTGCTCCTGATACTCCAGGTCCCATTGCGGTGAGGACCACGTGGGTCCTTCCCTGGTAGCCGTCGCAGAACCACTCCTCCTCGAGACGCGCCATCCTGCCGACTGCCCCGGGCCCGGAACACCGCGTATCTGCCGTGGCAACATCGCGCACAGACTCGCCATCGCACCGAACCCAATCTGACGTTGCCGCTATGTCTCCACATTGGTAGGATGGACGGAGACCTGGGTTCGTCTCTATATCTCCCGCTCGTAGTGTTAACAGAGCGCGGTACGCCGAGTTACCACGCCCGGCGTAACGATGAGGTCAAAATTCACGAGAACTTAGAGCTCAGGTTGTGTAGGCATGGTTAGGTTTGGTTTGATTATGATACATAAGTGAAATATTCCGAAGGAATTAGTGTTTTCAAAGGATAAAATACCCGAGGCTTGCTAACAGGGTGGGAATTAAGGCACTTCTTTAGAGATTTAATCTCATAAAACATTTCTGCACTACGGGTTCATACTGGATAGAATGGGCTCCACGTGTACTCCGACACAAACGTGCAGAAGGAACAAAAATACCACTAAAAACGAATACAAGATTGAAGAAAACATCCACCAAACATGTAATTCTACTTACGACTACCAAATAAACTAGCCACTTCGTACCATCAAACACACAGACGACATCCGAACACACACCACGCCAAACCACGACCAGCGGAAATGCCGACAACAACGCGCCAAACCTCGCGCCTGCGCACTGAACAGTGCCCTCCGGTCGTTACGAATGCGGCCGGTGCGTCTTCAGAGACCGGCGTTCGAGCCACCCTATAGTGGGGAAAACTGACTGTTTTAAGAGACGTCTTCCGGAGTCCCGGAGGCCGCCGATCGGAATTTGCTTCGTTAGCATTTTCTGTTCTGAAAACTGTCCTTCAACCAATCGATGCAACCTGTAGGTGGTCTTGCGGTGCCGTCCACCGTTCACTTATTTGTTTCCATGCTTTGATGTGACCAAAAATGATGATGTGTATTACTTATTACTGGCTGGGTACATATCATTACGTAGTTACCATATGTACCATGTTACGTAGTTACTGGCTAGGTACATATGATTTTCCCGTCGGTTACCATCAAATAGATTCCATGGATAAAAATATAGTATGTCCATGAAAATGTACTCTGGAAGAAATCTGTTTGCACTCCGACTCCAAACCCGGAAAGTAAGTTTCCCACTCTGCTTGCTAACCGACGGCTTACAAGTGCTGGTAAAGCAGATATGAACAAAGAAAGGTATACCTTTCTCGCATACAATGGAATATTTCGATCCAGGACTGCAGCGAAGTTTGATTTTAGCACCTCGGATTTGTATCCTTTGGAAAAACAGGTACTTGCATCATCTGTGTCTACCTCACGCGATGTACCCGCGTGCAAAAGTAAAAGATCCCCGGTTCAGGTTAGGGTTGCTTGAACAATTACACTGGCTTCTTCCAAGTCTCCTCTCACAATTCAGTCTCTTACAGGTTCAAGGGAACTCATACCATCCGCATCCGTTGCTAAACGAGACGAATTCAAATTTCCGCCATCGCGACGAATGGAGCCAACAGATGATGTACTCTGTATCTCTGGGTACCAGAGATAATAACGTCACGCCGCAGGCCCATCAACCAATCAAATGCGCCCCGTAGCTTCCGCGCGCCCTAAAGCCCTAATAGTCGGTGTAGTCGATGCGCCCTAAAGCCCTAATAACTAACTAGCTTCCGCGTATTGGGAAAAAAATCACGCATGCCGCAGGTGGTTCGGCGTAAATCACCGTAGCCCTGTTCGGCAAGCATCTAGACGGTGCAGTCGGTGCAGTCGGAAAGTAAGGAACCAATCAGACACGTCAGAGTTTCGCCTCAGGCATTTTTTCTGTGACGGCATACTTTGGCAGACTGTGCAGTCGGTGCAGTCGGAAACCCACGTAATCTCCGACTGCAAGTTAACTTGTGCGTGGCTGACGCAGTTGAGACAGTTAGAGTAGCACGGGTTACGGCAGGGGCATAGGTAGATACGTACTTCCAGGACGATTTCACGCATGACATGGCCGCCAGTTAAATTGTGCGCTCTTGAGCCCAAATAATCAATCAATGAGATTGTTTCCTACTTTTTGGTCATTACAGCCTTGTTCCTCCAAAACGTTGCTGAGAACTCGAATGGCTTTAACTCAAGGTTACTTGCCCTTTACCTTGGCCTTTGGTACCTATTTCTGTAGAAGCCTCTGTGCACAAGTTGGAAAAACGTGTCGAGGAGACTTGTTGAATATTACTTGGCAGTATATTCACCTACCATTTCTTTGGTAAATCACTAGGTGGAGAAAGAGGGAATAGCATGCATCTTCATTGTTTTACATGGGTGTGAAATGGCCAAACCTGGTTGATGTGCCCTAAAACTTAAATAACCAACTAATCATTGGTGCCCATGTTTTTTTTTGTGGTTTTGGATAGTACTTCATTGTTTTTTTTTAAGCATTTTGTTGGTGAACTGACCACCTACTGATATACAAATACTTTAATCTAAATGCCATACATCTGGAAAATGTGTTATTTCCCAATAAAATATACGTGGAACTCATTCAAATCACACCACAAAGCACCATGCATATATTTTGTATTGCAAATTGTTGTATGGCCTTCCATGCATTTATGTTAGCTTTTGACACAAAGGATGTAGATCTGGCTTGAAAATTGTTAATGTGGAAATGGCACCATTGGCTCAGGATTTCATTTCTGGAAATATGGCACTTGCAAACTGTTATTGTCCTTTCCAAAGCCAGAAGTACAAGGCTCTCGTCTAGTATCTGAAGTGTGGTCGTCGCCATGATGGAATAAGGTGGGGAGGGGGTCGAGTCCCTTAATGTACATCAAATTTAGCATTGGGCTTATGGTGCTGCATGCCAAAATTAATTGACCGAAAGGCCTTTTAACCCCCTATATGCGACAGTACCCCTGATATAGGAGGCAAGGAAGGGGACAATCGTTTCTTTTTTTAGATCGACACGACCATAGGGAGCACGTGAGAGGCAGACATTCCTTTTTTGGGGGCATCTGTGAACCTCCGTACCAGCTCAGCAACATGGGTGGAACTTCCAGAAAACGATTTGGGAGACGCAATACCTGGAGGTAACAGGGAGGCCTATGGATTGGGGGAGGTGGGCTCACGCCAGTCGTAAGCGGGGGTTGACCCATCCCAAAAGTATGTAAACTTTCACTCTAGTTCGGAGGTTACATTCGGCAGATGGATTGGAAAGCGGTCAGACATGGGGTGCTAAAAGCAGTCAGGCATGTATTGGCGGCATTCCATAACAATGCGTTCATAACTAGATCCGGATGATTCAAAGCACTCCTACACGTCCGCATAGTCGACCTAGTCGGCTTATGTGCTGTTTCCGATTCAGAGCATGAATGAAGGATCACAATCGAAGTTCGTGGAGCAGAGACTTTGCATATCGTTCTTTCAAATCAATGATCATAGGCCTCATGAGCAACAATTAAATGATATACGCCACACCTGTTTCATAGCAGTACCAGAGCCGGTAGCAGTGTCAAGTGCCGCGAGGACGGGCGCAGCTTGTCTGCCCCTGGTCACAGCGGCAGCAGCAAAACACGCCAACAGGACAGTGGGACCGGGCGATAGGACGGCAGAGTCAAGTGCCGCCAGGACGGGCCGACACAGGGAGCGTCGCCAACCCGTCAGTGGTCACAGTGGCAGCAGCAAAACACGCCAACAAAACGGCAGGATCGGGCGGCATGAAACCAATGCAAAGTGCCGCCAGAACGGGCAACACAGGAGGCGCCGCCAGTCCGCCCCTGGTCACGGTGGCAACAACAAACACGGTTACAAAGGCAGAACCGACACGACACACAGCAGAGACGGTGACACATGGCCGGCAGTGTGAGGGTGGACATCCTATTGCTGCCTGGTGACATGATGGCGGACCTGCCTAGATGCCCGCCCCTGCGCTCTGCCGAGCAGAGTTCTTGCGCAACCAGCCGATGCGCACATGCAGCCTAACTCGAGTCAGCCTCCGTCTCACACAACTAGCCGCACTCCTAGCTTCGACTGCCGGCTACTAATGACGCCCACCCCGGGTGTCACGATGCTGGTGTCGCCTGTGTAGGATGAGTCCATGATGAAGCAGACATCAGAATTTAACTGGTTTGGCATTGCCCTCTATCACGTATGTAGCATGCAGCGCCCGCCGCGACCGATGGTGATTAACCAAGAGCTGGACACAACGGCCAAGAGAGCCTCCGGTGCTTCAGACGTCGGACAGCCAAGCGATGTATTGACGCCACATTTTGTAGGCGACGAAGCCGGCAACGACGGCAAGGCCGTGCTGCTCCAGTCCCAGTGTGCTGATGATGGTCGTGTTGAAATTCATGTGAATAGAAGTGGCATCAAAGTAACTGAACTGGTTCTTTATTTAGCTATACAAAGATAAGATATGAAGGTAAGGAAAACAGCATATGAAGGCTCCATATATGATGGCGGTGGCCAAGTTCTATCGGTGACTCAGCAGAAGGACTTTGGTGTTATTCTGAACACAAGATGGGGGCATCAGAACAGATTAAAGAATCCAGGAAGAAGGCACTGGGAATGCTTGGGGGAAATATATAGGAATGTGTCATACATAAGTGAGGAAGTCATCAGAAAGCTTTACTGTGCATGTCAGGCCACATTTGGAATACTGTGTCCAAGCTTTGGCTTCTAGTTATGAAAAAGATTGTTCGCTTTTAGAGTACAAAATATGGCTACAAAAATAGTTAACGACATAAGCAACCTGGCATATGAGGAAAGATTGAAGAAATTTAATATGTTTTCACTTAGATATAGAAAGTTGAGAGGAGCACTCATTGAGGTCTTTAAATTTGTTCATGGTCAGGAGGATGGATATATCAGGTAAATATTTGAATCTAACAGAAATGATGCACTTAAAGGTCATCAATAAAAAATTCAAGTTAACTACAGCAGGACAGGGTTAAGACAGTCTTTCTTCACCAACAGGGTAATCGAACACTGGAACCAGATGCCAAAAACCAGTGTTAGTAGCAGCACATTGAACATCTTTAAAAACACCATAGGCAATTATTACAAGAATAGAGGGCTCGCTTTTCAGTATTTCAGAGAGAGCTGATCGGCGGATTTGGTGGGCAACTGGTTGAGTGTTCAGAGTGCAACCAAGAAGGGACCTTGTGGCTCATAGTCACACTGATCATTTGTGTCTTGATGTTTAAGATGCTCCAAAATGCAGCAAGCATTCCAGACAAGCATGATGCAACACTCCATACCATACAGATCTGATAGGTAGGCTAATTCACGGAATGACACCAGAAAAGGCAGGTGTTGACACTGACATTATTTTCAGCTGCATCCGTGGCCAGGATCATAATCATCAGAGGTAAAGTGGTTGGAACAAATGGATGGGCTGGTTGGATGAACTTCATCAGCTCCTTTTCACTGTCAACCAGGTCTTATATGCATTTTCATCTCTTGGAAACATAAGCATGTTGGTTGACAATCTCTTCTTTCCATATCTTTCTTCCAGATGATAAAGACACACCACAACAGAACACTACACAATGAAACTACAACTAAAACGCACGTACATCGAACACAAGGTGTGACAGACATAAGACCAAGCATAAAACAACCTACGAGGAAGCTATGTAAACAGCTGCGCTATTTATGACTCAACTGTGCCATCTTCATAAAATGTGTGCCCCTAAAACGCTGCATTCGTGATGGTCGTCGCCTAATTCGCAGCCTAACTGAGGATGATAAAATAACAGCTCAAAACGATTCCAAAAGAACAGACGTGGTATTATAGATATAGAAATTGAGTTGGATTGAAAATATTTCCATTTTAAAATGCACGAAACCATTAAAAGGGCCCAAAATTTGTACCCCAGATGACGTCATTTGTACCATTCGAGCCGACACGCAGGAAGGTATGGGATGACAGGGGCCTGACCGCTACCACTCTTGTTGGAAATTGTCGAGTGACATGATATTGGCATGGCGACAAATGTCCAAGAGCCTCCACGAATCTTCAGTGATTGACAAGGGTCTATAGGTAGGGAGGTAGGTAATATGAGGGATCCAAGGAAAGTGAGATAGTTTAGATGACCTACAGACAGAGTGCCTAGACTGGCCTGGTGCCCGGGCACCATTGGAATCTGAATGTCAATGGGGCTGCCTCAGGCCGTGGAGTCTGATGAATATACAATGAGGCTGTTATACTGACTGCTTTTCTGCTGTTTTCCAATTTGATTTTAATTACCTATGTTGGTAAGTACTTTGATATGCATTTCTTTGGAAAATTAAATTGCTTGAGATGTGAACAATTTAAGTTGAAGTACCTTTACCTCAATAAGACATTTCATGAAGAAAGGAATGCAAAAATGATTTGAATAACAAATAGCTCCCTATCTACCTCCACACTCCACAACTGCTTCCCAGATGTAAGTTTCTTTGTGATGCCATGGCCATGAATAAGCACTGCATTGGCCTCTTACAAGATAATGCTGGGTGCTCCCCTGTGGTCATTCAGTGCACCCAGCTGGAGGTGAGTTTGGTATGTTTGCCTGACAACAGTTTACTGGTAGTCAGCTGATGGTGACTTGGATACATTAGTTGGTTTTACAGCAGCAATTTGCTCTCCTGCATACTAGCTTTTTAGCCTTCAAAGTAATTCCTCCATTCAACAAAACATTCCAGACATGAACTACAAAAGTACATTGAAGAGCTGATAATTTTAATAAGAACTGGTTTAGATCAATTTTCTTAGCTTTTTCATTGGAAAAATGTTAATCACAAGAATATAATGATTTTGGATGGATTTCTTTAGTATAATTTTCCTTAAGCCATTTAATATTTTGAAACCTATATCCCAATAGTCACAAGTAACAGATCAGTTGGTGTGCCAATGTCATACTCATGGGGCATGTTGTGAATATTTATTAGTTGTGCAGTAAAAGTATGTCAGGAGTATCAGGTATGGATTTATAAACTTGGTTGACATTGATTAAGTATACTTTTGTGATTATTTTCCACTAAAAAACTAATACAAGATTGAATAAGACATCCACCAAGCATGTTGTTCTGCTTATGATTACCAAATAAACTGGCCACTTTTCTTACCATCAAGCACACAGACAACACCCGAACACATACCACACCACACCACAACCAGAGGAAATGCCGACCACAATGTGCCAAACCTGGCACCTGCACACTGAATTGTGGCCTCTGGTCCCTACAAATTCAGCCAATGCATCTCCAGAAACATGCTTTCAAGCCACCCTATGGTGGGAAAAACTGACCATTTTAAGAGACTACTTCCGGAATCCCGGAGGTCGCCAATTGAAATTTGCTTCATTAGCATTTTCTGTTCTGAAAACTGTCTTTCAACCAATCAATGCAAGGTATTTATTAAATGGCATCATAACAATTAACAACTTTGAACACATGTTTAACAGTGCCCTACTGCAAACACAAGACCTTGTTTGTGCAGGCCTGGTGCCAAGGTGAAGGACTTGGTACCTGCTGTGGCACAGTTCACCAGTGATCACCAGTTTAATACAATCATAGTGCATGTAGGGGTAAATAACATAGGTCATACTAGGAGTGAGGAGCTTCTGCGGGAGTACAGGGCCCTTCTGACCACCCTGAAGGGTACCAATAGAGTAATTGTAACAGCAATTTTGCCTAGGGCTAAAGCCTCCCCTGTGTGGAGCTCTAGGGCACTGGCAGCTAAGGCCAGGGTAGGAAAGCTCTGCCATGAGCTAGGTTTTACATTTGTAGATGAGTGGAGCAGGTTTTATGCATTGTGGGACCTCTATCAGAGGGATGGCCTTGCACTTCTCTGAGAAGGGGGTCCATGTGTTAGGCGAAGTGTATGAGCATGTCCTTCACGGAAACTAGGAAATGGGGTGGGGAGGGATGAAATTGCATTGCCAACTCAGGAATATTCCAATAGTGGCAAGGCAATAGAACCTCAAAGTCTGCAAATAGGGGCAGCAGCAATTCAAGGGGACAGAGTGATAGTTCATCTAGTGATAAAAGAACTTCAGTATGAAAAAGCCAAAGGTGGTTATGGAGCATTTGTTAAGTGTATGATGTTTAATGCTCAGAGTATCTGTTCCAAATTTGATGAGTTCAAGTGTTATGTTGCTGAGGAGGAACCAGATTTTGTTTGCATTACAGAGGCATGGGTCAGTGAAGGGTATTTTGGAGATAACTTACAGGACTATGAGATCCAGGGATACAATATGTTTTCGTGCAATAGGGATCCAGCAATGAAATTGGGTGGTGTAATGCTCTATATGAATAGCTTATTCAGTTATCAAAAAGTAGCAGGTGGGGATAAAAATGTGTCTGTGGAGTCCATTTGGCTTGATGTCACTGTGGGAAAAGGCAACAGCAATACTCTTAGGATAGGAGTTTTCTACTGATCAGGAACCCTGCCACATTCTCAGCAACTGGAGCTTGACAAGGTGATTTGTGAGGAAATCAGTAGAAACATTAAGAGGAAGTGTCTTATTCTTGGTGACTTCAATCTAAAGGGATATGAAAATGCTGGCATTGGCTCCCCATCATGCAAAATGTTTAGGAAATGCCTTGAAGAGGACCTGTTCTTACACCAGTTTGTATCGGAACCTACCAGGCATGGTTCATTCTTGGACCTTGTATTCTCAGATTTAAGTGACTTGGTTCAAGACTTGACTGTAGGCGATGGGCGCTACATGACCAATGTAGTTGATGCGCCCTTAAGCCCTAATAACTAACTGACTGTAGGCGAAACTCTGGGAAAAAGTGACCATAACATAGTCAGATTCAAGGCACATGTAGGGGAAATTATGAAGGATAATTTGGTAAAGGTTCCAAATTTCAACAGAGCAGACTTTGATGGCATGAGAGTGGCTTTAAGTGCCATCAGATGGGAAGAAGAATTCTCCAATTTAAATGCATGGAAAATGTGGGAAAAGTTCAAATCTTACTTGAATGAAACTCAGATTAGACATGTCCCCCAAAAGCAAAGATGCAAAAGAAGGTTAGGAAATCCAGCATGGCTTACACCAGACTTGATAAAAGCAATTAAGGCTAAGAAAACTGCATTTAGAGTCTTTAAAGAAGCCTCAAATGTCGTTAATCTAAAGGCGTATCGAAAAGCTAGAGACACTGTGAAGCAAAAAACCAGAGCAGCAACGCGAGCAAAAGAACTGGATTTAGCTAGAAACTGTAATGAGGATAGTAAAAAGTTCTTTAGTTTCTATAAGCTGAGTAAAGTTTCCAGCACAATTGGTCCACTGGAAGTAAACGGGACTACATTGGGTGTGGATAGTGAGATGGTTGAGGAGCTGAGCAAGCAGTTCAACTCAGTGTTTACATTGGAAGATATGACCAATCTGCCGACCGTACACCATAGTTCAGTGACATGGGATCTGACAAATGATGTTGATTTCATTGATAGTGATGTTGTTTACAATCATATCAGGAAAATAAAGCCAAACAAGGCAGCAGGACCTGATGAAATTTATGCTAGGGTGTTGCGGGAAACTGAAAAGGAACTGGCATTTCCACTTGGTATAATATTTTGTAGATCATTTTCACAAAATGAAATTCTAACCGATTGGAAAAGGGCAAATGTAGTTTCTATTTTCAAGAAAGGAGAAAGAGGGAAAGTTGAAAACTATAGTCCAGTAAGTCTCACATCCCTAGTCTGCAAGGTACTCAAATCAATTATCAAGGATAGAATAGTTAGTTATCTGGAAGGTAGCAGATTGATTCAGGATACTCAACATGGGTTTAGAAAAGGACGATCATGTTTCACAAGCCTCTTGGACTTTTTGAACTTCGCCATAGAACAATTTGATCAGGGAAATCAGGTTGATGTAGCATATCTTGACTTTGTAGCCTTTGAAGGTCCCCTAAACGGTTATGTACGTTGCTGGTTTAAATGTTAGAGTTGTGGCTTTCAGATAGACAGCAAAGAGTGATGCTAAATGGTACAAAGTCATCATGGCAAAATGTTCTTAGTGGAGTCCCCCAGGGGTCAGTACTAGGGCCATTACTGTTCATTATATTTGTAAATAACATTGAAAGTGGCCTAAGCAGTAAAGTTGTGAAATTTGTGGATGATTTGAAGGTCTTTAGGGCAATAGCAGGTCAAGGTCAGCATATCTCGCTGTAAAAATACTTAGATGAGCTTGTGAAGTGGTCTGAAGAATGGCAAATGAAATTTAATTTTGATAAGTGCAAAATCATGTATGTAGGTAAGCAGCATATGAAGGCTCCATACTTGATGGGTGGCCAAGTGCTATCAGTGACTCAACAGGAGAAGGATTTAGGTGTTATTCTAAGCACAAAACTGGGGGCATCAGAACAGACCAAGGAAGCCAGGAAGAAGGCACTGAGAATGCTCGGGGCAATAAATAGGAATGTATCATACAGAAGTGAGGAAGTGATCAGGAAGCTTTACTGTGCATACATCAGGCCACATTTGGAATACTGCATCCAAGCTTGGTCTCCTAGCTATGAAAAAGATTGTTGGCTTTTAGAGGGAGTACAAAAGAGGGCTACAAAAATGGTTAATGGCATAAGCAACCTGGCATATGAGGAAAGATTGAAGAAATTGAATATGTTTTCTCTTAGATATAGAAGGCTGAGAGGAGATCTCATCGAGGTCTTTAGATTTGTCCATGGTCTGGAGAGGCGATACCTTGGGGAAATGTTTGAATTTAACAAATGATGCAATTAGAGGTCATAAATTCAAAAAAGTAAACCACAGCAGAACAAGGTTATGGCAAACTTTCTTCACCAACAGGGTAGTACAACACTGGAATCAGCTGCCAGAAAACATCGTCAGTAGCAGCACATTGAACATCTTAAAAACAGCATAGACAATCATTATAAGAATAGATGGCTTGCTTTTCAGTATTACAGGGAGGGCTGATTGACAGATTTGATGGGCAACTGGTTCAGTGTACAGAGTCCAACCAAGAAGGGCCCTTGTGGCTCATAGTTGCACTAATATTTTATGTCTTTATGTCTATGTCAGTGTAGGATTTCCATATTTTTTCTTGGTAGTGGAGTACAAAATTTTTAGCTGGAGTATGATTTTTAGCTGGATTCCAAAAAATCGCTATGCACTTGCTGACAATTAACCTTGTTTTAGTGGGGCTGAAAACCAATGTTAGCATTTTTGTATGCATGAACATCTTGGCAAACTAAGCCATGTCCAAAATTTTGGTGCACTAAAAAATGAGTTGTCCATAACCAGGTAGTATTGCTGTAATGGAATTTAAAATAAATGTTAGCATTTCATGCTGTATGTACCATACAAACATATATGTACATATAGCTAACTGCTATGTCAGCAATATGTCAGCAAGCTAAGTCATGAATAGGTGCAATTGTGCCAAGGAATCCATCTAGTGGGAAATGCCCTCAGTAGCCAAAGTACTCCCAAAAATATACCTGTGATATGTGCAAATTGGACAGATATTGCCTGAGTGCAGGTGGGTGATGTATTCCCAAAGATCACAAACAAATATTTATGATAAGTAGGCATGATATGATGTGAATACACCAATAACATTTCTCCTGGCAGAGCTCAGGATGAATTGCACTCAAACTCATCTTGGGCAGGCCACACGACTGGGATCATCCTTCAACAAACACTTCTCCTAAGGACTAGTCCCACAACTAATGAGCCAAGTTCACCTGCACAATTCATTTGAAATATTTCTAACTTTCGTTATTGTCCAAAATTTTGAGCACTCCCAAAATGCATTTCATGGCCATCCTACCATGCTGGTTTGAAATTCTCACACCTAATGAAAAACCATGATTTTAACACTAGACCATACACAGCATGGCATAATTTTACAGATATACGTGACTACAGCATCATATAAATAATAGTAAGTGGATGTCTTTTAAAAATCCTAGGTTGAGGTAAAAGCCTCATTCATTTTGCATTGTAAAAGCAACCTTGACTTGCTCAGCTGACAAACAGGGCATTCAGAAGCTATGTGTTGCAGTAGTTATTCCACAGAGAGGTGCCTTTGCCACCTGATAAAGGTCAGGCTTATGACTTATGACCTCTACCACAAGGGCCCATCCAGTTGTCTGAAAATGGAAGCCACCATAGATCCAGTTAAAAAAAAAACACCCCAACCATCACCACATCCCAAGGAAACCATCCACCAACATCCCACCCACCTATCAATGCCTATCTACACTAGCTATCCAGCCCTATTCCCCTGATCCCCCTCAGCACATGTGGATTGAATGCCCTGACAAAAACTTTCAAACCACATCCATATCCCACTTAAAGTGGTCTGTGCCATGCATGCCCACCTAGCACAAATATCAACCTATCCAACACAAATCAAAACTTAACTGCACTACATCTCAACTTGTCTAATCTGGACTGGTGATCCCTGCATGACTCTAAACTGAAGAGCGTCATTCGGATTGACTTGATCTGGTCGTTTAACAAGTTTGTGCATTTCATTCATGTCCCCCTTACTCTCCTATACTTGAGTGAGCACATATATAATGCCACAAGCCTTTTTCCATATTCTATGTTACCTATTCCACTGATAAGTCTGTGCTGGCTTTGTGCTGCATTGAGTGCCCTGTTCCTAGCTGAAATACGCTGTTTTTCCAGTTGAAGGTCTATTGAAACCAACAAGTCTCTTCCCTCTTTGATAACATCCAGTTCCCTCCCTCCCATTGCACATCTGAAAGTCACCTCCAGACCCCAGCATGCTTGAGTGCAGCACCATCAATCTTTCGGCCAGAGGCGTCCCTCAGAAGTAAAAGTGCCTTTACATGTACTTTCACAATGACGCCCCTCCAAGGAAATGGCTCTCCTCTACGAACAAGTGCCCCATGCTAATTCCTGGATCCGCACCCACCACGTTGCGTTACTCCCTGTCATTGTTGAGGTACGGGTTCGATTCCCCGCGATGCCCGCCTTACCTGCCGTGGTGAGAAGCAGGCGACGCCATATGGCCTCAGCTGCTTAGTGCGTCGTAAACCCGCAATCCAACCCAATCCTGCCATTGTGACAGTGAGTGAGTGAGTGAGTGAGTGAGTGATGAGTGAGTGAGTGAGTGAGTGAGTGAGTGTGAGTGAGTGAGTGAGTGAGTGAGTGAGTGAGAGTTGGGGGAGGGAGGGACTAGGTGATATGGCTCTGATCTCTCACCTTACCAACCTCTCAGTTGCCTTCTTTTTATGACTACTGATCATATGGCAGGTTTTCTGGTTATGTGGGGCAAGCAATTTGAATTGACTATCTGGAACAGCATTAACACTAATGATCTATGAGAAAAATGGCGATGTTTTGTGGGGTCCAAGGCGGAATGTAGTTTTCCACTCTTTTTTAGTCTAAGCAAGGTACTATAACATAATCTAACCTAATTTAAGCATTCCCAGTATTATTTTATATCAGCTTCCACCTACAGATGCTAGTGTGGGGAAGTTCCTCTTGGCCGGTGATTCGTGTATAAGGCCGTCGCACTGCGATCCCCTCAGTATTTAAGGTTCAGCGTTAATTAGCACTATATTTTGCGAAGGCGACACGGCAGATTCAGCGACAACGCAGACAGGCTGCGAGGGCAAGATAACAGTGCGGCCAAAACATGATGAATGCCGACAGCAACTCAGAAGCGCCGTTGCTAGCACCGCGATCGACAAGCTCCGCTGGTCTTTTCACCGTATCCGCGTCCGCTCGCGACCGATTGTTTTTACTTGCTGCCTATCGGCCATTGACAGACCCACACGCTCGATCAGTAGCGACACCTCGCCGCCGACATGATTGGCCGGCACGTTGCACGACAACAGCGTGTCTCTTCACCATTTGCTTATTGGCAGACAGCCGTGACATATCCGTCATGGCTGCAAGGATTGATGAACCCCAACGCGATGTAAGACCTTAGACCTAACGGTTGGTTGGTTATTGGTTTTACGACACATCGACCTTTCAGTCATGTAGCGTCGCCAATCCCTCACGCTGATTGGTCGCGGGCGAAGAGTAGCGACAGGTGAGACTCGAACCCACGACATTTCGATTGTGAGACGAGCAACTTAACCCTAGGCTACTCGTCCCCTTAGACCTAACGGGATATCGCCGGATGCCAAGCCACGTCGATCGGCGGCCGTCGGCTCTGGTATCGTTGGTGATCTCACCACACTGATAACACCCGGCTGGACAGTCAATTAGTGCAGGATGATTCATGGAACTACATTCTTTAGCGCTTTGGTCGAAAGGGCTTTTATATAACACTCCTACACTAGTTCATGTCAGTCTGGAACTGTTGATGTGATATTTCATTTGCCCACGCCTATCAATGATTAATTGCATCAACCTAGACATACAGACAACCTAGGTAATTGATCATGTTGGCCTATATCTATGGATGATGTTGGCGTGGATTCATGAATACCAGATTGTGTTGGGCAGTTATGCCTATATATTTGAGATGACTCGCATAATGATTAATGAACTCCCATTATGTGCCTTGCAATGCTGCATATATAGAAATAACCCAAATACCCTTGCCCCGAATCTAAAATTGCACATTATATTAAATGATTGTGTGTGCATCTATTCAGAATGCTCATTTGTATGACGTAAATGATAACTGGTGAAAAATATTGTATTGAGAAAGCGGTACTGAAGGAAGTTGAGAATGCAGTACTGAAGGAACTTGAGAAGGCGGTACTGAAGCATCTCTGATTTACTTAACTCTGAAGTGTGTCAGGTGTTGCATTTGTGTCGCTCGTATCCGGCCGGCCGGCCATGGCCTGACCGCTGCGACGCTCTCAGCGGGTGGCCACCATGAGTGCCCCACAACACGCCACGGGCAGCGTCCTGCTGGAGGACGCGGCCGAGCCGTCCGGCGCCTCGTCCGAACAGCCGGTGCCTCCACCGCCGCCGCTGCCGCCTCTGCCACTGCCGCTGCCGCCGCCGACGTCCATGGTGTGCCAGCACGTCAGCGGGCCGCGCTGCCAGTGCCAGCTGGACCGCGCCGCCATCGTGACCCAGTACCTGCGCGAGGCGGTGCCTCCGCTGCGCTCGCAGCCCGTGCTGGTGCTGCCCCAACTGTCGCCGCCAGGCCAGCTGGTGCTGAGCTGCGACACTGTTCTGCCGGAGATGCCGTACGGTGAGTGAGGCGGACACCGTCCAGCACCACGGTGAGTGAAGTGAACGCCAGCCTGCCCCACGGTGAGTCTGACCAACACCGTCTTGCCCTACAGTGAGTTCAGCTGACCACATCCTCCCCTACGGTGAGTCTGACCAACACCGTCTTGCCCTACAGTGAGTTCAGCTGACCACATCCTGCCCTACGGTGAGTCTGACCAACATCGTCTTGCCCTACAGTGAGTTCAGCTGACCACATCCTGCCCTACGGTGAGTCTGACCAACACCGTCTTGCCCTACAGTGAGTTCAGCTGACCACATCCTGCCCTACGGTGAGTCTGACCAACACCGTCTTGCCCTACAGTGAGTTCAGCTGGCCACATCCTGCCCTACGGTGAGTCTGACCAACACCGTCTTGCCCTACAGTGAGTTCAGCTGGCCACATCCTGCCCTACGGTGCGCCTGGCCGACACCGTCCTGCCCAACAGTGATCTCAGCTTACGACGTCCTGCCCTACAGTGAATTTGACTGACACTGTCCGGTCCTTTCGAGAACCAAATCCGTTCCCTGCCGGACCGCAAAAGCCAGCCTCAGAGCTGATACAGTATGGACGGCATTGGTAATGGGGGCGAACCTACCATACGAAAAAAAACCTTGAACGTTGTATTCAGATCCATATTCTGCTGTCAGTTTTAAAGAAAGAATGAAAAATGTGTGTGTGCTTGTAGGTATGTATGTGCGATTGTATATATGTATATATATATATATACATATATATATATATATATATATATATATATATATATATATATATATATATATATATATATATATATATATATATAGTATATACCCCTAAGATGTCAGCTCCTATGAAGGCTAGAGCAACGAAATTCACAGGGTGGATGGGCACGATAGTGAACTCTATTGTGTGCAAAGTTCATGACCTTAGGTCAATATCTTTAAGGTCAAATGGGGTCAAAATAGCAAAATTTTCTGGTTTTGCGTGGCTTGGCTTGTCATTGTTATGGATCGCTGTGGTTGTGTTGAAATGCTCCAAAATTGGCATTAATGATGTTTTGGGCATTACTAATGATGCAATAAAGATGTCAGATCCGCCATTTGACCTCAGGTCACCTATATAGGAGCATTTTTTAGGTCATTACCTGCTCCAGTTACCGGAACCGGGCTCCCATCCCGACTGCTCCGTTGGGCGGCTCGGCACAATCGGCTTCGCAAATAAAGGAGTGAAATACATGAATAAAGTATGGAAACGCTTAGGCACACAATGCCAAACAGTAGATTTCGGGACGTATAGGGAGTAACATGTAAAGTGACATCAATCGCATGACAGTCATTTGCATTTATGACACATTCCAGTTGACCAAGTTTGGTTCCATTAGCCTATCATGAACTTTACCTGACTTGACCTCGGCGACCTAACATGACTTTTAAATTATGTAGCATAACGATATGCATCAAACAAGTCGCTAGTGTTGTCAAGAACACTTCCCTATTGCCAATGTACGGGAAGCGCATCAACGCCGATTTTTGTGGTCTGGCGCTGCGAATTGTTTTTACTTTAACGGCACCTAACTTGAAAACTTCTATGCCGATTTCCACTTTTCTTGCTTTAAGCAATGTGCCGGTCATTTCTAAGCAGGTACGCGAAAAATTTGGCGTATATCGTCCGGTACAATATGGAGTAATGTACGAAAAATCCAAGGATTGACTGATTTCGCCGTACCCCCCTAGGGCGTGTGTTAACCTGTTATTAACTTGACCTGACTTGACCTCGGTGACTTGACATGACTCTGGAACAATGTAGCATGACAATGTACATCAAACAAGTCGCTAGTTTTGCCAAGAACACTTCCTTTTTGCTAATATACGGGAAGCGCATCAGCGCCGATATTTGTGATCTGGCGCTGAGAACATTTTTTTAATTTAGCGAACCCTAACTCGAAAAAAATTCGGTCGATTTTCATTGTTCTTACTTCAAACAACGCGCTGGCCATTTATTGGCAGGTACACAAACAATGGCGTATATCGCCCGGTAAGATCTGGAGTTATCTACGAAAAACCGGAGGGGTGGGCGGATTTCGTCCCCCCCTCCAGTGCGCGTGTTAATCCAGCGAACCTCTGCGCACACCTGCCAAACTCGCTATGCGAATGTGAAAATGCAGCTGATCACTCGCTATGCACCATGCTGTAGATCAGGAGAGTCGTGCTGGCAATGCACCCCCGGTGACCACGGTGGGACAACGGTCTTGTCCTGAATTTTTGCCATCCTGAACACTACCCTCCCCATGAAGCTATCCTGCCATTCTCCTGCTGAAATATTGAATGCTGCTCTTGAAGTGACTTCATACTTCAAGGGAAATGTCACAGACCCACGGGAAGGTATACAGTGAGCATATTCATCGTCCGGAATTTCATGGCCCAATAATTTACTCTCCAAATACAAGCTTTTAGAACATGAATCTAGCCATGCGCAAGGTCGGACAGTGTGGCAGTGGTATGTTGCAGATCAGGAGTGCCGTGCTGGAGGTGCACCCTCAGTGACTGTGCCAGACCGGTCAGTGTGGCAGTGCTATGTCGCAGGTCAGGAGTGCTGCGCCGGCAAGGCGTCCTCGGTGGCGTCCCGACGACGCGTCTCCAGAATGGCGGTGCAGTGGCTTCGCCAGGACCGTCAGCTGCAGGCCAACCGTGAGTGTTTCATTGCGGTGCGTCTCGTGCAGCGCCTGACCTGGTCGCCAGCGCGTGTGCGTCCTGGCCGGGGTGTGGGTGGTGGCACGGCCACGAACGCGGCTGTACGGCTGGGCCGTCGGCCGTCCCGGCGCGAGGTTGTCGACGGGCACCAGTTCCCGCGCATAGGTCGCAGTGGTGTGTGGCAGTGGTGTTATATAGTGTTGCACTGATCCGGCTAAATCACAGTGTTGTGGGTGGTGGCTTTTGCATTGATGCGGATGATGCTCTCTCGCGGCGATGTAGCGACGTAGCGGTGACATGGATGGTGCTCGGTTGTAGTAAGGTGGGCGGTGCTCTGTTGTGGTGATGTGGGCGGTATTCTGTTGCAGCAGTGTTAAAATAATGATATCTCGTTAGGTGTGAGATGCCGAAACCAATACAGCAAGATGTCAGAATCGCCTTCGAAATGATGTGGTTAAGAATCTGGTTCCGACCTGCAAGCCCAATTTGGAACAATTAGTTGCATATGACTGTTCCCGTTTCGCGTATTTTGAGAGGTTCGTACCTCATTTGTAGATACCGATATCAATGATAACAATACGAACATCTTTGATATAAGCCGGTATTGTATAGCGTAGCACATCATTAGGTAATTCTTTCAGCTGGAATTACGCTACTGGATGTTCGTTATCACGTTCCCGGATCCGCTATGGTGAGGAGAAGTAAGATACCTGTAAATTGGATGCAGTTTGAAATGAGGCGTGGAGACTTAGCAAACACGCACCAAGAAGTATGATGTCGATATTTCTTCGGGAAGGGTGTTGATTCAATGTCCAGTGAGTGGTGCATTCCACCCGATTTCGCAAATAATGTATAACTGTGTAGCAGTGCTATGGGTGGTGTTCTGTTGCAGTGATGCGGACGGGGTTCTGTTGCAGTGATGTAGGCGGTGTTCTGTTGCTTGCAGTGACGTGGACGGTGTTCTGTTGCAGTGACGTGTGCGGGGTTTTGCTGCAGTGATGTGGGCGTGGTTCTGTTGCAGTGACGTGGACGGTGTTCTGCTGCAGTGACGTGTGCGGGGTTTTGTTTCAGTAATGTAGGCAGGGTTATATTTCAGTGATGTGGGCGGGTTTCTGCTGCAGTGACGTGTGCGGGATTTTGTTTCAGTAATGTAGGCATGGTTATATTTCAGTGATGTGGGCGGGTTTCTGCTGCAGTTATGCGGACGGGGTTTTGTCGCAGTGATGTGGGCGGGGTTCTACTGCAGTGGTGTGGGCGGGGTTCTGTTGCAGTGATGTGGGCGGGTTTCTGTTGCAGTTATGTGGGCGTGGTTCTGCTGCAGTGATGTGGGCGGGATTCTGTTGCAGTTATGTGGGCGTGGTTCTGCTGCAGTGATGTGGGCGGGTTTCTGTTGCAGTTATGTGGGCGTGGTTCTGCTGCAGTGATGTGGGCGGGGTTCTGTTGCAGTAATGTGGGCGGTGCGGTTTAACGACACGGACCGCGTGCGCCAGTTGGTGTCGATGGGGTCAGACGCCAATGAGCCTGACGCACTTGGACGGACTCCGCTGCATGTGGCAGCCTCCCAGGTCAGTCAACCAGTGCGTCACACGTCAACTATAACTGTCAAATTATCGAGAGAATGTGACAGATGACCGAGTATCGAAGCAGCCTATGACTTTAACCTTAGATAATCATCCATTATCCCGAAACGCTGCGATTGGAGCACTAAAGCCACAATGCCAAAGCAGACGAAGTCTGTTTTGTCCAGTCTGGTCTGTCAAGTTCATTACACCGCACTAAGCAAAGTTAGCATCCTGCCTGCCAGGGTTAAGATAATGGTTTTTCGTTGGGTGTGAGATGTCGAAACGGGCGCGGAAGGATGTCGAAATTTGCTATGGAATTAGTGTCAATTAAAATGTCTTTGATGTCTTTCAGATTCAAGTTTGAGCCCATGGTGTAGGTACTTACTACCGTACATTTGTCATTTGTTTTGAGATTCATAATTTAGGAAGAGCTATATTCTGGACAGGGAGAAAATTACCTATGCGATTAACTGGTACCGTACGTCATATCACATCATAGCTAATCCCTTTATCCGAAATTGCGTTGCGAAATATTCGTGTATCGCTATTCCCTATTAGGAGCATTGACATGATACTTAGAAGCAAGATACTGTTAGAAAGTAGACACGAAGAATTCGAAGATAAGCACGCATCATGGAGCAGGATGTCGATACTTCTTGGATGAGGATGTCGATTAAGTGTTCAGAAAGTGGTATTTTCCACCCTATTTGACGAATACTTTATCACTGCCGCCTGCGTACCATAGGCTCTGAAGCTACCAGGCCTTCAAGCAGACATCCTGTCTCCCCATTGCTTTTCAGTAATCTTAGCAACTTGGTAAAGCCCATCTGCTTGTCTCTGATCATGTTAGCGTTCATCTTGCTTTTGGTTCTCATCCTGTTGTAGCATGGGCGCTAAATGACCAACCATGGTCGATGTGCCCTAAAACTACAATCACACACACACACACATCCTGTTGTAGCATTTTTTAAGATGAAAGGGCATTGCAATTCCTGTGCATATTATGTTGGATGGCTTCACTTTCCAGGATCCGATCGCAAAATATTTCCAATCCCTGGTTCGATTCGTGTGGCAAGGTGCTCTATAGTCATGCTCCTAATATAATTCCACGAAGCTGCCGTTTCATATAATAGCAACAACGAATCGCTGCGTGTTCTCTCTCGAGCATCCTATATATGCAAAACACAAGACAGCGAACACATATGCTGATGGTGGCATGAATACATTCCAAAGCAAATAAGCTTCTTATTAAATGAAAAAGTTTACATTGATTCTGCACTTATTAAAAAGTTTACGATTTTTAAAGTTCGCATACCAACTAGATGAACACTTAGTCATTATTCGTGTTCGTCCCGACTTGTGTTTTTTGTGCCGTTGTTACCATTCACTTTCAGAACTAACATTCCAATTGAGGGAAGACTCTAGAAGATATGATCGTTCATTGTATATGAATGGCATTCATTTAATCCGATTCCTGTCATTAAGTTCTTCGGATGTCATGATATGCGAATGCGAATCCGGAATCCCATCTGAATTATTCAATCGGTTTTTCGTTTTTGATTTACGTTGCAGAAAAGAGCGTACCGTCTGAGACCTGGCACGCATATTCGGAATCAAAATGCTGGCCAATTTCTTGCGCAAGCAACATACGTTTGTGCAGCGTCAGTGCCGCGCGTGCCGTACTATCGTAGCTAGGGTCGACCACGCAATGGTGTCGTAGCTAGGGTCGACCACACAATGGTATCGTAGCGAGGGTCGACCACACAATGGTATCGTAGTGAGTGTCGACCACACATTTATATCGTAGCCAGTGTCGATCATACAATTATATAGTATGTGTCTACTACACAATAGTATCGTAGTCAGTGTCGACCACACACTGTTATTGCAGTCAGTGCTGACTGCACAATGATGTCGCAGTCATCGCTAGCGACACGGCGGCGTAGTAGCCACTGTTGACCGCACATCGGTGCTACAATCGGTGCTGACCACACGGTGTCGACTGTCGTGGCGGAGCCGCTGCTGGGACTGGACACGCGGCCGTGGGGGCGGAGCCGCTGCTGGGACTGGGCGCGCGGCCGTGGGGGTGGAGCCGCTGCTGGGACTGGGCGCGCGGCCGTGGGGGTGGAGCCGCTGCTGGGACTGGGCGCGTGGCCGTGGGGGTGGAGCCGCTGCTGGGACTGGGCACGCGGCCGTGGGGGTGGAGCCGCTGCTGGGACTGGGCGCGTGGCCGTGGGGGTGGAGCCGCTGCTGGGACTGGGCGCGCGGCCGTGGGGGTGGAGCCGCTGCTGGGACTGGGCGCGCGGCCGTGGGGGTGGAGCCGCTGCTGGGACTGCGCGCGGCCCGGGTCCGGGGATGGGCGCGCGGCCGCGGGGGTGGAGCCGCTGCTGGGACTGGGCACGCGGCCGGGGGGGTGGAGCCGCTGCTGGACTGGGCGCTGGCCTGGGTCCGTGTGGGTGGCGCGCGGCCGTGGGGTGGAGCCGCTGCTGGGACTGGGCGCGCGGCCGTGGGGGTGGAGCCGCTGCTGGGACTGGGCGCGCGGCCGTGGGGGGGTGGAGCCGCTGCTGGGACTGGGCGCGCGGCCGTGGGGGTGGAGCCGCTGCTGGGACTGGGCGCGCGGCCGTGGGGGTGGAGCCGCTGCTGGGACTGGGCGCGCGGCCGTGGGGGTGGAGCCGCTGCTGGGACTGGGCGCGCGGCCGCGGGGGTGGAGCGCGCGGCCGTGGGGGTGGAGCCGCTGCTGGGACTGGGCGCGCGGCCGTGGGGGTGGAGCCGCTGCTGGGACTGGGCGCGCGGCCGTGGGGGTGGAGCCGCTGCTGGGACTGGGCGCGCGGCCGTGGGGGCGGACCGTGACGCCGGCGGTGTCGACAGGGGTACGCCGACATGGTGGAGCTGCTGCTGGGACTGGGCGCGCGGCCCAACCCGCAGGACCGCCGCCAGAACACGCCGCTCCACCTGGCGGTGTGCACCAGCCGGTGGGCGGTCACGCAGAAGCTGCTGTCGGCCGGCGCCAGCGTCTGGACCACCAACGGCGCCAACATGTCCGCCCTCCAGCTGGCCCGGGGCAAGCTCAACATGGTGCTGCGACTCAAGGTGCATGGCACATTCGACTTCGACAAGCACATCGAAGAGCTCAAGGCGGTGAGGACAACCCACCCGGAGGATGTAGGTTCGACTTTTCCAAGAGGGGAGGGGGGTAGTTGTTCTTGGGTGGGTGTTGCTCTTTTTTTTGGGTGTAGAGACGGTGAGTTGCCTTCGGTTGAAGGGGCATGATGCATGTTCTCGCAGTCAATTGGAGAGGTGCTGCACGTTGTCCTCGCCCTCGGTTGGAGAGGTGGTGCTTATTGTCCTCGTCCTCCGTTAAGGAGGTGCTGCACGTTGTCCTCGCCCTCAGTTGGAGAGATGCCGCACGTTGTCCTCGCCCTCGGTTGGAGAGGTGCTGTCACGTTGTCCTCGCCCTCGGTTGGAGAGGTGCTGCACGTTGTCCTCGCCCTCGGTTGGAGAGGTGCTGCTTATTGTCCTCGTCCTTGGTTGGACGAGGCATGTGCGCTTAATGGGCTCAAATTATGTGTGTGTGTGTGTGTGTGTGTGCGCGTACTGTGCGTTTTCTTCGTTTGCTTTTGCTGGAGAGGCGCTCCGATCTCCGGAGAAGTCGTATTGTTTGAGTATAGAGAGCCTAATCTTCCTGAATCATTCGTTTGACGCTTAAGCTCATTAAGCCTATGAATCAGCTTGAATTGTTCAAATGCATTTGTTTTCAGCGGCTATTCCCCCAGTGGATACTCTTTCCAGTGTGAAATACAGGGTAACCTTACATACAATTCGTGGACGTTCAAAATAGTGTTAGTATTGCTATTGATAAAGATAGCTGATTAAAATGCAAGACGGAGAGGGCGGAGGTTTCTACTCTTGTTCTTGGACAGTGGGTATCTATAATGCTTGTGTATATCTGAGGGCTATGTTGTGTTACGTGCGACATGATTAAACACAAATTACTGGTAACATTTTATGCACCGTTATTCAGGCTCAAATTGACGGCTAGGAATCTGAAGTATTTCCTATTTTCGTGCTTCCGGTGCTATCGAAAACAAATGTTCTTTCGGCTCCAGTTACTCAAATGGTTTAGTATCGCTATCTATTTTGCTTCCCTGGGTGTTCAAGAGATCGCGCCTGTTGTTCCTCTGGTGAGCATCAGAAATAGAGCCCCACCAATGCCCGGGTTCATAAATATTCACGTATAACTCATGTGGAAATCACCACAAAACTCTGATATTTTATGTCAGCAGAATTGTGCAAGTCTCCGAAGCATTGTTTTGTCATGAGACGCATGGTACTGAGTTTTGAGACGTGCCGGGCGATTGTCATTTTCCTCTTGTATGACATAGTGTGGCAAGAAAAAGCAGCACAAGTATATGCTAACGCTAAAGGAGATAGGTGGCACACTAAATCGTCTCAGTGCGCTTCAGGGCGAGAGATTGTCGAGGGTGTCCGGGGTGTGTAGACCATCTACAGATAGCATCAGACGGCTGATATGGTGGGATTTTGCTGTAGCGCTGAATATAATTGGGATGTGGTTGAGGAGAAGAGGAGTATGCAAATAATGCAAAAACGTGGATATAATCGAGGGATCATTGGTACGCGGCCAAAACAGCGAGTGGCCACATAGTCTCACATGCTGGCCGTGACGTGTTAGTAACACGCGGTGTGTGTGGGGGGTGGGGGCGGCCATGCAGTGCTGTGCAGATATTAGCAAGGTCTTACGAAATATAAATTTACTCGATGCATTACGGACACCCGATCAGCTTACTGCATTACAACATCAACACCACGGTTTAATTGGAAGTCGCCTCATATACGTCGGACTGTGTCCAAGGTGATGATGTTTATGCGATTGAGACGGCGAGTCTGAGCGTGTCACGGGTGGTTCGTGTTCGCCGTCAGGTGCACGAGCTTGTCAAGTCGGCCCTCCACACGTCGCGTGCCTCGGACAACACACCTCCTCCAACTGACGCCGAGAGCCTGGCCAGCGTGCTGGAGCAGATCGACAACCTGAGCATCAGCGGCCCACGACCGCCCGCGGCGCCTCCGCTCAGCCACGTCAACGCTCAGCTTCAGCAGATGAGCCTGGCATCTGGCGGCGGCGATGACAAGGCATAGTGCAGAGACCGGTCGCCAGATGGGGGAACCGGGTGCGGCGGCTGACGTGGCCAGAGAAGAGGGCACTACCGGCATCTTTCAAAGGATTTGAGAACGTTGCTGCAGGTTTTTGATGGGGAGATGAGAGAGTGCTTCGGTCGAGTTGATAGCGCTGCAGGCGTAGCGCTAAAATTCACACGGAGGGCAGACGCATCTCCGCTCTCCACGATGGCGACGCCCACGAATGTGGGCGATAAATTATCGCGACAGAAGCGGCGACCTATTCCAGTCTCCATCGGCATGCCGGTGCGTGACTTCGCTGCAGCTGTACTGGTAATGTATTGGTGCGGCCGGATGTATGAAATTGGCAATTTGCCTGCTGGGCGGACGTAATGTTTTCTATGTTGGTACTGTTGCTGACATGTGCTATGTTGTGGTAATAATGCAATTCTGCACACTTCATACGTGCAGTCAGTTTGCAATTAGTGTGCGAAGTGGAACCAACCAGCAAGCCTTCGTTACATTTCTGGATCGTGTGCACCCAATTTGAGGTTTGATGAAAGTGTGAAATAGTATGAATGCATTATATTTTTCGTACTAATATATGCCCTTGGAAACGTGTGTATTCCGTTGATTTCACGCTCCCCATAATATTTTAAGGCGTACATTTGTTCTGACGTGTTGCGAAACTGACATGATTTTCAATATTTCCACTTCCTACTTGTTGGTAACGACATTTGTTCTTGGATTGGACATTGGATTTGTTTCATCATTTTTGTATCCCAGAGCAAGCCCATGCCTCAAGCACGTGTAAGATGCGCGTATAATGTTAGTTGCAGGTAAGCTGTTATGGACCTCCAGATAAATATGACGAGTACAGATTGCTTTCTCACTGAAAACATGCGGGGAGAAGGATGTAGACTAGTCGCATCTCATGTTCCCTGTGAGGAGTTTACAAAAAAAAATGAAAGCCGCATCTGGATCTTTTTGGATCAAAATTGCTCTTTGTAAGTGAATACGTTTGTGACTGTGGTGGGCCCGAACTGTTGTGCTACTTGGAATATATTCTCGCTCTTTTTGTCGATTTTTCAAAGAGTTGTGCACACAGTGGATTAACTCCATTAACACGCACACCGGAGAGCCTCTCGCATCACGCGAACCGAATTGCCGGGGGAGAGGCGGGAGGATTTCTTCACCCCATTTGATCCCGGGAACTACTGAAACCAGAAATTCCATATTTGGCGAGAAGATTACGTCTGTAGTGAAGCGCCTGCAGTATGCATTTTACGACCCCATGTCGACGCGTGGTTAAGGAGTCCACCCATCGGCCGACAATTTTCGCCACCGCGCCGACGAAAACTTGGAGGTCGGCTGATCGACGTTGCACCTTCGCAGTTGCTATGTTTACCAATGTTTTTTAATTGCATGCGTTGCCCATATCACTGCAATCAAGTCGCAAGATTTCCTTGCAATATCTCTGCTCGTTTGTGAAATATCTTCAAAAGTATAAGAGGTGCGTGTGGATTTCTTCCATTCGGTGCGCGCGTTAACAACAGGCGGAATCCAATGGGCGCTGTATAACCACTGCAGTTGATGGGCCCTAAAACCCAAATAACTAACAGGCGGAATCCGTCCCATCAAGGTCCCGCAAACCAAGAGGCCTACCAACACGAGACGTTCTCGGCAGATGGAACAGGGGCTGATGGGGAGACCTGACATGCCATGAACAGTCAGGTCGAGGTTATCTCGGTTCGATTGCACTGCAAGATGAACATCGTGGACGTTTTGATCCGACACCACCTGTTGGTTGGTTATTGGTTTTGCGACGCATCGACCGTTGGGTCATGTAGCGTCGCCAATCTCTCACGCCGATTGGTCGCGGGCGAAGAGTAGCGACCCCACCTGGCGGGACTGTGAATGTAGTGCAGCTAGTAGGCTTCCAACCTACCGGTCCATCCAGTCGATGCCCACGGCCGTGTTGCATGCCAGTTCAAGTGTGACTAGACAGTGTATTTTTGTTGTCATCCTCTTGATGAGTTCGGCGAGATATTGGCCCAAATTGAGATTGCGCGGTTTCGTGCTACCGGATAGCCATATGACGTAATTATACTGCCGCGTCACCTGTGCTAGCAAAAGCCTTTGGGCTGACTGAAAGCCAGTTTACAGGTGACATAATGATGACGTAATTATGGTATGCGCGTTCCAAGCGTCGGCGAGGTCCGAGACAGACCACGCCGTCACCACTCACCACGCAAAGGGGTCACATCACGCAATGTAGTCCGCAAAATTATGAAACATCAGGAGTGTTCAATGCGGGCGCCGTCCGTGCGTATGCAAATTGAACATTTAAGTTGTTCCCTGGGAATGTGCGGATTTTCGTTTCACATTCACACTTGCGGGCATATGTGATTTGGAGGGGTCTGACTTCGTCCGCATCAATGCTTGTAGACTTGGCGACGGGCCGCAGCCGGGCTGGCGACGTCGGAGATGTGGCGGAGGCGGGGTCGGCAGCTCAAGCTGGACATCGCCCAGCCGGGAACAGTACAGGAGCCGGCCCCGACTACCGCGGCGAGGTGCGCACGGCAGAAGACCCAGTCCGTCACGGTCCAGCCCTGACTAGCGCGGCGAGGTGTGCACGGCAGAAGACCCAGTCCGACACGGTCCAGCCGCGGGCAACACGGGAGCCGCAACCCCGCGCCGACACCGCCCAGCTCTACACGACCCGGACCCTCATACCATTGGGGCGGGGATGGCCTAGTGGTTAAGATGTCGGGCTATGGGTACCAAAGGTCCCGGGTTCGACTCTAGCGCCACTCAGGACATTTGGGGGCACCAAAGGTCCCGGGTTCGACTCTAGCGCCACTCAGGACATTTCTCAATCCCGCGGCCCACCGGCGTAACAGTGTGGGCGGCGCCATTAGCCGTGAATGTGCATAAAGTGTGTCGTGAACCAACCAATAAACAAACAAACAAACCCTCCTACCATAGCTGAGGTGCTTCATGGTGCGGTTGCACCGTCTATGCGAATATGCACCACGAAACGTCATCCAACTGGTATGAAGTTTGCAGAATGCAGGATGAGTATTTTCTTTGGGGACGAGTAGCCTGAGGGTAAGTTGCCCGTCTTACAATTGAAAGGTTGTGAGTTCGAGTCTCGCCTGTCGACTCGACGAATCTGAACACGTGGACCGAACACATTTCGAAAGGGGTTCTGCTGATTTCATGACCTGACAACTGACCTAACCTTGACATGATGGCAGTGGAAATGTCATATTCTCTTCCTTTCATAATACGCTCTAGCTAATTAATACGCTGTCCTCCTACTAACAATTCTTTGGAGATGAGTATTTTCTATCAATGCATCACATTTGTTGTTTCCTGTACCCATTTCCCGCATAAATCAGGTATATCGATTGAACCACAGTGCATTACAGATTGGCGTCGCATCAAGGTGAATTTGCATCGAATAGTCCTTCCAGTAGAGATGCAAGCCAATTTCCCAAAGCCAGGTTTGTTGTCTGCTGTCGCTCGGTGAGGCCAAGGGGGAGATGGACGTGGGGCATGTGCGGTTTGGGTCATCCGTACAACCAAATATTATTTCTTGAATCTTTGATAACTCACGAAACACATAACCGGGAACACTAAGATGCACTCTTGCTTGCATCGCCAATATTCCTGCCCCGAGTTGAGGAGCGGTTGCAGGCGGTTGAGTGGGTCCAGGAAACGGTTGAACTCATCTGGGAGGAACGGGCTGTTGGATGCGGTCAGGTATACTGCCGAGTCCCGCACTTCCGATGAAGAGGACCTTGATGCTGTCTTACCCGGAGTGATGGATGGGTGATTCAATGCTGGGTGAAGGAGGCTGCATGCCGTCTGCCGGGCATAATCAAGGCCATATAAAGACATGGCACCTGCATTTGCACCTTGGCTGGAGATCTAAGGTGGGTTGGAGGGATCCGGACCCCGTCGTTTGGTACTTTGGTGATGTTTGCCCAAGCATAGTTGTAATGTTTTCCCCAGCTTATTGTAACCTAATAATGTGTTCCCTTCATATATCAGGGCCACAAATATCACAATCATCGTATATATGCAAACTGAACTCGGCAAATAACCTACCTCGCCTTACTCGGGAGTTCCATGACTGCAATGGCTCCAAGCAGGATGGGGTGCGCTGTATAAACACGTGCGCCACAAGTGCCGCTGATGTTAGGGACGTCACCAATATCCTGTAGATCTCGTCTGAAGATATTGTCCGCAGGATACGCAGAATTGTATGGATCTTGCAAGCTTTCAACGGTGGTTTGGCGGATCTTCCAGAAGTATGACGTTGCACGAAATGCTTTCCACACGATCCGAGCTGCAAACGCGTCCTCTGTGTGCTCTTCTCGCGGTGGCCGGCTGATCATACTCAGACGTCCTCTGTGTGCTCCTCTTACGATGGCCGGCTGATTATACTCAGACGTCCTCTGTGTGCTCCTCTTACGATGGCCGGCTGATCATATCAGACGTCCTCTGTGTGCTCCTCTTACGATGGCGGCTGATTATTCACGACGTCCTCTGTGTGCTCCTCTTACGATGGCCGGCTGATTATACTCAGACGTCCTTGTGCCTCCTCTTACGGTGGCCGGCTGATCATACTCAGACGTCCTCTGTGTGCTCCTCTTACGATGGCCGGCTGATCATACTCAGACGTCCTCTGTGTGCTCCTCTTACGATGGCCGGCTGATCATACTCAGACGTCCTCTGTGTGCTCCTCTTACGGTGGCCCGATGCTGACTCTTATACTCTGATGACGTCCTCTGTGTGCTCCTCTTACGATGGCCGGCTGATTATACTCAGACGTCCTCTGTGTGCTCCTCTTACGATGGCCGGCTGATTATACTCAGACGTCCTCTGTGTGCTCCTCTTACGATGGCCGGCTGATTATACTCAGACGTCCTCTGTGTGCTCCTCTTACGGTGGCCGGCTGATTATACTCACGACGTCCTCTGTGTGCTCCTCTTACGATGGCCGGCTGATTATACTCAGACGTCCTCTGTGTGCTCCTCTTACGATGGCCGGCTGATTATACTCAGACGTCCTCTGTGTGCTCTTCTCGCGGTGGCCGGCTGATTATACTCAGACGTCCTCTGTGTGCTCTTCTTACGGTGGCCGGCTGATTATACTCAGACGTCCTCTGTGTGCTCCTCTCACGGTGGCCGGCTGATTATACTCAGACGTCCTCTGTGTGCTCCTCTCGCGGTGGCCGGCTGATTATACTCAGACGTCCTCTGTGTGCTCTTCTCGCGGTGGCCGGCTGATTATACTCAGACGTCCTCTGTGTGCTCTTCTTACGATGGCCGGCTGATTATACTCACGACGTCCTCTGTGTGCTCCTCTTACGATGGCCGGCTGATTATACTCAGACGTCCTCTGTGTGCTCCTCTTACGGTGGCCGGCTGATTATACTCAGACGTCCTCTGTGTGCTCCTCTTACGATGGCCGGCTGATTATACTCAGACGTCCTCTGTGTGCTCTTCTCGCGGTGGCCGGCTGATTATACTCACGACGTCCTCTGTGTGCTCCTCTTACGATGGCCGGCTGATTATACTCAGACGTCCTCTGTGTGCTCCTCTTACGTGGCCGGCTGATTATACTCAGACTCTTTTTTTTCTTACGGTGGCCGGCTGATTATACTCACGACGTCCTCTGTGTGCTCCTCTTACGATGGCCGGCTGATTATACTCAGACGTCCTCTGTGTGCTCTTCTCGCGGTGGCCGGCTGATTATACTCAGACGTCCTCTGTGTGCTCTTTTCTCTTCTTACGTGGCCGGCTGATTATACTCAGACGTCCTCTGTGTGCTCCTCTTACGATGGCCGGCTGATTATACTCACGACGTCCTCTGTGTGCTCCTCTTACGATGGCCGGCTGATTATACTCAGACGTCCTCTGTGTGCTCTTCTCGCGGTGGCCGGCTGATTATACTCAGACGTCCTCTGTGTGCTCCTCTTACGATGGCCGGCTGATTATACGACGTCCTCTGTGTGCTCTTCTTACGGTGGCCGGCTGATTATACTCAGACGTCCTCTGTGTGCTCTTCTCGCGGTGGCCGGCTGATTATACTCACGACGTCCTCTGTGTGCTCCTCTTCACGGTGGCCGGCTGATTATACTCAGACGTCCTCTGTGTGCTCCTCTTACGATGGCCGGCTGATTATACTCAGACGTCCTCTGTGTGCTCTTTCGTGGCCGGCTGATTATCTCAGCTCCTCTTACGATGGCCGGCTGATTATACTCAGACGTCCTCTGTGTGCTCTTCTCGCGGTGGCCGGCTGATTATACTCACGACGTCCTCTGTGTGCTCCTCTTACGATGGCCGGCTGATTATACTCAGACGTCCTCTGTGTGCTCCTCTTACGATGGCCGGCTGATTATACTCACGACGTCCTCTGTGTGCTCCTCTTACGATGGCCGGCTGATTATACTCACGACGTCCTCTGTGTGCTCTTCTCGCGGTGGCCGGCTGATTATACTCAGACGTCCTCTGTGTGCTCTTCTCGCGGTGGCCGGCTGATTATACTCAGACGTCCTCTGTGTGCTCTTCTCGCGGTGGCCGGCTGATTATACTCAGACGTCCTCTGTGTGCTACTCTTACGGTGGCCGGCTGATTATACTCAGACGGCCACCACGACTGAAAACACGCTAAGCCGCCGGATAATTACCAGGCGTAGTCTGCTTAGCGTGTTTGTCTCGAATAGTGAGGGATAATTGTCCATGCTCGTGCAAGTGTCGTACAGTCAAAGTATTGCTCACCGTTTGCCGTCCCTGGGTCCCCACACACTGTGCAGGGACCCAGGGACGTCTGCGTTTTGGTGGTGTGCGCGCGCGCCGGTAGCAGCTGCACGCACGTTTTTGTGGTAAGTGGGTACCCACTTACCACCAGAACGCAGACCTTATGATGATTGAACCTCTCGGCATCAGATATTTGGCCGATCATGCGCTCGTGGATCATGCTGCGTGCAGCACAAGTAGCGAAACATACTTGCTACAAATATGCAACAGTTGACTAGGAGAGGAAGGTGTGATGTCCATTTTAGGAGGGGACAGAAAACGAGAATGATGATGAACACTGAACTTAGGCGAGAACATCTGCTACAAGCAGTGGGTCAGCGCTGGCCGGTGGGTCAGCACCGGTCAGCGCTGGTCAGCGCTGGTCAGCGCTGGTCAGCGCTGGTCAGCACCGGTCAGCGCTGGTCAGCGCTGACCAGCGCTGACCAGCGCTGGTCAGCGCTGACCGGTGCTCGCTGACTGATCAGACCAAGTCACGGAAATATTTCGTGCTGATATTAACTCAAAGCGTAGTTCGGTTAGCCAAGTGTCACTATTTGGAGAATCCAGAGCGGCGCTTTGAGCGGTCTAGGAGATGTTCAATTCATTGGGGTGAGGTGGTAGTTGGTGACGATTCTGCTGCAAGTCATTCGTTCACTGTACAAGACCACGCCCAGAGCTTCCATTGGGACGTCACCCGATTGTAGCCACGCCACAGTGAGCCCGTTTATCGCCTGTTGTCAGGAGGGCACAATGTATTCACAACGGCTGCTGCTTCATATCCGACGCTGTAAGACATGAATCAGGAATGGTGCCTGCTTGCATGCCTTTTTGTGTTACCCAGTCCCAGCCCTGCAGATGCGCGTCCCAGGCTGGCACAGTGAATTTCTTTTCGGACGGGTGGGCAGTTCAATGCAAACACCGGTTTAACTTCGCGAACATTTGCCTTCCCGACCAGTAATAGGACTTGAACATTTGCCTTCCCAACTTGAACTGCGCTTAACAATTTTTTGGCAGATAGCATATGGGAAGAATGCCTGCGATGTCACTTGGGGACGGTCGAGAGGGCTATTGTTCAAGAAAGCCTAACCTGTTCATACCGTACGCAAGTGTTAATGGCACAGGCGATGTTCAAATGAATTGGTAGGTGATACTAATGAATAGGTAGGCTACGCTTTATCAAAATTTAGTCCATGCCATTTCAGACCAAGTTAATATGGCACCATTTCTATTTGTAGGTGGAGACATTTCGCCACACATTTCCAGATTAATGGAAGACTGAACTACATACATTTCCGTGATTCAGAACAAGAAGAAAAAAAACAGAAAGCCGGAATCTACTAGAAGGGCATCCAAAGAGAGAGAGGCCGTTCCTCCCCCTAGTAAGGAAAAATACACTACATCAAACGATAACACTTACACCATTCAATACCCTAAATTTTCGCCGTGCTTCATGCGCCTAACTTCCTTTTTCCGACATATTCTTTGGGTCGCCCTTTAAGGAGAATTATGTTGCGTCACTAAAATCTTACCTTTTGTAGGTCCAGTCACGCCATTTTAAAGGTACCAAATTTGTTTTCAATGAGCAGAACTAGCCCAAGACAACTGGGACGTCTAATCGTAGTTATGCAGTTAGATGCAGAACATAGATTGATAAAAGCATTACCGCATCTGAATTGGTTCCGGAATAAATGGTCGATGGCAATGTACCCCAAAATGGTTTCGGGAACACAAGCAAGATTCATGTGTCCTTTGGTCAAATCCTGGATCGGCCCCGATACCCCGCGCCGAATCTCCTTTCACACAGGACGGACTTATACGGGCCGTCGTGGTATGAGTAGCATGTGTTAGCGTATAGTATGTACAGGCTGGCACACGCTCTGCAATTAACTGAACCGAGTAAAATTAACACAATTGGATGGTTGTTTTCGGGGAAATGCCCGGGCAGATGTGGCATACTGTGTGCAGCACATCTTGCGGTTCTTGGTCGCACTCATTTTGGGCTTAATTGTGAAGTGCAGGGTCGTTGGGTCATTACACCTTACGCCGAGGGTTTTGACCCAACAATTTATGTTGGGTGCTGTTCAGCTCCCGGCTGAGCTGAGCGCGAATATGATTAAAAAAAGATACCTGTGCCCTGCAATATATGACGGCATGCTGAAGCACAGCTGCAAAGTACCGCCCTGATGTGTGCCCGTTCAGAATTGCCGGCCATTTGCAGCCGCGTAGCTAGTTTGAATTTCTGCACGTCGAGCTGTCTGGGATGCTCCGACTGCTTCACCACAGCCTTCATCAAGGCGGAGCTCAGGGGCCATCGGGAGCCGATGCAATTTTACAGTCCAACCGCCCCCTATGGGATGAATGGTTCATGTTTTGAAAACAAGTGTTTGCTATGAACAGAAGGGCAAATCGGTTTTCCTCCTGCATTTTTGGGGAGAGTATTGTGTACTATACTGGACTTCCTTGGGTCCCAAGAGTCACAGTAATGAAGCACCGGCTGGAAACTGACGGAATATTCTGTGAAGTGAATTGCGGTATGAATGAGCTGGAAACAGCAACAACTGGCCGATAATGTCGTGGACCACAATATTATCGGCCATGGACCACAACATTACAGGCCGATATTATCGATCTTGAGCCATGCGTCCTGCCGTTGTGCAGTTCTGTGCCGGTGGCGGTGTGGACAAGCGTCCTGCCGTTGTGCAGTTCTGTGCCGGTGGCGGTGTGGACAAGCGTCCTGCCGTTGGGCAGTTCTGTGCCGGTGGCGGTGTGGACAAGCGTCCTGCCGTTGGGCAGTTCTGTGCCGGTGGCGGTGTGGACAAGCGTCCTGCCGTTGTGCAGTTCTGTGCCGGTGGCGGTGGGGAGGTGACGCGTAGCGAAGGATACTGAAATAATAGTGCTGATTCTGTCATCGGTGAATGGAACAAGTGGCTACTGACGATGCACCAGACTATAAATTTTGGTATACTACCAGAGCGGAAATTTTACGGATCTGACGAAGATTTTCCGCGGGATTCCGATCATGGTCGTAGCCAGGATTTCGTCAAGAATACGCCACCGTTAGAGTACGGGCACATATGTGTATTTTACTCCATTTTTATCCGTGGTTCCATTTTTGGCACATACTTTAGCTTCCTGTGATACTCAGTCCGCAATTTGGTTCTAATCCTGAGGTTTCATAACAACACGCTCTGCTTAGCAATAGAGCCCTGGTTCATAAAGCCACCCCAACAATAATGCGGATTAAATGTATTTAGAAAAAGAAAGAAAAAGAAGATCAGCACACCATTACCCACATTCACATAGCACGTACCAAATTCACAACAGTTGCATAATACTGATAATATAAGAGATAACAACGCCATTTGTAGCCATAGTCCATGAAGCAATCGTAGTCCGGCTTTCAAAATTGTTTAGTTATTTTTGCAAACTTGCTTTTCCCGAGCACTTGCTGAGCGGTGGGTCTGGGTCGCACAACTGGTAAGTAATGCCACTTGTGTTGATTTCAGGTCAACAGTTGACATGCCAGTTTCAGTGAAAGGTCGAAATTCGCATCTTGTCGAGATTGTTCTGCATGTGAGTGTTTTTTTTTACCGATTGCCATCATTGCATTGCACCCTGATAGAATGTGCATCACTCGAATTAAGAGATAATACGAGGGCACTGGTGGTCAGTACAGTCAATGTATTCATTCCAATGGCGAAGCACGCCGTTTGTTAGATTGTCAGTTGACAAAATATCCAGATTTGGTTTTCACAATCGTGTCAACTTGCTGTCGTTAATATAAATACTACCTCGGGAGCAGACGACCTCAAACATCACATGAAAAGTGCATTGTGCATCACCAAAGGTATTTAAAGCCTGCCCGATGATGCTGAATCTAGCATCCGGCAATGTGGGTCACATCTGGCGCTCTATCCATCAGGATACAGAAAGTTGGTAACACCAGCTATCTGGCAGGATATCTCGACTGGTGCGGAGACACATTTCGCCATATTCACTACGCATGGTAGGCAATAGGTAGAACTTGAAACAGTTCCGATCAGCGCAGTTCAAAGACGTCCTCAAGCCAGTAGGTGTCCCAGCGATGTTTGCAGATGAATACTTCGTTCAAGTATTTTAGGTTGGAGTTCAGCCACCGTTCTTTGGGAACCACTAATTGCGATAGGAAGCAAGCCTTCCGAGATGGGTGCCCGCTTCCCATAGACCTAGCCTTGCCCTGCACTCGTGCAGAAGTTGTGTCGTGCTGGAACGCGCACACGCGCAAATGGAAACCGAAGCAAACGTCCGTACCTAGGTATGAGAATACTGGGATTGCAACGTAGCCAGTTGTGTCCTACATGGATGCAGCACAACTAGCGAGACGCTGGACCGCGATCGTGATCAGCGACTGGTGAGTCGCCATCGATCACCACCAGTCATTACCTGATGCGAATGACCTGCAATGGATTTGTGCGAATGAGCACGGACGCCATTTACGATTACAGAACGGACAGAATGAACAGCGCCAGCTGAGGCCAAGCGAACTTGGACGATAGCTGCGTGATGGGCGGCGACTCCCGAGACAGCTCCGCTGCCGAGTTGGGGCGGTGTGGACCTCGTGAGACAGATCGGGCGCTGTGCTGCTCGGTTGGTGTGTTGTGAGCCGGGTGAGACGGACTGGTCGCTCTGCGGCTGAGTTGAGGTAGTGTGCATATCTTGCGATCTTGGCCGGCCGCCGTGAGCCCCGGTGAACCAGTTGGCGGGCTCTGGAAATCCCGCGGACCTCGCGTCCGGTTTCCGAGAAGGTTGGCCGGGAATCGCCCCAAGTCAGGTACCGTGCAGTCTCCTGCCGCATTAGCTGGAAACGCCCGGTGCAGCCTCGTCCTGGTCAGTCCAGCACCCGAACAGGGTGAGTTAGCTTGTCACCCCGGCAAGGTGAGTTAGCTTGTCATCCCAGCAAGGTGAGATGGCTTGTCATCCCAGCAAGGTGAGTTAGCTTGTCATCCCAGCAAGGTGAGTTAGCTTGTCATCCCAGCAAGGTGAGTTAGCTTGTCATCCCAGCAAGGTGAGATAGCTTGTCATCCCAGCAAGGTGAGTTAGCTTGTCATCTCAGTAAGGTGAGATAGCTTGTCATCCCAGCAAGGTGAGATGCGCAGGTGAGTTAGCTTGTCTCTCAGTGATACTTGAGGTGATAGCTTGTCATCCAGCAAGGTGAGATAGCCTGTCATCCCAGCAAGGTGAAATAGCCTGTCCTCTCAGTAAGGTGATGTAGCTTGTCATCCCAGCAAGGTGAGTTACCTTGGCATCCCAGCAAGGTGAGATAGCGTGCCATCCCAGCAAGGTGAGATAGCTTGTCATCCCAGTAAGGTGAGATAGCTTGTCATCCCAACAAGATGAGATAGATTGTTACCCCAGCAAGGTGAAATAGCTTGTCATCCCAGCAAGGTGAAATGGTTCGGTACCACAGCAAGGTAAGATAGCTCGTCATACCAACCAGGTATGACAAAGTTGGTGACTCCCGCAAGATAAAATTGTTTGCCATATTAACAGACAGGCGGGTAAACCTGCCACAAACAGACAGACCTGTCACAAATAGACTGACATGTCACAGACAGACATACCTGTCACATACGGACAGACCCGACACAGCAAGGCAGACCTGTCACATGCAGACAGACCTATCACAAATAGATAGACATGTCACAGACAGACAGACCTGTCACAAACAGATATACCTGCCACAGACAGACAGACCTGTCACAAATAGACAGACATGTCACAGACAGACATACCTGTCGCAGATAGACATACCCGTCCCAGACAGACATACCTGTCACAAACAGACATACCTGTCACATACAGAGACCTGTCACAGATAGGCCGACCTGCCACAGACAGACAGACAGACCTGTCACAGATAGACATACCCGTCCCAAACAGACATACCTGTCACAAACAGACATACCTGTCGCATACAGAGAGACCTGTCACAGATAGACCGACCTGCCACAGACAGACATACCTGACACAGCAAGGCAGACCTGACACAGACAGACAGACGAGTAATTGAGTGAGTGGGCAAACGATAAAGAGAGGGAGGGAGAGAGAAATATATATATATATAGAGAGAGAGAGGTGAGGGAGAGAGAAAGAGCGAAAGGGAGAGTGAGAGCTCAAAGGCGAAGGCGAGAGCGAGAAATGTGTTCAGTGCACTGCCTCTGATGTGTGTCATAGTTTCAGACTGGATAATGATGGCGCTGTGGCTGTGGCTGGTGGTAGCTGCGCTGCTTCAGGCACCTTTCGCCGAGTGTCGTCCTCTAGGTAACTTACACACTCTGGTGCTCCCTGCCTCCCTCTGAGCTCTGAGTAGCTGACACAATATGGTGATGCATGACTCCCTCTGACCTCTGAGTAGCTGACACAATATGGTGATGCATGACTCCCTCTGAGTAGCTGACACAATATGATGATGCATAATGCATCATCGCATTAATTACGCATTAACGCATTAACATCCACTTCATCCACAATAGTTTCTAGGCCAAGGCAAAGCTCAAGTCCACCTCCCTATGCATTTAGCTTGGCTTATGCATCTATATGTGAGTACGGAACCGACTTAGAGGGTCTGATTACATCCCACATAAATCACGGTGACCAATCATCAAACTGTGTCTGCTTTTCATGCACCGGGCTTGCGGATACAGACAGTACAATATTTTTGCGCGTCCCAGTGTTCTGGAAGCCCAAAATGTGCGTGGAGCCCAAAGCAAAATAAGAGTTCGCTTTTACCTTGAACAGAGGTTATAGTTCGAATTTGATGTTCGTGAGTAGTGACTGCATTCAACGACATCAGCTCATGCCACTCATACCATTAGCTCATGCTCCATTGTGACAAATCCGTGTGAAGATACCTTGTTAACAACTGCCACTCTTCTTATTTCGGCATTGCCAGATGCAATACTAATTCCTTTCTATGTCATAGCTATCTTTGCCATCTTGGACTTATGCCCTCCACTCTATGATATATGTATACCAGACGCTGGTCTATCTTCTTTTCCTGATCATTGCCCTTTTGGATTAGCTTGGTTTCAGACGCTCTTGGTCACGAGGTCGTGTTTTGTCGACCTCTGACCTGCCTGCCTCCACTTGACCGTTGACGTAAAGTGCGTGGTGACGCAACCATAGGCGGCATCTTCATGTGGTCGCCCACGTGTCTCCGATATTTGCATACTGTTGTTGGAAACCGACTTTCACCGTTCCTTCGCTGGCGAAAGCGGTCCATTGCAACTATCTTGCTGGTGTGGACATTCTCGTATGAATTTACTGCGTAGTCAAGAAGGACATATTTGCTAATGACGATGAATGGTCGTGAGACGATGAATGAACGCGCAGTTGAAGGTCGTGAGGAAAATGACGTTTTCGATTAATTCGTTCCCAGTCAATACCAATGGGCCCATACTAAACCTCAGCAGTCTTGATGCGACATTGGCCACACCTGTCCGATTAATATTCCCCGCGATGCCCGCCCTTCCTGGCAGGGTGAGAGGCAGGCGACGGCATATGGCCTCAGTTGCTGAGTGCATCGTAAAGTCACAATCCAATCATTCCTGTCCGATTAATTCTTCGCAAACGCTATTCACTGTCCTTACATGGTTTAACACGCGCCCTGGAGAGGGGGGGGGGCGAAGTCCCCCCACCCCTCCGGATTTCGTACATAACACCAGATTTTACCGGGCGATATACGCCATCGTTTGAGTACTTGCTGAGAAATCAACGGCGCATCGATTAAAGTACGAAAAACGAAAATCTGCCAAAGATTTTGCGAGTTAGGGGTCGTTAAAGTAAAAAAAATCATAAGCGCCAGACCACAAGAATCGGCGCTGATGCGCTTCCCATATATTGCCAAAAGGGAGGTGTTCTTGGCAACACTAGCGACTTGTTTGATGTATATTATTATGCTTCATGGTTCAAAGTCATGTTAGGTCACCGAGGTCAAGTTAGGTCAAGTCCATGGCAGGTTAATGGAACCAAACTTGGTCAACTGGAATGTTGTTATAAATGCAAATGACTGTCATGCGACTGATGTCACCTTGCATGCTACTCCCTACACATCCTGAAAACTACTGTTTGACGTTGTTGTTGGAGTAGTCGGGCGGGCGGCTCGGTTTCGGTAACTGGAGCAGGTTGTGACCTGATAAAATGCTGTTATATAGGTGACCCAAGGTCTAACATCTGTATTGCATCATTAGTAATGTCCAAAACATTACTGATGTCCATTTTGGAGCACTTAAACACAATCACAGCAATCCATAACAATGACAAGCTAAGCCACGCAAAACCAGAACATTTCGATATTTTGACCTCATTTGACCTCGAAGATATTGACCTAACGTCCTGAAATTTGCACAGAATAGAGGTCACTACCGTACCCATCCACCCTGTGAGTTTCGTTGCACCAGCTCTGATAGGAGCCGAGATCTTAGGGGGGGCGGAATCCGCCCCCCCCTTCAGTACGCGTAGATTTCAGAGGCCCTCCAGGGCGCGTGCTAAGCCACGCAAATTAGTATTATGCTGCCACATGGGTAGGCGCTTTTTATTCCCAGATCAATTATCGAAAAATAAACATTGTCAAAAATTGAGAACTAACTATTGATTGATAAGGCACATATTAGCCCCAGGAAATATTTTGAGCTGGTTGCTGAGCGGTTTGACGCCGGCATGCTACTAACTGGACTAATATAGCAGTCATTGTCATTTTATCGCAGTTGCTTGTGATCATGGTGATGTTATTTTCTCTAGAAGGCGAAACACCATCCAATGGAGTGCTAAGAACCCGGCCTGCTGAAATATGATAACACTGTCCACTGGAATGCTGCACGCCTGTGCAATGCTATCATTCCAGCAAATCTAATAACCAGAAACATACACGTGAGCTGTGATTTCTACTTCGGGTGACGTAATATTCTCCGCCGCAGATGACGTCATCGAGACGGAACAAGTGGTCGCTGACGTAGTTCCAGATGGTCTGGTACGTAGCTGATGTTCAGGTTATGAACGACAACCATTCTAAACAGTAGCAATATTACACACCAAGAGATGTGTCTATTTTGTAAAGGGAATTTTCGGCCTTCGCTTTGGCAAAAACTATATGCTTAGATTATGTTGGCATCAAGCGAATACCTCATAAATGTGGCTTAGACATCAGCTAAGCATGGGTCATGCATGTTCAAAGCCGTAGCCAAAACGAAGGAAAGTACGCTGTTCTGTGTAACTCTTGAGTGTGATTGAGATTAGCCATCGAGAATCGACACTGCCTTACCAGTACTTGAAAGCCCACAAGACACATAGGGTTCTGTGGAACTCTTGTGTGTGCTTGAGGTTAACCATCGATGAATCGTCACCTGACATTGCCTTTCACCACTACTTGTTGGCCCATAACCATCGACGAATTGTCATATTACACTGCCTTTCACCAGCACTTGATGGTCCATGACAGGACACATTTGACTCTGTCAACAAGATGCACATCAGAATGTTGTCATGACAATGTCCTGTGCGTCGGTGTGATTAATATCTGATAAAATTTGTAAAACATAAAAGTAAATATATGCGAACAGGACAATACTATGCAAGTGAAGGGTTGAATCGTCGTAGTTGTGATATAAAATTAAGGATTAAAACATGTCGATTCGTATCGAACTGTTTCAATAAATCACCTCGTGGCGCTTTGTGTCACGGCTAATTGCACGACGAGTCATTATCACAAATGCCAAAAAAAATGCTCACGTTCTCTCTACCCAGTGATCGAAAACATCGGATGTTTTCTCGAGTCGTCATTCCCTGGCCTCTTGTCCGCCCTCCGTTTTCCCCCTGCACTGCCAGCAAGGTCACCCACAAGTTACACCAGCATTGAGCAAAGACGAGATTATGTCGTGGCGTGAGTAGGGTACGGGATTATGCCAACAGTACGGGTTCTGATAGTCAACTAACATGCGGCATATTGCTCGAACCACAGCATACGCGACCAAATATACTGCAACGCAACGTGGAATCACAACGGACGATGACACAGCACAACAGGCAACGTAGGATCACAGTATTCGGCAACACAATACAACACACAACGTAGGATCACAGCATTCGACAACACAATGCAACACACAACGTAGGATCACAGCATTCGACAACACAATGCAACACACAACGTAGGATCACAGCATTAAAAATAAAAATCGACAGCACGAAAATGCAACACACAACGTAGGATCACAGCATTCGACAACACAATGCAACACACAACGTAGGATCACAGCATTCGACAACACAATGCAACACACAACGTAGGATCACAGCATTCGACAACACAATGCAACACACAACGTAGGATCACAGCATTCGACAATACAATACAACACACAACGTAGGATCACAGCATTCGACAACACAATGCAACACACAACGTAGGATCACAGCATTCGACAACACAATGCAACACACAACGTAGACCACGACACGGCAGTGCATCATGCATCGAAGCTGGGCATCCGACCAGACTTCTGTCATCGGTATGCGAGCACGTTTGAAACACAGACTGTCCAGAGGTGACCACTCGTCACCGCCAACAGGTCCAAAACTTCCTGCGGCTCCTGGTGCTGGAATCGGCGCAGAGCAGTGACGCTGTCTCGGCCGCGGGCGCCAGCGATCAGCATGCCACTGATGTTGCCGGACGTGAACACCTCCGCCAGCCGGGAAGCGCGTGGTGGCTGCAGCTGACGGCCGACCCGGTGCCGACGTCGTCCGACGGCGTGCATCCGATTCGCGCCAGACGGAGCGCGCAGTTCTTCCGACCGGTGGCGCCGGGCACGGTCGGCAGGCCGGGCGTTCCGGGAAAGCCGGGCAACCCTGGAAAGCCGGGCAAGCCGGGGCGGCCCGGAGTGCCGGGAAGCGTGCCCGGCGGGTTCACCGGTCCCGGCCGGCCGGGCAACTTCGGCCGACCGGGAAACTTCGGCGCTCCTAGCTCGTTCGTGCCACCAAAGTTGCCGTTCTACCCGACTTTCCAATTGGTTAACCCGCCAAATCCGGGAAATCCTGGAAATCCTGGTAACCCTGCCAATCCCGGCAAATGATGATCCGAAGCGAGTGCAAGAGAACGTAAATATTCATCCACTGGTAGGTGAGGGGAGGGAAGTTAGCAACACCTGGAAAGAGTGTGCAATTAGACACAGATACATTGTTCTGAATAACATTTCACTTAGGGAATGCACATCATTATCGGATAAGATTACTCCAGCAGCAGTTCACGCAATTCAGTAATAAAGTGATCACTTGATTTGAACCTCAATTGGAGACAAATGGATAGTGGTAGGTTTGTGCAATGCTTGCGACTATTGTTTGGCATCTAACGAGACTTTTGCTTTGCTTGCGAGTCTATCTTGTGTTTGTTTTTATTCAAATGGGAATGTTGTCGTGACATAGCGGAATAAGAGACACATGTAGTTGCTTCATGAGGTTTAAACATTAATTTCAAGAAAGCAAGGAAGGACTCTCCAGTTCGTGTCTTCCAGCAACAAGGGGAAACTGGACATGCAACTTCAGAACCGGCGTATGCAACTGGTATAACTGGCATAAAACAACGTGATTTAAAGTGAGCATTGCCGCACAAGGTCGCAAAATGTATGCCTAATTATCAACAAAGAAGTTTCACATCAATGTGTTGTTGTCGGCATGCGAGGAAGCATGTTGCTGCGTGGGCGACTCGGCCTTTTTGTTTATTAAATATATTCTCTATATGGGTATGCGCAAGCAGCGGGTGTGCCTTCGATGCGTGCTTTATTCATGTGGAAGTGACGGCTGGCAGTATCTGGTACAGTGTGACGTCTAAGTGTATGGCGCGCTCACACTGTAAGCTGTCAGACTATGCTCAGTCGTCAAGTATTATATTCCCTTTAGAAACAGTGGAGAAATGAGGCGCGACTGTAGGCACCGATTCTGAGATACGTATTCCGACATATAAACACCACCAACACACAAATCCATTCGAAATTCCGCTCAGGTACCTCATGAGATGAGGATTAACGCAGAGCGGATGTCGGTGAGCGAACCCTGAGCCAGCCACCGTGTCGGGCTGTGGCCACTAGATACCTGTGGCCACTAGATACCTGTGGCCACTAGACGACCGGGTGCAATACGTTGGCCGTGGCGCTTCCGTGCCGCGAACGCGATACGTTGGCCGTGGTGTGTCCGTGCCGCGGACGCGATACGTTGGCCGTGGTGTGTCCGTGCCGCGAACGCGATACGTTGGCCGTGGTGTGTCCGTGCCGCGGACGCGATACGTTGGCCGTGGTGTGTCCGTGCCGCGGACGCGATACGTTGGCCGTGGTGTGTCCGTGCCGCGGACGCGATACGTTGGCCGTGGTGTGTCCGTGCCGCGGACGCGATACGTTGGCCGTGGTGTGTCCGTGCCGCGGACGCAATACGTTGGCCGTGGCGCTTCCGTGCCGCGAACGCGATACGTTGGCCGTGGCGTCCGTGCCGCGGACGCAATACGTTGGCCGTGGTGTGTCCGTGCCGCGGACGCGATACGTTGGTCGTGGTGTATCCGTGCCGCGGACGCGATACGTTGGCCGTGGTGTTTCCGTGCCGCGGACGCGATACGTTGGCCGTGGTGTGTCCGTGCCGCGGACGCGATACGTTGGCCGTGGTGTGTCCGTGCCGCGGACGCGATACGTTGGTCGTGACGCCACCATGCCGCGGACACACAGTCTATAATCGTGTTGTTGGCAGCGGAGCCCACTGACGGCGCTGTGGATCCCACTGACGGCGCTGTGGATCCCACTGACAGCTGCAGTTACAGCTGACGAATAGGAGCTCACCGCACCACCTGGAGACTTGGCCCGGGAAATGCAGCCACAAAACTCCGCCACTGAATAAACAACACTACAAGTTCAAAGGACACTGCACAGGAAGATGGCAGAATGCAACTTGAGAATACCACCAATTTGGAAGGAAGGTCGCGCTCGAAATACCGCAACGGGAAGTTGATAGACTTTTAAAAGTGGAACATTTAGAATGAACCGATCCAGCTCGCTGAAGTCGTACGACTATCCGACCGTGGAATTACACCACGCATTGCACCCTGCGCAATGTTGCGTGTCTCCGCATGCGATCACAAGTAAGTTGACAGCCTGTCACGACGGATGCCCATGAACAAAGCAGCACAGCGAGCCGCAGCAAGTCGCAACGGCTGGGAACACGCAGCAGTCCCATGCGTGTGAAGACCGTCGTCGTCGTCGTCGTCGTCGAATGGGCGCTAAATGACCTTGTAGTCGACGCCCCCTTAAGCCCAAATAATCAATCAATCAATCAACCGTCGTCGTCCGTCGAAGCCGATGACTCGTCGACTGGCAGACTGGTTGTCGTGCGCGGGTAGAACCGGATCGACCATGCTCGAACTCCCACTCACTCAGCATTACGCACGTCACACATGCCCGCGCGTAAAGACGGACACCAGAGGTAAGGGTGGCACGAGGAGCGCCGGCGCCGCGACTTGACCCCGAGCGGCGCACGAGCGACTTGAGCTGTCATTCGATACAGCTTCTTGTGTAGCTGGTATCGTGCATTTGATTATTAATCACCAATAGACAATTATCTAATTATAGGTGAAGTAAAACTTAGGCTGACACATGAGGCACGGGTGACCGGATGACAATGCGAGGCAGGTCTGAGAAGCATATGCAGCCGCTGAGATTGGCTTTCGAAGTCTTCGTATGAGCGGCAACCTGCAGCATCACTCAGTCCATTAGGTCATTCAAAAGTTCGGTCGTTTGGTGAAAAGGACATGAACTACTTTATAGTGCGATGGGCGGCGAGAAAGATGCCTGATCTGAGACCTTTTATCGTGCCAAACTCCACATGGAGAAGTGTTGCCTGAACATTTCCGGTGGTTCTGGTTGGCACACGAACAGATGAAAAGGATTCTAAAAGCTGAGATGAATTGATGAACTCTTTGAACACCTTGCCTACAAATAACACACCGCACTGTACGCGCCCCGCGTATAGAGGCTGGGGACTAAAAGGTCTCAGCAGGTGCTTATACTCCAGAGAGCGGCAGCCTGGCTCCGTGTCGTGAACGAGCCACATCAGGAAGTCCCGATGCGAACGCGACGGCATTGTTTCAGTCAGAAACATGATATGGTAATTTTGTGATGCTGTAAATTGGAACGTTCCAGTAGTTAGAACGACTGTGACACCCAACAGACCAGCTGTACCTGTCCGATCGCCAAACCAGACTCAGACCCAGGCGGGCGTGTGCAATGCCATGTTATTTCTGTATGGACATCATTCTAAGGAGTGCAGGGACGTCAACCGAGCTTGTATGATCTGAAATTAGGCGTGATAGCCGCGACGATATTGAGCGGCACATCCGTGAGGACAGACTGAGGTCGATGTTGCCCAATTTCAGGCCATGCATTGGCAGCAAGCAGGCCGTTCGTAAGCTGCTCAACTAGACCGCTGATGACCTTAACCGATTTGTTGTCAACGTAGGCTCGCGCGCGGCTGGCTAGGTTAGGAACGTGGGAGCGATGCCGAATAGTTCCTGCCGTTTGGCGCGTGTCGGTGCCTGTGCGTTCACCCTGATGCCGCTGTCGCCATTGGAGCTGCACGTCGTTGTTCTGGGGATGAATGGCTCGTCGGCCTGCGGCGAAGACGCCACAAGCACCACATGCTCAGCATGTGCTTTGACCCGATAGGTGCGATGCTCCAAGTCAGTTGGTCGTCCCAGTTGGTGTCAAAACTGTAGAGCGTGTCATCCGCCAGCAGGTCTACAATAATCTGTCGGAAAACTATCACCTCTCTTCAACTTGGCACGGTTTCCTTCCTCGTTACTCAACGAAAACCACCCTGACCTGCATTTCGGGCCACATTCTATCTGCATGTGACTATGAAGAAGTGTCCATTCTCTACTTGCTAGAGTTGAGCAAGTTCTTTGATGTGATAGACTACTATAAACTTCTGCCAAAACCATGTCTCCACAGCATCAACACATCCCGGTTTTCGGCTTACCTTCAGGGCCACATCCAGGGTGTCAGCCTCACTGAGAGTCTGGGTGTAACACATAACAGCTGCCCGGTTGCCCAACAACACCAGTGCTTTTCAAAGATCATCTTTCGGACCTCTTCTCTTCCGCGTCCCCGCCAACGACCTCAGTCTGTCGCCGAAGACACAGTGGTTATAAAATAGGCCGATATAACCCACATTTTAGTTGCTGTACAGAAATTCCTTATTCAAATTGTCATCGTTCACATGGAAACAATTTTAGCCTACCCTTTAAACAAAAATTAATCCGAGTTCCTACTGGGGTGGCGTTATGAACCAGGGTCCTATTGCTGAGCACAGCTTGTTGGGTGAACCCACCAAGCCCCACCACCCGATACATGTATTCCAGTTCAACGGCAGAATTTTGACCGAAAGTTTAACGTGCCGTCAATGCGCCTACACGGCCGTTCGGTAGCTCGTCCCCGGCCTTATTGGGTCAGCTGCCAACTGACCCTCCCAGCCGGTGGATAAATGCGAGCGCGCGAAGCGACTTGAACACTGTGTCGCCAGGACAGGGGAGACCAGAGCAGGCCAGCGCTCTAACCAACTGTGCTACCGGGGCGGCTAAGCTCTGGCTTCGAGTAAATGGACTGAATATTCGTGATCACGACTTGCCCACCATTTCGGAAGGAAAAAATCAGAGTTAAGTTAGGTCGCTCGCTCAACTGGGATTTACGCGTCAGAAGTGACTCGGAGTTGCTTTGGAGTTCTGTGTGGTCTGTCGCATCTGACGGGCCTTCCAACATCTGTCATCTCGCTAGCCAATGTCCAGCTCTTGTAGATCCGCCACTGTTGTGTACAGTACGGTAGCGCAGCCGGAAAGACCCTATGTCGCATTAAGCAAATCATCAACTACTCTGCAAAAGCACTTTTCGGCCGCAAAAAGCTTGACCGTGTTTCTAATCTGCCAAGTCCATAAGTGGATACAACACCACGCGCCTCACGCACAAGACGCGCTGCCGTGGCGAGTCGCAGTCTCCGGCTTATGGTCTCGCCAGCGTGGTGGAGACTCGCGACCGAACCACTCGTCAGGAGCATCATCTGCGTGTCCCCGCGCCCCCCGCACCGAGATGTTTGTTTGTTTGTTGTTTGTTTATTGGTTGGTTCACGACACACTTTATGCACATTCACGGCTAATGGCGCCGCCCACACTGTTTCGCCGGTGGGCCGCGGGATTGGGAAATGTCCTGAGTGGCGCCAGAGTCGAACCCGGGACCTTTGGCACCCATAGCCCGACACCTTAACCACTCGGCCATCCCCGCCCCCCGCACCGAGATGGGGAAGAGACGACTTGACTGCGGAGCCCCATCGCTGTACAGCTCGTCATCAACCGAGCTGCGGGGGCTTCCCGTGTCGGTATTCAGTCGTCGCCTGCGGCGGCGCCAGCGCGATGTGTCGGCCGAGCCAGACTGATCTGCTGCACGCTCTGCTCTATTATGTCATGACCTGCATGACCACAGGTGTTCTGTGATGTTGACCTAATTTCACGGATTTTGTTATTGTATGCACGCGAGATGGTAATAGCCGCGAGTTCATTGTGGATTGCCTAAATACTAGCCTGTATATGTTTGTATCTGCATCTTGTTGACTTCTGAATCAAGGCTACGATTTGAAGCTTCAGTTCCTGTATGAGATTCAACTCCTTCTGACCCCTACCTTCCTCTGCATTCCTTAGCTGTCTCTGCACCTGTACTCTGCACTCTTTACCCGGCAAGCTCATATTATCTGTGATGATGCCTCTGCCTCTACGCGTTACCTAGTTGCCAGCCGAGTCTACTACCCTCTCCTAACGTTGGCCAGTAGCCATCTGACTCTGCCACCCCCTTCGTTTATTGGCTCGCTGACGTCCGGTCCAGAAGGCTCCTCTGTGTTGGTCAGCTGATTCTCGGGTGGCCGAGTTGGGCCACCACGGAACGAATCACTACGGCTCAGGAAGGTGTGGCTGCAGCATGCTCCAGTGTCGCGCGCACAGGCCTGCGCGTGCTCCACCATCCTCCCGGCGACCGACTGTTGACTGGCCAGCGTCCGTGTCCAGAATCAACGTCTGGACAGCGTGGCAGCGTTGGATATTCACAGTGGTTCGCTGCCTATCGTTGTAGGTGGCGCTGCTGCATCGGCGCAGGTGGCGCTGTCGGTTGCGAATAATGTGAAACCACATTTGCGCCAATGCTGACCAGAGGCGGACGTATCCATGCTGCTGGGCGCCGCGCCACCAATTGAGCCGGCAGCCGATTCCTCACAAGCCTGCTCTGTTTTGGAGGGTTTCCTCAGGCTATGGAGGGGCACCTTACATTTTTGAGAACATGATTCGATGACCTCTTGTCGAAACTCTCCATCTGGGCCTACACCCTTCCCTGCTGAACCTTGCGTGAGCTTCAGGGACTTCCTGTCGTCACTGTGAAAGGCCTCTTGTCCTGACACCTCCAGATATGATGTGAATTCTTGCCAAGCTTCGGGGAGATTTCGATATACAATATATATATATATATATATATATATATATATATATATATATATATATATATATGCATATGTATAGATATATTGCATGTGTAGAGTATAAGGTTTGAAACCGTAGCAATGGTGAAATCTCCGGGACTTTGGTAATTTAAACAACTTATTCTATTCCATGCTGCATGATATATGGCCAGTTTTCCACAGTAATAGCATTACCGCGCAGTGGTAGGAAGGCTAATGCCGCCCGCTCTTCACAACAGCGCATGATGTGTACCATGCCCCCCACCCCCAAGGAAGCGATGTCATCTGTCGTCAGAAGCATTTATTTCATCGGTGTATATGATACTTTGTATGCACTTTAGGCGATAGATAACCTTGTTGCATGTGAAAACTAATTGATTGAATCAGGGATAGATATTTGAAAAAAGGCATTTAAAGAATAGCTAGGAATGCTGAAGTTCATGAACCTGCAAGAGTCCTTGGAGAGATTGCCCCTTATATGTCATATGGAACCGGAGAAAATAGGAGTTCGGTGAAGAATTGAGGGCTCATCATTTTGAATGGAACAGAATTCCTGGCCTATGGATGGTTACTATATCTATGTTTATCTTCCAATGTAGCGGAGGAAAATGTCCGGCTTCGCCTTCACCCACATAGTACTGACCCATCAGTGACACACCTGTCTCATCAAGAGTTTCATGTCGAAATCCCGTTAATAAGCATTGCCACTAGGCAATTCCAATGTCCGTTCATGTGACCAATGTGTACTCTAGGAGGGGCTATGTGAAGTACATTGATCAAGTGACAGCCATTTAAGATTTCGATGTCTCTTCCCGAAGTAAATGATATAAAGTCATAATAGATCATGCTTGGGCCACGTCAGAGTGACGTAATATTTGCCGATATCTGAAGAAGAAAAAACGCAGCAGTGCATACAAATTGACATATAATCCGAACAAATGGAGATATTTTATGTCCATAAATGGTGATCGTGTGGTAACCAGTGGCCTTGCATATGGTGACAACTGGTGTTATTGTCACCCCTCACTTTGAAATATAGGCATGCCAAATAGAAATAAAAATATTGATAAAAATGCGTCAACATTTCCCATTTAGATTCCAACGTTAAAAATAAATGTATCAATTGACAGCTTTTTTAAAAACATTTCGTGCAGATTTTATAACGAGTTAGTAGTTTATCACGAATACTTGGCGGGGGGGGGGGGAGATTTGACTACACCGGCCAATTCCGGGCGCAGCACAACTATGCCAGAATGCTTTGATATACTTCTTCGAAAGTATAAACTCGTCAAGGAGACAGCATTAGTGTTTAAACAAACATTCAATTCAGGTACCAGTGTTGTCGGTTAGCCAGTTGCAGCGGTGCGAACAGCTGGATTACCAGTAGGGACGGCCCAACGATGCCGAACAACTGGTTTACCAGGAGGGAGCGGACCAACGATGCCAGACAGCTGGATTATCAGTAGGGACGGCCCCAAAGTGCCGAACAACTGGACCACCAGGAGGGGGCGACCCCAGAGTGCCGAACAGCTGGAACATCAGGAGGATGGCCTCAGAGTGCCGAACAGCTGGACCACCAGGAGGGGGCGACCCCAGAGTGCCGAACAGCTGGAACACCAGGAGGATGGCCCCAGAGTGCCGAACAGCTGGAACACCAGGAGGATGGCCTCAGAGTGCCGAACAGCTGGAACACCAGGAGGATGGCCCCAGAGTGCCGAACAGCTGGACCACCAGGAGGATGGCCTCAGAGTGCCGAACAGCTGGACCACCAGGAGGGGGCGACCCCAGAGTGCCGAACAGCTGGAACACCAGGAGGATGGCCTCAGAGTGCCGAACAGCTGGACGAGGGGCGCCCAGAGTGGCGAACAGCGGACACCAGGAGGATGGCCTCAGAGTGCCGAACAGCTGGAACACCAGGAGGGGGGCCAGGGGGACAGCTGGCACCCCAGAGTGCTGAACAGCTGGAACACCAGGAGGGGCGGCTCAACGATGCCCGTCTAATACGATAATCACTGTCCTGCACCATAACCCTCGCCACAAATGGGCCCGCCGTAATTGGTCTGTTTGGACAAGGAAACGAGCGACAGTAGCGGATGTGGCCAATCGGCGGGGCGAAGCGTTGTCGATCGGTACTGGAGTGGATCCCCGGGTAGCACGACTCAGTCACATATGCACTTCACCTGTGTATGGATGGATGGATGTGGAGGTGTGTGTATGTGCGAGGTGAACAGACACTCCGCCTTGAACGAAATGCTGGCGGGGATGGCGCTGCTGTCGATTCTTTCCAAATGGGATCCATTCGCGTACTATTCAGTGTCGAAAATGTTGGGAAGGGATATGTCTTTTGTCCTCTTCCCTATGCTGGGATCCGTGCGTAAGCAATCAACTCAAGTGGAGGCACAGAAGAAGCACGGCGTCGCTGACTGCATTCATATTTGTCTAATTGAGTAGCAGTAAGTAATTCATTCAGGCAAAAGAAACATTATTTTAGAAAGAATCGTTGAAGCGTTCGTTTGTCAAACAATTGCGTGGTGTGTTCCGCCTTTTGAACTTCAGCCTCTTGGCGGTGGACGGTAGTGATTTAATGCCGTCTTCGGTATAGTTTTGTTGATGACCTTCGAACCACCCGTGCAACAGGCCGTATCTAATTTGTGATGACCATATGGTCAATGGGGCATCTTGTCCCGAAGGGGGGGGCGGGGATGGCCGAGTGGTTAAGGTGTCGGGCTATGGGTACCAAAGGTCCCGGGTTGGACTCTAGCGTCGCTCAGGACATTTCCAAATCCCGCGGCCCACCGGCGAAACAGTGTGGGCGGCGCCATTAGCCGTGAATGTGCATAAAGTGTGTCGTGAGCCAACCAATAAACAAACAAAAATGTCCCGAAGGGCTTCACTTGAATTATCCAAGGTCACGGAGTAGTGACGTCAGACGTAGAGGTCAGTATTGTTGCCGGCATGATTGTGGGAACTGAGACCCAAACTGCTTCCTATGCTATAGATCTATCTTCGTTCTCCCAGCCATCACCGGCTGGGTACCATAGAATGCTCACCTGAGGGACTATTTGAGGCACTATTTGATGAACACACAGATGCTACTGTTGCTCGTGTGCGTTACCTTAGCTGGTGTGAGGTGCTTTGTGTTGCAGTTTTTTCCATGTGCTTCCTGGGTCTAAGTTATCAAATTTGGTAAATGTACCCTAAAGCTAACATAACCCAGCCGCCCAATCCCGTTTTCTTCTCACAATGGGCTTGCCCCACCAACTTCATCTGAATTCCTCTTCACCACCCGAACGGCGTATTTGTTTTTGCACTTCGCCGACCCTGAGCGAAGCGTTCCCAGATGCGGTGTCGGAGTGAAGTATAAAGAGATCGGCCTGCTCCATCATTCATGCCGAGTCTGATTACGCAGAGACTGCAAGTTGAAAGCCGTGTCATTGTTGTAAGTGGCGGGTGATAGCGCTCGATTTGAGTGCGCCATGTCTTTCCGGTGAAAAAAGCGTCTGCGCGTCGCAATGAAATGCATGCCATTACGGCATCTACATACGGATTTGGCGCGCGTCCGAGGTGGCTTTGATGTCGAACGGCCACCTCGGCTTGGCTGGAGCGACTGCTGAGCAGGTGGCGCCGCGGCCCGTCCGCCCATGTGGAGTGTGAGCATCGAGGCGAGCAGTTACGGTCCATCTCATTATAGCGGAAGGAGGCAGCTCTGCAGGAGGTCCCAGTGGGCGTTAATGGATGCTAATTAGCTGATGATTTACCGGACAGCTTTCAATGGGCCGGCGGGTCGCAGGGCGAAGTTCCATTAGTATGACGGCCCCAGCGGTGGTGATGTATCTACAAAGGTCGCGATTAGCAGCTTCCAAATCAGGATGCACGTGCACATTTGTCACGCGCCTAGTCAGAACGCCGACAGTCATTTGTCTGCAGGCATTATTCGTGGTCGGCTTCTTGTAAGCTACGAGCCATCTCGCCACATGGCTCTTGAAGCGCAGTGGTGAATACCGCGGGACTTCACGGCGCGGTGCCAGGTGTGCAGCTGAACACTTCGTGCAAGGTCAGGCGTGGTGTGCACCAAAGCTTCACACGCTGCGTCTCAGCAACTGCCCAGACTTGTACCAATGGAGTAAGTGGATCGCACAAAAAGCGTGTGATTTTGAATGTGGACAGCCTGTTAGCAAGGCAGTGAGGATGAACAGTGGGATAGCTTCTACTAGATAGTGACAAACTGTATCAACTGCTGCTGCTTGTATCTAGACACGAAGAAATTCGCCATTGTTTTCACTCCACTGTCTTTCAACTTGGCTCTCTACTGCTTCGTTGGCTATCAAGACATCACGAATCCTTTTGTCCCCGATGATGGAGTAATTTGTTGCTTATGTCGGGATAAGCAAAGCAGAGATAAGTACTGGGAATGTGTATAGGCGCAGTCTGATTGGCTTTATGCAGTCATCAACAACAACTGACTGCATACAGTAGCAGCGTCCCACATTCTTACGTTGTGCCAATGCATGTTTCCTTACCACATATACTGCTGGCCTCTGGCTCATCAAATACAAAAACAATAAATTTGTGAACAGGCGAAGAATAATGAGACGTACTATGTAGCACATTTAGTATTATCACAGGATGCATCGCAATTACATAGGAAGTAATTATTATAATTGATTTCCTTGTATGTTCCAGCTCACAATGCAACATACTATTATGCTATCGAGTATTGATCATTTTCTTATCCTATCATATGCGACCAAGTCGTAGCGCTGATGCCTTCTCACAATCACATTGGTGTCCAACAGAAGCGATCGGTTTGTGTAATAAAGACCATAGGTTATTGGCGTTCCTCCGACCGAGGCATGATTGGGGCTCCTCCAAGCGTCTGCTTCTTGGAATTGTTACCATTTGAAGTGGAATGCTGTTCACGACAGGGGAAGGGTGCAAAATTGCAAGCTTACACGAATGGAAAGTTGAAGAAAAATCTTCTCAGCCTCTCCAAAGTACAAACAAAGTACAAAGACCATGACCAGTACTCTTGAAGGAAGTCCATGAAGCTGGAAATTGGTAGAATACTTCTAATTATATTATTTCCACACAACATGGCGGTTAATGCCTAACATAAATAGGTGGGTTCTTCAACAATGGTGGAAAATAATGGTGTCGGAAATATAATTTCCTTCCAGCCCCACGCAATAAAGTTAGGTATACTGAATGAAGCACCAGTACATCTCCCGACCATCATTAATAGCTTGGGACAACATATATTCATTGTTATTGTAGTATTGCATGGCAGGCAACTGCGTGAGTATGGTAATCTCAACATTTAAACACCAGCAAGGCTCGCCTGCCATACATCATCGCGCGACCAGCGCTAACGATCGGTCTCGCTAGATGGCGGTGTAAGAGGCAGCCAGCCATTGCGGAAACCGCGCTGTTGGCGTGTTTCCTTGTTAAGGATATGTTGAGACGGTCTGGAGGAAGCAGTGGGGTTACAACCATAATTCTTTCCACACAAGTTGGATCGCTTAATTTGTGCGGGTGACAGGTTGAAACCGCTTTCGCAACCCATGGAATCCGCGTAAATAAGTCTAGCAGTATGGGGGGTTATATATGTATACACACACACACACACACACACACACACACACACACACACACACCCCCCCCCCCCCCCCCCCCCCCCCCCCCCCCCCCCCCCACACACACACACACACACACACACACACACACACACACACACACACACACACATATATATATATATATATATATATATATATATATATATATATAGTTATATAAATGCCTTTCGAAACGTACGAGAGAATACCGTAGTCGGTGTGTCAGTTAGTGCTGGCTAAGTAGTTAGTTAGTGGTGAGTCATTGCATGCCGAAGTGCACAACACATGGCGAAGTATCAAGCATAGTGAAGTTTTGCCAGCATTAGCCACTTATTTGCTAAGGTGACTTGTGATCCAGCTTGTTTAAGCTCTAATTGCTTAAAACAGTGGCAAACTCTTTCCTATCATGTTCTTGTCCCAATATGACTATGGTGGGCAATCTGGCTTCACCAGTGTTGCTGGATACCTTGGGTGATGCTCTAGTTTTTGCGGTACTCCGGCTATGTTGCAATTTGGCTGGTAGCGGGAATAGAGGTGGAGTGATTCAACTGAGTCCTGTCACCTTCAATTGCTCTAACCTACTACAAGAAGATGTATTGTGCACACTTGATCATTGTCAGCTCTTCGGCTCTGGATGTTGGCATACTCGCCGAGTCCGAGCGCCCACCCAAATCATACGGTCAAAGCGCGGGAATGCTCGCGCCGGCGATTACCATACAGAGTGAGCGCTTTTCTGGGCGGCGACCGGAGGTGTTAAAAACTGGCCGGGAGTCGGCGTAATACGTCATCGCTATCATAAGTAACAAACGGCGGTCGGGGAGAGCATAGCTGGCGGGCCAGGGTCCCGAGCGTCCAGCCCGGGCCGGCACCGCCGGAGGACGCCGACCGTTCTCGTCGGGCCTCGCGAATCGTACGGCACGGGGTTCCGGCGCGCCGGTCCGGTGCGGCCGGCGATAATGGCGCGGCAGTGGGAGCGCTGGTGTGTGCTCACCACGCCGGGAATGTGTGCGGTGTCGGCGGGCACTGGTGTGTCGCGTCGCGTGCCGCGCCATCGCCGGCAACTCACCAGCCCGACGGAGACATGCCGCACGGGAGAGCCACCGGGCACGGAGCGGCATTCGTCACCGGCGGCTTCGCAGCCTGCGCGACCTCTCTGGTGTGCCGGTACGCGTGATGGGCTAGTAGAAGGCCAGCAGGCTGTCAGCTGGTTTTAGGTTAAGGTTCCTTGCGTATCGACATACCTCTTAATTGTTCACACGCTGAAACACGCACACACGCGCACACACATACATATGAATGTATATCTATCTGTCGGTATAATTTATAGATATAGATATATATATACATGCATAGATGTAGAAATACACACACACCTATTTGTGCATATATATATATATATACATATATGTCCTTATATATTTTGTATAAATCCATATTTTTAATCCATCATATACCTAGCGCACGCTTTCATGACTATGCTCCTATGCAGCTGTATTTCCGACTCATTATCACACTGGAGCAACATACCGGGTAGCAGAGAAGTCTTTGCACATCACGCCATCATCAATTGTATTTGCACTTGTGAATTTTCAGCTGCATTGACATGTAAGGGAGATGATCAGTATGTTACAGTTGAGAAAATAGATAACACATGGTAAACTGTGAGGTAGCATTACATCATAATGTGCAATATGTAGTATTATATATCATGCCGTACTTGAATTCCGATTCAGTGTAGCATGGGCGCTACATGACCAGTGTAGTCGATGCGCCCTAAAGCCCTAATAACTAACTAACTAACGATTCAGTATAGCTATCGTCAAGCTCAGGGATCAAATTTTAACTTGGCTTTACTGGAAAGGTGATAGATGTGCAGCCGTTTGTTTATCGGGAAACTACGATTAGTCATACTAACAGGAGCATCAGTTTAAAGAAGGCTTCACAATGTAGGCGAAATATCAATACATAAACGCATGACAATGATTTAGACAATACTTCATAGCTCCTGGAAGCATGCGTTGCATGATGCGCGTGGCAAAAGAGGTTGATGTTGATGGATGTGATGGATGTGATGGATGTGAACATCAATGGTGGTGCATTTTCAACTTCGCATGACATACACAGGCTGGAACCCAATAGAGCGATACCCATCAATTGTGATTATCTACCGCACCTTTCAGAATTGCAATGTCTATGCGATCATCATGTTTTTTGGCAGCAACTTTTTTCCGGACATGTCTCGGTCACATGCTGGATGCGAATCAACATGTGAAGTTGCGTTGACTTCCAGGTGGGCATTTTGTTTCTGCGGCTGCATGTCCGCTCCATCAGCTGTCGTTTGCACCCGTGCAATTGGCTCACGGGCCCGGATACACACCTAACCGAACGCTTTTGATGCGCAGGGCAGTCCGATCTCCATTATTATCCATTAGTGTCTGTCTAGCTACCGTGCATGGCATGGAAACAGAGTATTTTTGCGAACCTGACGATATAGCATGTTTAAAAGCGAACGTACGGACGCGGACGTGGACGCCGACACAAACATTTGTTTGAGACATCTACAATATATTTTCGGTTATTATAGCTTCACGTCGGTGATATAAAACGAGGTCAGAGGTAGCAGCATGCATACGCAGAACATATAATAATGTTGCAATATACGAAACAGTGTTGGGTATTGAGCAGCGCACGTCAATCCGGAGAATTAGATCTGGGTATCGAGCAGCACACGTCAATCCGGAGAATTAGATATCGGTGTCGAGCGACACACTAGCAATCCGGGGGCGCATGTGGCCTTTCGGATGGGGACCGAATAGGGGTACTAATTCCAATTCCAATTTTCGTCCTATCTCCATCGTCCCAGTCATTGTGAAAATTGTAGAGCGTGCCGTCCACCAGCAACTCTACAATTACCTGTCCGATAATCACCTCCTCTCCTAAACTCAGCACGGCTTCCGTCCTCGTCCCTCGACGGAAACCACTCTGACCTCTATATCTAACCAGATCCTATCCGCATGTGACCATAGAGAGGTGTCCCTTCTCTGGCTGCTGGATTTGAGCAAGTGCTTTGATGCGATAGATCACTGAAAAGTCAAATCTCCTGTCAAAATTAAGTCTCCACAGCATCGATACTACCTGGTTTTCGGCCTATCTTCAGAACCACACCCGGAGCAGCCTTACTGACAGTCTGGGTGTCGTCCAAAATCTTCCCCGTTGCCCAACAGCATCGGCGTTTTTCAAGGGTCATCTCTCGGACCTCTCCTTTACTGTGTCTTCGCCAACGACTTCAGGCTGTTCGCCGAAGGCGCAGTGAGTTTCAATTTCATGGCGTGACCCATCCTCGCTGGCGGCTGCCCCGCCTTTGTTCGCTCCACAGGCCTTCCACATCACTGACGGCATTGATCACACACAAGTCGCTGCCGGCGGTCTCACGCCCCAGCCATATAAATATCCGATCGCTTTTGTATGCCGTTCGCCTTAACGCGGCATTACACTGGAATATCCACGGCAGCTGACGGGAGAAGTGCGTGACGGGTGCGTGCTAGTCGCCACATTCCGGAGAAGGGCACTCAGTGGCCCAGGCACTCCCGATACGGGCGTGCAGTGACCCAAGCACTCCGGAGACAGGCGTGCAGTGGCCCAATCACTGCGGAGGCGGGCGTGCAGTAGCCCAGACACTACGAAAACTAGCATGCCTTGGTACTGGCACTCCGGAGACGGGCACGCCGTGGTACCGGCACTCCGGAGACGGGCACGCCGTGGTACTGGCACTCCGGAGACGGGCACGCCGTGGTACTGGCACTCCGGAGACGGGCACGCCGTGGTACCGGCACTCCAGGGACTTATCGATCTCGACCTCTCGCTTCAATCTCGCCGCACCACTGCTGCTTACCTGAGCCGATCAGATTAATTGTCAGACACCAGGCCGCCGTAGTCGGAGATAAATATGGCCAGAAGAGTATTCGGATCGTGCTGTTCCAGGTCACAGGCCATCAGTGCCCACTATCGCTCTGTCACGTAAAATAAATGGATCTGTTATCAACATTTTGGAGTCAGGCGGTCGGCATGATTTACCTCCTAGTACAAGAAATAATGATAGGGTTAATTGGGGTCAAATGAGAGCATTTGTTCAAAAGGTACTAGTTGGTTAGCCGTTTTGTTCACTTTTGTCTCTTCCGTCAGATCCTCACACCCCGTCCCGGGGGGGGGGGGGTCGATAGAGACCCCCTCTAATCTCCAAACTAAGGGTCGCACGAAAACGAAATGGGTGTCATCAGAAAACGCTAGACGAGTATGGCTAGACACCACCCCCAACAAATCCCCCCCAAAATGACGTTACTAGGGGCCTTTCACGACTTACATCATGTTTGTGGCTCTGGGGGGTTCATTTTGAGGGAGATTTGAAGAGGAAAAAAACAACATTATTTGGAATCAGAAAAGGATAGCGAAATCGACCAGTAGTATACAATTTTAACCACGAAAAATTCAGAAGTTTTTTATTTAAAAATGTTGAGTTTTCAAGTTTTCTTCTATTACCCTTTTCTAATGGGTAGTGCGGAACGAAAAATGCTGTTCGAGGTTAACTTACCTCAATATAAAATGCTTGCTTGGGCCAAAATCCTCGATTTTAACTCCAAAGGGTAAATATGCAAAAGTAATGTTATATAAAAACGGGAAAAAAAAATTCCTCTAGTGCGCTTTGTTGTATCCCTAAAGAGAAGCAAACGCTGAAAGCTTATTCAAATATCTTTATCCGTTAAAGCGTGACGACTGGTCGAACCTCTTGGAGTTGACCTCACTTGACCTATACTAACTCGTTGACCCTAGATGACCTGACCTAAGAAATTTGGCATGCCAAATCTATGTGGGAAAAAGTATGACAAATTTCGGCACGCTACCGCGCGTGGTTCTTTCACAGTCTACGGAAAACCTAAGGGGGTGGTGGTCGTCAACGACCCCCTCCCAGAGTACGGCGCGGGTTAATGCAGCTCACGTCGCATTGTCAATGAGATCCCGGGTCGGTCTTGATCCGAATCACCCTTGGTTTCATACAACGGTATAATGCGAACTTGTCATTGTCCCATTCAACCTGAAAATGTTAGAACCCGGACCCCACCCTCTGGTTTGATGAAAGATCTGTTTTGCTGATGGTAATATTAGGGAACAACTTTGTGATCGTAGCTCAAATCGTAATAGATCAACAAAGGTTCCATGTAAATTTTGATGAAGGTACTACTATGAAGGTATCTACCTTCATAGTAGTACCTTCATCAAATAGATACAGATCGCAGATTAATGAAACGGAAGAAGTATCGAGAATTTGAAAGAAATATATCAACCATTGAAATCACACAAAATGGGTTTTAAAGCATAAATATTGCAAGCCGGGCGGAGCAATGAACCAATCCAGATTAGAAACTTCACTCACCTTTTGACATATTATGCTGGACAAATGTCAAAGGATGGCACATTTCCTTCGGCCGATCATGCCAGCTTATATATGTTCAGAGCTGTAGTGTTGTTCACGTGGGCAAGCGCTGCAACAATAAGTAATTCACCCTCTTGTGGAACAAGGATGCTGGCTAGGTTCGGTGAAGACAAACTTATACGCTTGACCAACGATAACCCAGAGCCGGGCGATAGGTACGCTATATTTATCTGAAAAGATCTTGTGGGATCTGCTGTTGCATTAGATCTACTAATTTCCTCTCGACTTATATTTAGCTGAATTGCTAGGACGTCACAAAATTTGCGACCTTTGCTTGTCTTTGAGGCGCAATAATAACAATACACTCAACTAAGATGGCTTAACCCGTCCCGTCTTCGGGGGGCCTTCAACCGCCCCCCCCCCCCTTAGGTTTTTCGCGGATAGTGGACGAACGGCGCACGGCAGCGCGTCTAAATTTGGCATACCTTTTCCCACATCCATTTGGCATGAGGCTTCAAAATTTTGTAGTCAGGTCATCTAGGGTCAACGAGTTAGGCAAGGTCAAGTAAGGTCACTTCCAGAAACGTTCAACTAGTTGTCACGCTTTAACGGATACAGATATTTTAATGAAACTTTCAGCGCTTGCTTATCTTTACGGATGCAACAACACGTAGGAGTGGAATTTTTCTTTTTTTCTTTTTTGACTACATATAAATTTTGCGTATTTGCCAAATTACAGTTCAAATAGAGGATTCTGGCTAAAGTAAACATTTTTTATTAGAGCAAGCTGACTTCCAACAACGTTTCTCGGTCTGCTCTCGGTCACTTTTGGAAAAAAATTGTTTTGGAGGAGGACCCGGACCCTACTCGTCGAGCGCATTCCGACGACACCTTTTTCGTTTTCGTGCCATGCTTAGTTTTGATTTTAGATGGGGCGTCTTCACCCCCCCGAGACGGGGAGGGAGGATTTGACCGGAAAGACGGCGCGGGTTAAATGCACAATATTTTGCGACAAGGTGAGTTAAGGCTCGCCTTCAAAGTACCGACAGTTGTGGCTCTCGAGTACATTAACTCTTTGACAATTCCAAATCAGTGACGACTCTTTAGACGAGTGCCAGTTGCCCTCTTATTGGTCCCGGAATCTGCCCCAGAACCTACTGCCATCGCATGCAAGCAGCGCAGAATCACCGCTCAGAGTTGTATTTGTCACGTCACTGTGAGACATCGGGCTGGCATGTGCGCAACGGCGACATTCGAGCTCGTGGCGACCCGTACACTCATTTGATGATGCCTAAAAGCTTAACCTGGTAACCGAATAGCTCGGGCGAAGAGCAGAAATCACGGCGATTTGAATCCCGTCGAGGAAGGGCCTGCCCAGATGGTTGCGAGTGAACGACCTTCCAGCACGCTGCCGAATCTCCAACTCATAATAGTCTTTGATAACATTAATGATGGCAGTTTCCGCCATTTCTTGTCCACCGTGTCACCTTTGAAGTTCCAACCTTTTCAAACAAAATGTACCTTGTCCAGACTTAGGAATTTTAATGAGGTTTGAAGGCGCATCTATCATGATGTACAGTGTCGTTTGCGACACATGATGAAAGGAAGTTAAAACTTAATTGGAATCCTTTTTGTTGGTGCTTATCGGTTTTATATGGAGTATTAAACGTTATCAGATTCCCTTAATCATAGAAGCACTATCATTCCGCATCCTTTTTCGTTTTTTTTTGGCTTTGTGGCGTATACCTTTATACTGCAAAAAAAAAGCATCCGAATTTCCTCATTATAGAGACACTGCTTTTCCGTGGTGGGGCTCGGAGGCTCGTTAATTGCTATCAACAAGGTTGGATCACTTCGTATATTCATATACATGACAAGCTTGATAGAGTGTACGTCCCTCTATTTGGTACAAGAGGTCACCTGGGCCGTCCGACTAGGCCTGATCATGACGCCTTCCGAATCGCATAGGTCCTTGTGCAACATTTCATGTTCTAATTTTGTTTTACTCTGAATCAGATCTACTCTTATGATATATATTGGAAGAGGTTATTATCCCACATAAAGTTGTTCATAAAGTGGCCTTATTTTTCGCAGAAGAGGTTCCGAGCGGCGTTCTATCTCGGGGGAAATTTCGGCAGCGTTTCGTGTTGGCACACAGCTTTTAAAGTTCGAATTGTCGTACTCGAAGCCAGATGTAGCATTTCATTTCAAGATTTCTAACTTGCCTCACACTATCTCTCCTGCAGTACTCTCAATATGTGGGGAAAAACATGGATTTTCAGCGGCGTATCCGCGTGCGGATACTTCGCCATACACCTCGTACGGCAGCCAGCATCTCGCCATACCATTCGTACGGCAGCCGGCACATCGCCATGCACCTCGTACGGCAGCCGGCATCTCGCCTACCACTCGTACGGCAGCCGGCATCTCGCCATACACCTCGTACGGCAGCCGGCATCTCGCCATACACCTCGTACGGCAGCCAGCACCTCGCCATACCACTCGTACGGCAGCCGGCACCTCGCCATACCACTCGTACGGCAGCCGGCATCTCGCCATACACCTCGTACGGCAGCCGACACCTGCCATACCACTCGTACGGCAGTCAGCACCTGCCATACCACTCGTACGGCAGCCAGCATCTCGCCATACACCTCGTACGGCAGCCAGCACCTCGCCATACCACACGTACGGCAGCCGGCACCCGCCATCGGCGCAGGGTGGCAAATTTGTCAGGTGTTTTGCTGGTGTCTCGAAATCTGGTGGTCACTGCTAGGGAGGGGTGTATTTTTATTTTTGACTGGACTGGACTAATTTTTCGGTCCGCTCTACCGTTTAGAAAAGGAAAATTATAGAAAACTTGGAAACAAAAAAAAATTGAAATTAAAATTTTGCATATATTTTTTTAAAACATATTTTTCGGTGGGCAAAAATTTCATGGTCGTGGTCGATTACGCTTTCCTTTTCTGATTCCAAATATTTCAAATCTCCCTCAAAATGAACCCCCCAGAGCCACAAACATGATGTAAGTCGTGAAACTCTAGGGCCCCTAGTGGCGTCACTTTTTAGGGGGGAAAGGTTTTGGAAGTGACGTTTGGCCCTACCTGTCGAACGCTTTCCGATGACACCTATTTCGTTTTCGTGCGACACTTATTTGGGAGATTAGAGGGGGTCTCTATCGCTCCCCCCCCCGGGACGGGGTGTGAGGATCTGACAGGATCGACGGGGCGGGTTGAGCTCTGCACACATGCTAGAAGGCGTACAGCTGTTTAAGCGCCTAAGCTTATACGCCTATAACTGGTAGGCACCCAGATTTGACTGCACCGCGTTCCTACCACTTGTCCTCCCTCGTTCGGTGTCAAAATGCGCCCTATGCTGGTGCTATAAATTCCGAGTGAACAGGAGGAGAGACCACGTCTGGAGAAGAGTGGAGAATGACCGCACCGTGTGCGGTCATTCTCCGTGTGCGGACCCACGTCCTGTGGCCACCACGCGCCCCGAGCAGGTTCAGATGGTCCATCCGAACAAGCCATCGCAGAAGATTAGGTCAACTTCTCATCCGGTTGTTCATGTCAATCTTTGTACCGTGAATTCGCTCCTTGTTCGGTCAAAACCATCACGCTGGACAGATATTGCTTTCGCGGGGTTTCTTCTTTGAGAGTGTGAGTGTGTGGGGAGGGAGTAGATGGCTCTGCGACTTCTACGTCATGGAAGGTGAAGGACTGGGGTAGTTTTTTTTCTCGGAATTTCATAGCTGACTCTAACCATGTTCGAAAACATACATCTGGATCGCATTTAGGGGGAGAAGTCATTGGGGGTGTGCTATCGAGTCCATCACGTATCACTCAATCAAACAAAATACGTCTGGGTAGCTCTGCAAGCTATCGTGGAAGTGTCTACGACCCACTCCAGCACGTGGAAGGTGGCGAAACAACCAAGCCTATGTCGGACCAAACCATACGCTACACGCTGACACTGCTCCGATTCGTCGATGGAGAAACCCAACAGCTGGAAACTTTCCGAGCCCGGAGGCCGAGTTGGCTATTGTGGGTTTCTTACACTTGCAAGCACACATCCCTCTGTACACGCAAGCACATATCCTTCTGTACAGCGCGCATTCGCTCATTGCGGGCCCTCCAGCTGGCGGAACGCCGAGCACAATTTCACTAGTTGCTCGGTGACAAATGAGTGCACGTTGACAAATGAGGTGTGCTAATGACGTCACATCTGTCAAGAGAGAGCCGGGCGCGCGGCGATGCGTGTTGGCCGATGATGCGTGCTGGCATTCGTTAGCAAAGCTCGCGCACCAGGTGCGCACCGAGTCGCGCACAGCTGCTCGCGCAATGTACCCGGACCTCTGGCCTGTCGGGGGCTGCCGCGCGTTTTCGCGGTGTGGACTGCTGCCGTCAGCGTCTCCGTCAGCGTCTCCGTCAGCGTCTCCGTCAGCGTCTCCGTCAGCGTCTCCGTCAGCGTCTCCGTCAGCGTCCCCGTCAGCGTCTCCGTTATCATCTCCGTCACCGTCACCGTCACTGTCTCCGTCAGCGTCTTCGTCAGCATCCCCGTCGCACCGCCACGTGGTCGCGGTCACTGTAGCCGTCACTGTCGCCGTCACTATCGCACAGTCAGCGTCACACCACAGCGTCACATCACACACCGCCACATCGGCACACCGCCACATCGGCACACAGTTTCCGTCACCTCTTCACAGCATCATCACCAGTCCACCGCTGCCACTGGCATTATCACAACAAGCTGCCATCACCGTAACCATCAGCGTAAGATCCGCCAGTGAAACCAGCTCATCTGCTGGACGACTGTGGATGTGACACATGTACCAAGAGCTATCCAAATGCGACACACACACCAAAAACTGTCCAAAATGCGACACATGTATGCAGCTGTACAAATGCGACACATACCGGAAACTGTGTTCAAATGCGACACACGTACTGACCACGGTCCAAACGCGACACATTTGTAGACAAATGTCCAAATGCGACACTTACAAAAATTATGTCTAAATCCGACATCTACACATAAAACTGTCTCACATCCCAGATGCCTTTTAATGACAGAATGTCTAGCATGGCATTTGTGACAGACAGTGAACCGTGAAGCCAGTAAAAACATATATAAAATAAAATAACAATATTTGACGGTCACTTGCAGCTTTATTTGCAGTACTTGGAGGGCACTGGTGCATTGTAAATACGGAACATTATTATTAAATAATGTAAACACAAAATCCGTGTTTAGTTGGACGCGAACCATCGGTGATCCTCGCACAACAAACTGTAGGTTTCGAGGAGAAAGGGTTTTAGGTGTCTTAAGCAACTATTTCCCGGGAACCATTTAAGATGAGAGTTAAGAGAAAAGAGGAAGAGTTAGGGCTAGTTAATGTTTAATTCGTTCATGTTTTGCTTTCCGGCTTCGGCTCTGTATGTGTAATTATCAAGTACAACGCGACATAGTGAATAAAAAGCCGTGCATGCAGGCCCATGCGGTTTCTGGAAGTCTTTATCACGTCAGAAAAAGTAAAAATACCGTAAGTACAATACAAGCTTAAGGTTCGCCTTATCTTGGTGAAAACGCACGCTGCTTCATCCCAAATACGTGTGCCAAATTGAAAGATAAAAAATCCATTGAAGTTTCACCACATCCACTGAGCCCAAATGAATGAGACCCGAATGAATGAGCTTTCGGTCAAACGAAGCGATACGTTCAGCTTACAAATGAGCGTAGCTAGTGAGTGACATTCTAGCTCTCAGTTTTGTGGATAGTCAAATGAGACGTGTAGCGGGCGTAATAAACGTAGCATCGGGCACTGTCATGGAAGCGGAGCAGCGGTGCTGGTCGTATACTTCGGGGAGGGCGCAGGGGGGGGGACACACCTGATACTTATTGTCTGGTACTCACGTCCAGTCGGGCCGCCATCTAGTTGATCATTTGATGTCTGATAACAATCAAACTTTCTAGCTCAATTAGAATTAATTGAAATATAATCCCACCGTGTTTTTTTTTGGGAATGGTTTGGTTTGGCAAATGCTACGACTGGTTCCAATCCATGTTGTTGTTATCACGCACCGCTTGTATGTTCGTGTTATTGGAGACTGAGTATCGTGAAGTCCAACTTGTGGTGCTCTTAATCTACTCATTTTTTAAGAACATGTGAATCACCTGTTCCCTGCGTCGCTGACAGGGGTATGAGCCGACGTCGAGCCGGCATGACAATGGCGATGCTGATGACTCACTGGAGTCGGGCACGTACAGATGCCGGATAATGTTGGGAGCTCAATTGTTCCCGTGAATAATGATGCATCAGCGCCCACTCCCACGCTCTGGCGGCGGCGATTTCCGAGCGGCGCAATGTTCCCGGACGGTGTTCTGCGGAGGCTGCAGCTGCTGCCACCTGTCGGACGTCGGGGCAGTTGGCGGCAGCTGGCGGAGGGGCCGGCCGCGCGCGGCCGGCGAGCGTCCGCTCCTCCCGGCGTAGGTGTCAGTGGCGTGCCGGTGGCCGGCGCGGGAACGTCTCGCGCTCCGGGCGGGTGCCGGCGGACGCATGGTGGTGCGGCTGCTGCCCTGAGCGGCATGGAGAAGCTGGTGGCGGTGCTGCTGTCCACCGTGGCGGCGGTCGCGTCCGCCGCCGACTGTCGGTGGGCCGAGTCGGCCGCAGATGCGGCTGCCGTCAGTGTGATCTGCCGGCCGAGCGTGATGTACCGTGCTTTTCAAGTGGGCGAGCGCGGTGAGTTCCCCGCGTCCCGTGTGACGTCACTGACGGTCCGGTGTGCCGACGCGGAAGCGCAGAGCCGCCTGACGAACGCCACCTTCAGCCGGCTGACCGGGCTGACGGCGCTGCGTGTCGAGAGGTGCCCCATGGCCACACTGCCCGCCGCGTTCGACAGGCTGACGCAGCTGCGCTCACTCGCCGTGACGTCATCATCCATCCAAGAGCTCAGTCTGGTGGTGGAGAGCGGCGCTTTGGACGCGCTGTCCTCGCTGCAGCGGCTCGACCTCAGCCACAACCGGCTGTGGGCGCTGCCCAGCCGACTGCTGTGTCGCCTGCCGAGTCTGCAGTGGCTCAGACTGTCGCACAACCTGGTGCAGGACGTCGACGGTCTGGGCCTGGCCCGACAGGGTGACGTCACGTCACGAGCGCAGTGTCGCCAGTCGGAGCTGGCCACGCTCGACCTGAGCCACAACCGGGTGTCGTCGGTGGGTCGGGCCATGTGGGCGGCGCTGCCCTCTCTGCGCCAGCTGTCCCTCAGCCACAACCGCATCGAGCTGCTGGAGGACGGCGCCCTGGACGGTCTGCACGCGCTTCGCCGGCTGGACCTGTCCGGCAACAGACTTGTCACGCTGCCCGACGACCTGTTCCTCGCCACGCCGCACGTGACTAAGCTGCGGCTGGCCAACAACAGTCTGTCCGCGCTGACGCCGGGTCTGTTCCGCGGTCTGGACCGGCTTCAGGCGCTGGACCTCTCCGGCAACCAGCTGACCCCCGCCTGGGTCAACTCGCGTACATTCTCGGGCCTGGTGCGCCTGGTCGTGCTCGACGTGTCCCGTAACAACCTCAGCCAGATAGACCCAGCCATGTTCGCTGACCTCTACAGCTTACAGATCCTCAAGCTGCACCACAACCAGATCGACACAATCTTCCCCGACACCTTCGCTGTGTTATCTAACCTTCACACGCTGGTTCTCTCCTATAATCGCCTGCACACAATCGACACCCTGAGCTTCAACGGGCTGCAAGTTCTCAGCTCACTGGCATTGGATCACAATATGATTGAGGATGTGCAGACGGGTGCCTTCAATAATGCAAGCGGGCTCAAGGACGTAACACTGGGTGGAAATCGTCTCACCCATGTGCCTGAGGCGATCACAGCTCTCCACTTGCTTGAAAATCTTGACGTCAGTGACAACAACATATCCAGCCTCGATGGAGGCACGTTCGCCGGCCTGTATCGTCTTCAAGGCCTCCACATCGAAGGGAACATGGTCACCACCGTGACACAGGCTTTGCTGATGAATCTTCCCCAGCTGAGAGTTCTCGACTTGGCCGATAATCTACTAAGCACTGTGCAGCTTGGTGCATTCGAATTAAATGCCTATCTGGAGGCGATTCGACTGGATAGTAACCTGCTAACGGACATGACTGGGCTATTCAACAACCTGCCAAGTCTGCGCTGGCTGAATATTAGTGACAACCAGATCGTTGACTTCGACTATAACATGCTGCCACACAACTTGCAATGGTTAGATCTGCACAAGAACAGAATATCCGAGTTGGAAAACTCTGATGATGTGGCAAACAAAATGTCCATCACGACATTGGACGTCAGCTTCAACCGTTTGACATCATTGAGTGGGCGGAGCCTACCGAGCAGCAGTGAACTGCTCATGCTCAACGACAACCAGATCATGCACGTTGAGCAATACACCTTCTTCCTGATGACCAACCTGTCGCGCGTGGACCTGTACGCCAACCAGATCACCAACATGGAGCTCAACGCCCTGAGACTGAACATAATGAACAGTACGGCTGACATGCCCGAGTTCTACATCGGCGGCAATCCATTCAGCTGTGATTGCAGCATGGAGTGGCTGCACAGGTATGATCAGATGGACCAACTCCGTCACTATCCGCGCATCATGGACCTGGAGAGCATCTACTGTCGGCTGGCGTACAGCAGAGAGGGATCGTTCGTTCCACTGGTGGACACGGTCTCCTCGATGTTCCTGTGCTCGTACACAACACACTGCTTTACGACCTGTCACTGCTGCGAGTTCGACGCCTGCGACTGTGAGATGACATGTCCGGACAAGTGCAGCTGCTTCCACGACCAATCCTGGTCTTCAAACATCATCGACTGCTCCAACAGCGACTTCGGCGAGATCCCAGACCGTGTGCCGATGGACGCTACTGAGGTCTACCTGGACGGCAACGTGTTCCACAACCTCTCCAGTCTGACCTTCTTGGGCCGCAAGAACATGCGAGTGCTGTACCTGAACGGCTCCCGGATTGAGCTCATGCACAACGAGACGTTCGTCGGCCTGTCGCAGCTGACCGCCCTTCACCTGGAGACGAACCTGCTGAGCGAGCTGCGCGGGCACGAGTGGGTCGGACTGGAGCAGCTGCGCGAGCTGTACCTGCACAACAACCGACTGCGGCGGATCGCCGACGGCACGTTCACACCGCTGCCACACCTGCAGGTGCTCAGGCTGGACGGCAACCAGCTGGCCGCCTTCTCGGTGTGGCAGCTGCAGCGCAACGCCTACCTGGTCGACGTGCGCCTGGCGGGGAACCGGTGGAGCTGCCTGTGCGGCTTCCTGCGCAGACTGCGCTCCTGGCTGCGAGCCAACAGCGAGAAGGTGCACGACATTCGCTCTCTGATGTGTCGCTTCGACGGCGAGTCCCGTCGACTTCCGATATACACGGGAAATAACACGTGCTACGCGAGGCAAACAGATCTGCAGGCCGTGGCGATGACCACATCCGAGTACGTCATCATCGTCGTCAGCACGTTGGCGGTCGTGGTGCTGCTCGGGTGCTTGCTCGTCATCGTCTCCGTGTACAGGGCCGATCTGCGCGTGTGGATCCACTCGCGCTGCGGTGTGCGCGTGTGCTACAGCTCCTCGGTGCCGGACGACGAGCACGGCCGGATGTTTGACGCGTTCGTCAGTCACAGTGACAGTGACCGCTCGTTTGTGCAGCGTGTGCTGGTGCCCCGGCTAGAGTGTGGCGACCCTCCGTACCGACTGGCACTGCACGACCGAGACTTCGCGCACAGCGCCTACTTGGCCGACACCATCGTCGAGGCCGTCGAGTCCAGTCGGCGCACCATCATGGTGCTCTCCAAAAACTTTGTGGAGAACGAGTGGTGCCGCTTTCAGTTTAAGTCGGCACACCACGAGGTGCTCAAGGACCGCGGCAAGCGGCTAATTGTGGTGATGCTGGACGACGTGTCGCACCAGGACTTGGACCCCGACCTGCGGCTGTGCGTAAAGGCCAACACGTGCATCAGCTGGCACGATAGACTGTTCTGGGAAAAGCTGCGATTCGCCATGCCCGACGTCAAGAGCAGCCGCCAGGTGCTCCACTCAGAATCTCACTACTCCGAGATCGACGAGAGTCACTGCTACGGACGGAGTCCCGACACAGTGGAGTCGGTCTATGGTTGAGGTGAGTCTGACATGGACAGCTGAATCGAGTCCTCTCATCTTTGCTTCTCAACCAGACCTCAACCAGAGTATGGCATGGATTATTTATACCTCTGTTCTTGTCCAGCTGTACCTAGGTAAAACTCGCATGAATTTGCTGTAATCATAAATAGTCATCCTTTTCAAAAATGTATTCAAGTAAAAAAGCTAAGATATTACCTCTGGCAATGTACTTCCACAATCTTTGGTTTGTGTGATGTTCCCATTAATTGTTAAATTAGAACAGAACGGATTTGGTTAAAATGCTTGCAAATAGATGCCTCCTGTCAAACCCCCTGAAGCACCAATATTCTCCTCAAGTATTCCTCACTTTTAGGATATCCACTTGGCTTCAGTCTGCTCAAGAACATTGTTAAATTCAAGTTGAATCACGGAAATATGGTGTCATTGGCTAAGCCCATCAAAGTAGTTGTTTGCAAGTGTACAATATATCTTGCTTTGACTTTTAGTGACGGAACAGGTCAAAGCTTATTCTTGCGCTGTGAATGCTGGTGAATCACTACTTAAACACAACCAAAAACAAAATTCGAACATCAGTAATCTAGTTTAATACAACGAAGAATGGCTCTTAAGTGCTCCTGGATTTTAGACATTGCGAATTGGGTCTGAGTTTACTGTAACGTTAGGGATTATGCTATATTACCTTGAGTAATATAGCATAATCCCTAACGTTACTTTTGATGTAAACTCAGCACCTCCTGGTATATTGAGGGTCGTACATCTCGTCTCACGCAACATCAGTAATTTAGTTCTGATTTGAAACGCTGTGATTGTTAACAATCATTATTAACTCTGAAATAAAGGTGCATATTTGATTTACATATGCTCGTGACGCCAGTTCTTAATGCTCAGCTAGAGCTGCTTATAAGCAGCCACGGTCTTGTGGACGTGTCCGTGCCCTGTAGCATCGTTGGATCGAGAGGAAGAGTAGTGCATATTTGTACCCCTGTGACCTTTGTAGCATTGGTGTTGATTACATGTTCCATTGATAGAAACTTCTCAAATACGCAATGCAGGCAAACGCAGACCACATAGCGACATTGAATTGGCCTGCTCCGTTTTCGAAGAAACAGCTATTTATTGTCATTTGAACTCCGCTCTCATGTTCGGGTGGTTTTGAAGACATTGAAGACACCGACTGTCAATTTTAATCCCTTGGCAGTACGTCGGGACACACCGGCAGCCCGAACGCCGACGCATTCCCTTCCGTTGCAGCCATTAAGGACTGTTGCCGCCTCTGCACCCTCATTTGTATCATTGAGTGGGTAAACTTTAACTGCACCAAGACTGTATCGAGCATTCCAGCACCAAGACTAGCTGAGCACGGCGCAGAAGAACCCAATGCTTAGGCTATTCTTCTTCTGTCCGGTTGCTTCCAATTCAGCTGTCTAATGGCGATGTAATTTGATTCGGCCTAAAATAGGCAGAACTGTGTTCCGATTCAATATTCAAACAATTCAGCTATGCGACTCCTCGTCTTCCGGTTATGATAACAATAGCTTCTGCGTACCATCAAGTCCTTGGCGTAGGAGAGGGTCACATAACTTGCAAAATACAAGAAAGCGCACCGTATGCCAATAGCTAAGAGGGACATCGGATATCTGGATCAGCTAGTATCCAACCAGCCTAAGAATGAGCTATTACCAGCTTTGGGACGAGTACATTTGTATTTCTGCATATAATTCCTGAATGAATGAAAGGAAGTGCTTGGAGCAATACTTACTGAACGATTCATACCTAAAGTTGATGTAACTAAAGTGACCCTTAGCTCAAGCAGATACTGAGCAGCGCGTAAGTGTAAAGAATAGCTCCAGAGCGTCGGCAATGTATGCCTTATGCTAGGAGCTAACGCCATCGTCACGTGAGTAATGGCCGACTGAAAATCCGCATTTTCCGCTTACATTGTACTACGCATTACATGTTTAGTGTAACTGTGACTGCGACTGTGACTGTGACTGTGACTGTGACTGTGACTGTGACTGTGACTGTGACTGTGACTGTGACTGTGACTGTGACTGTGACTGTGACTGTGACTGTGACTGTGACTGTGACTGTGACTGTGACTGTGACCGTGACTGTGGCTGATAAATTTTCATAATTTAGGAATTGGCAAACTTACGTAATGAGGGAAATCGGAATCTTCCATGATGCGAGGAAGCCGTGATTTATAGCTTGACCATAGGGCGATTCCAATACAAATTGCCGAGGTAAACCCTCATTTGTAGACTCGGGAAGGCTGTGGTTCGTAACTAGACAATGGGGCGGTTCCAGGACAAATCAGCAAGGTAGACCCTCAATTGCTCACATGCCCCCCGATTTTGATACAAATTGGTATACGGGGTTATCTTCCGCTCAGATTACGATTAAAATATTTGAGTGTTTATATTATTGAATATGAACACAGCTGAACCTCCATTCCGTCGACCGATCTATCCTCTCGATCTAACCTAAAATTCGGACATTTCACTACATGCAGTGCTGACATTTCAGGATTATCACGGATGACATCACAGTGTATGCCAGCGTCTCGTTTTTAGAGGCGTCTCCTATAAGCATCACACACTGAAAGCGGACGACTATTGTCTATCATGACGATTATTCCCGTCCATCGTGACGACTATAGCACGTCTAGCGTAACGACTATTGCATGCCTAGCGTGACGACAGTTGGACGTGGAATGTGACGAATACTTCACGTCTAACGTAACGAATGTTTTCGTGTCGAAGGCGACAACCATCGCCGTCTATCGTGACGACTATTACCGTCTGTCGTGACGACCACAGCCGTCTATCGTGATGAGTACCACGTGTCTAAAGTGATGACGATGGCGAATCCAGCACATGACAGCTCCTGCCATCTAATGTGATGGCGATTATAAGCTTGCATGACAGTTCCTGCCATCTAAAGTGATGAATATTGCGAGTCTAGCATGATAGCTCGTGTCATCTAACGTGATACGATGGCGAAGCTAGCACGACAGGTCATGTCATCCGACTCGATGGCGTTTGTGAGTTTAGCATGACAGTTGCTGTCATCTAAAGTGATGAATATTGCGAGTCTAGCATGATAGCTTCTGTCATCCAACGTGATGACGTTTGCGAGTCTAACATAACAGCTCCTGTCATCTAACGTGATGATCATTGCTTGCTATGACCGGCATCGAAGGCGCATCAAATACCGTAATAAACAAATAAAAACATAAATGCCCGGCCAAGGTTGAGGAACAACGGGTTGAACCTCCGCCTGCACCGCACCTGGTGTTTACCAGCTCTCATCGGGAGCTATTCGGGTCAGCTTTATCGGCTGGCAGCGGTCACGCCCAGCTAGTCACGTGCGAGGCACTGGTGCTGGAAGTCGGGCTATGCACTTGCCACTGTATTTCCAGGAGGGACGAATGCGATACATTAGAGAGCGGAGAACGGACAGGGAGAGAGAGAAGTGGAATCAAATGTGATGTTCTGGATCACAAACACCCAGGATAAGACCGTGTCATACATGCCTCCAACCCTGGGAGAATGCATAGGTTTTGAAACATTAGGCACCCAAACGTTTTGCTGCAGCCATGCATGCAACTAGTTTATCTCACGTTACTGACAATGAACTTCAACTGATGAAACAGCGAACTGTCAGCATACCCTATGCCTATAAATTTCTTGAAACCCTCGTAGTTTTAAACACAGCGGCATGCAAAGGTCACCATCAAATTGCCGCGCAGTTCCATTTCTTCCTTCGCACTTGCACTCACGTATGCAACAGACGAACGGTGAAGTGAGGAAAATTACCGCACAGTTATGCTCCTTCTTTCGTAGTTCTACTCCCGTGTGTCATAATTGAACGGTGAAATGAGTAACGCTACCGCGCAATGCCACCCTTTCTTCCGCAGCTCCCGTATACAGCAGTTGGACGGTTCAGTGAGGTCTGTCACGATGCGAGGCATTTTAACCAATGTGTATTTGCGCGTTCACCAATGGAGCTCATTTCTCGCACCCATGGTGTGTTCTTATATAAATCAATTAGACAAAGCAGATGCCATGCTAGTTTAGCACACCACATCGCTGTCGCAAGGTTCATTATTTGCTTCTAATGAACTTGAGGTGGTCTCAATTTCTGTCATACAATGTTAAGTTGAGTTCTTTGTTAAAACGTATTGTGATGCACATAGGAAGATCGGTGGACGTGTGGATGTGTGCTCTAATGCACACTCACCGAATTATTTACTGAACTTGGTTGTGAATCGGTTAAGGTTCATTTCAATGGCCCCGGAACAAGTAGGTTAGTCTACATGACGCTTACATGCAAAGTCGGTGTTTGAAAATAATTGTAAATTGTATTAACCCGTCCCGTCTGGGGGGGGGTCTTCAACCGCCCCCCCCCCCTCAGGTTTTTCGCGGATAGCGGACGAACGGCGCGCAACAACGCGATCAAATTTGGCATACCTTTTTCCACATCAATTTGACATGCTGATCCAAAATTGTTAGGTCAGGTCATCTAGGCTCAACGAGTTAGTCAAGGTCAAGTGAGGTCACCTCCAAAAACGTTCAACCAGTCGTCACCCTTCAAAGGATTCAAATATTTCAATGAAACCTTCAGCGTTTGCTTATCTTTACGGATACAACAAAACGCACGAGTGAATTTTTTTTTTCGTTTTTGACAACATAAATTTTGCGTATTTGCCAACTTGCAGTTCAAATACAGGATTCTGGCTAAAGTAAGCATTTTTTAGGGCAAGTTGACTTCCAACAACGTTTCTCGGTCTGCTCTACCCATTAGAAAAGGAAAATTAAAGAAAACTTGAAAACTCAAAATTTTGAAATTTAAAGACAAAAATTATTTCTTTGGGGCCAACAAAATTATCGCCCTGGTCGATTTCGCTGTCCTTTTCTCATTCTAAATACATTTTTTTAAACATATCCCCAAAATGAACTCCCCAGAAAAAAACAATGTAAGTCGTGAAAAGTCGTGAAAATCTAGCCCCCATGGTAACGTCACTTTTTTTGGGAAAATTGTTTTAGAGGGTGGACCCGGACCCTACTCGTCGAGCGCTTTCCGATGACACCTCTTTCGTTTTCGTGCGATGCTTAGTTTGGAATTCAGAGGGGGGTTTTCAACCGCCCCCCCCCCGAGACGGGGTGTGAGGATTTGACCGGAAAGACGGCGCGGGTTAAACAGCGGACTGTGCTACACATATATACTAAATATTTTAGGTGAGCCTAATACTCTAAGCAGCAACTTTCCCAGATAAACGCAATGCTGAAAACCTTGGAAATGTTGATGTGTGCACTGCTCTTCGTAGGCTACTAATTAATTTGACACTGGGAATTTGGGCGGACACTGACAATTTTGAATCAAAGGTTTCGTTTCACCTCGTCCTGATCAGGATTGCAGCGGGAACAGCAATAGATGCAGTGGCAGACTGGACAGATGTTCATCGGTCGCAGTTGCGACTGTCGGTTTCGTGCCGCGTCGACCGTTGTCACCCGTGTCGCCAGCCTCCAACGCCAACGCCGGTTAGTCGCCGGCGAAGGGTAGCGGCGGACGGGACTCGAACCCACAACCTTTCGGTTGGCAGACGGGCACATAACCTCCAGACTATTCGTCACCAGGATATCACCTGGCGTCCCCGTCTGCGTGGTCCAGCTTTGCCTAATCCTTGGGCTGGGTTCTGCGTGTACCGGTCCCTGGAGCACGCGTGTGGTGCGATTGATTGCATCAGGATTCAGTTGCGCCTTCATAGTCCGCTTCAACGAGCCTAGGCATGCTCTGTGATGTTGAGATGCTGCCATTGTTTTTCCGATCCCAAAAGCCTTCATTAACGCCGTTAAGCCCTCTGAATAGACCCTGATTGCGCTTTTATAGTCGAGGCATAAATTGCAGTGAAGTAGTTGCCAGAAATGGACAAATGGCCGCTATCTATGATTATTTACGGCCATGTGCCATTGGCAGCCAGTGGTTACGCTCGGTGTTTGTAGCTATTGATATCCTGGGTGGAGAAACAAGTATCCGTGATCTTCTCCACACATCACAACTTTGTACGTCAATGATTAGTGAATGTATCTAACGTCCAGAGCAGCTAATATGACAACTTTCTGATGGATGTGCAGCGCGTATCCATCTCACAGCGTGGCATCACTCAGTAGGATACAGAAGGGTACAATTGTGCATTTTTCGACAACATGGCGACACCAAGGTAACATATAATATTGTTCCTTTTTTCTCAGTATGTCGTACACCTGGCGATATTGCCGGGTTCGCTCAAGAAGACCCCAGTGGCGTGAAATAGCAATACAGCAATAGCAATGTATTTATAGAAATTATAGAAATAGCAAAGTAATAAGAAAGACGAGAGTTACTCCTTTGCGCCGAGACGTCCAGAGGATGGCTCGACTAGCATAGTTTGGTCCTAGGACCCTGAATCTCACTACCGCCAATGAAACAACCTATTACATGAGGCTACTGAACGAGCTCATCTCTTTCAAGCCAAATAATTCCAGGCACAGTGATGTTGGAGATCTTGCTTCATCGGCAACAAGTGTCATTCCTTCACACTGGGCCGGCGATGCAGTAACTGCTTGGCCATGCCGGGGTTTCTGCAATGGGTGAACACATGTGTCCTAGGCAGCCCGTATTTGATCTGGAGCAGCGCTCTGATTGGCTCCATCCTAATTTGTGTTTTGTCGTCGCCATGCGCACTGCTTCGTCGTCATTGGATTCGGTGTTTTCCTCTATATTTGTAAACCGTGTCGCTTGCAAATCTAAGATTGTTCGGAGCTTTACTTGGTAAAGATAGGTGATTAAGCTTAAGGCATGCAGTGGTGCAACACGGGCAACATTTCGAAGCCATTCAATCGAAGCTGAAAGGAAACTGTTTTAGACGCCGACTTGCCAGAAAGGCTGTTTCAGCTGTGGCTGGCTCATGTTGCTGCGATGGCGCGTTAATTATAATTAATTAATATAATTAGTTAATATTGCCAGTACAAGGAGCCAATGAGCATGCGGGTCCAATGAGAATAGGGAACAGGCTATGGGCTCCCCTGCCGATGGTGCAGGGTCGGTCACTATTAGAGTCAGACACCATCAGGATCGGACACCATCAGGGTCGGTCACCATCAGGGTCGGTGACCATCAGGGTCGGACACCGTCAGGGTCGGACACCATCACCCTGCCGCAGGCGCAGGGTCGGACACCATCAGGGTCGGTGACCATCAGGGTCGGACACCGTCAGGGTCGGTCACCAACAGGGTCGGACACCGTCAGGGTCGGACACCGTCAGGGTCGGACACCATCAGGGTCGGTGACCATCAGGGTCGGACACCGTCAGGGTCGGTCACCAACAGGGTCGGACACCGTCAGGGTCGGACACCATCAGGGTCGGACACCATCAGGGTCGGTCACCATCGGGGTCGGTCACCATCAGGGTCGGTCATCATCAAGGTCAGCACCATCAAGGTCGGTCACCATCGGGGTCGGACACCGTCAGGGTGGGACACCATCAGGGTCGGACACCATCAGGGTCGGACACCGTCAGGGTCGGACACCGTCAGGGTCGGTCACCATCAGGGTCGGACACCATCAGGGTCGGTCACCATCAGGGTCGGACACCATCAGGGTCGGTCACCATCAGGGTCGGTCACCATCAGGGTCGGACGCCATCAGGGTCGGTCACCATCAGGATCGGACACCATCAGGGTCGGTCACCATCAGGGTCGGTCACCATCAGGGTCGGACACCATCAGGGTCGGACACCATCAGGGTCGGACACCGTCAGGGTCGGACACCATCAGGGTCGGACACCATCAGGGTCGGTCACCGTCAGGGTCGAACACCATCAGGGTCGGACACCGACAGGGTCGGTCACCATCAGGGTCGGACACCGTCAGGGTCGGTCACCATCAGGGTCGGACACCGTCAGGGTCGGACACCGTCAGGGTCGGTCACCATCAGGGTCAGCACCATCAGGGTCGGTCACCATCAGGGTCGGACACCGTCAGGGTCGGACACCGTCAGGGTCGGACACCATCACCCTGCCGCAGGCGCAGGGTCGGTCACCATCAGGGTCGGTCACCATCAGGGTCGGTCATCATCAGGGTCAGCACCATCAGGGTCGGTCACCATCCACCGACCGTAGCCGTGCACCCCTGGCAACCGGTACAGTCGCTCACGCTATGTGCTTAATTGTCGCGAAAGCGCAAGAATTTCAGACGCAACACCTATTCTGATGGCTGGGCACAGTGCGCTCAAATTTGGAATGAGTGCCGGATGTTTGACGGGGAGCCAGATTGCGAAAATAGTGCGTCCCATGTCGGCAGATGTGCTTCGAAAAACAATCCGCGGGAATTGAATTTGCCTGCGGTCTTGCATTAATCGAGCTAATCAGCGAATTATTGTCCACGCATGTCGTCAAACTCAGATGGAATGCGCCGCATTGTCGAATTAGCATAGGTACCGCTCTGCCTTGGCCCTTTTTATCCGAGTTCTCTCTCTCGGCCCACGCCGCATATAACCGTTCAGCACGTTGTGAACGTCAATCCGCTCCATCGGATTGACACTAGTCACTCAGCTGGCCGGCCTCGGGGTGCGCAGGTCACGTGACATGGCAACATAGCCACGTGGCCGATGGCAGGCTGACTAGGCCCACTTTTGCGCCAGCTTGGCACACACGGAATAATATCGGCTATACAACATTTTATTAAACAAAACTGTGCCCATTTGAAGAAGAACATTGTGGTGGAGGCTGCTAACATTTAACTGGACATACTTCTGGGAGAAATAATTAGGACTTGAAGCGCTGTGACAAAGGTATGAAGGGTTCAAAAGTATGACGGTCTGGCCAGACCAGGCCGGGTTTTTCGGATGCCCTTCTGTCGCATATTCACGGAAGTATACACTACCGGGGCCTGTCACATATTCACGGGAGTAGACACAACCTGGCCTGTCGTACATTCACGGTAGTATGCACTACTGTCGCACATTCAAGGTAGTAGACATTACCGGGAGCTGTCGTATATTCACGGAAGTAGACATTCTAGTGCGCTGATATATATATATATATATATATATATATATATATATATATATATATATATATATATATATATATATATATATATATATATATATATATATATATATATATATACATGCATCTATTCTTCGATCGCATTTCTGGGACATGCGCTTAGATTTAAGATCCCAATCTCGAGATAAAATGGAAATGGTCTAGCATTCCCTTTAAGGATATCAGTGTGATACACTGCACCTATTCTATTTCCTATATCCCGTGCCGTGTTTAGCCGTACGATTTGCATTTGTACTGGCTCTCGTACATAATATCAAGTTGATGGACATCCGTGGAAGAAGTTATCAGACTGACGACGCTGTAGCAACTTGCGCATTATCTCTTTCTTCGTGCACCTGATGATATTTATGGGCTGTTTTAGGACATGTTGGGATACATTGGTGTGCTTAAAAGATTGCATGTGGCCAACATAAACAAAATATATACAGGCTGAAAACAACGCCGACAAAACCGAACCGTCAGAATAAATCCTCCCCATTTCGCTGCTTCCTGAACTCATCCTGAATTCATATGCTCGAACAACTATACGTCAAACTTTGCTTGTTCTAATATTGATACTTTAGCTGTCGAACGCATGACCAGTTACAGCTTAAAATGGTTAACGGTGGTAAAGTGATCTCATGGAAGTACGCCAATACGTTACTGTTATATCCTGTGTTTGCTCTATAAATGTCCTACCCTGCGCTTGCCCTTTGATGTTGTAAAGATGATTTGCCGTTCAAGTGACATTCTCTGTTCACGAAAATCCCCCGGTTTATGTTTGAGATTTCTGGGATTAACCTGTGAAAATTTATGCCGGTTAGGGTTTAATTGTGCTTTTATCAGTCCGCGTAATAAAACAAAAATAAAAGACTCACCATTGACAGAGAAGATATTTGAGGAGCGAAGAGGCTAGACAAAGCACCGACGACACATATTCACGTTAGGAAATATCAGGATGTTTTGATGGTAACTGACTGCAGTGAATGGGCAATGTTCAGACTGTACTTCAGTATATTTGCATCGATTGTGTTTACGGTACATATTCATGTTAACTGAGCCCATTAATCCCATTAATTCTGGTTACACATTAGCAATATTTCTTACATGCAAATTATTGCATATGGGGAATATCACTGGATTAGACAACCGCACCCGGTAATGGACAGAGCAATGTTTTGCCCCATGTATAATACTTCAATTTCACAGGCATTTGCTTTTTCAAAATCCAGGTGGGTCTGCGCTTCTTTATCTAGTAAACTCACCATGTGAGAATGAGTCCCATACCAGCATACCCGATGCTCCAGTACCTATGATCACGTGGTGCCCAGAAGATGACCGAGCCAGGTGGTCGTAAAAACACGCCAACGCAAGCAATCAATATTAATAATATTATTATAGGCACTAAGCGGCGCTTTCCCCCATTTCAGCGTTTCCACGCCCAGCACAGACAGCTCTCCGCATATTAGGAACGCATTTCTCAATAATGCACTGCTGCGGCCTTCTCTCCTCCTTCGCGTGCGTTCCCCTTGCCGCGCTATTATTGTGCCTCCTGTCGAATGATGGTGTCGTAATTTCAGCGCTGCGTCCAATATTGTGGCCGGCTCGGGCTGGCTGAGCGCTCATCGTGAATGGGAAGTAGTCCAGGAAATACCGGCCTCCACAATCATACACTCCACCAGACGTCCACTACACCAAGACGTCCACTACGCCAGGGCGTCCACTACACCAGGACGTCCACTACACCAGGACGTCCACTACACCAGGACGTCCACTACACCAGGATGTCCACTACACCAGGATGTCCACTACACCAGAACGTCCACTACACCAGGACGTCCACTACACTAGGACGTGCACTACACCAGGACGTGCACTACACCAGGACGTGCACTACACCAGGACGTCCACTACGCCAGGACGTCCACCACACCAGGACGTCCACTACACCAAGACGTCAATTACACCAAGACGTCCACTACACCAGGAGGTCCACTACACCAGGACGTCCACTACACCAGGACGTCCACTACACCAGGACGTCCACTACACCAGGACGTGCACTACACCAAGACGTGCACTACACCAGGACGTGCACTACACCAGGACGTCCACTACACCAGGACGTCCACTACACCAGGACGTGCACTACACCAGGACGTGCACTACACCAGGACGTCCACTACACCAGGACGTCCACTACACCAGGACGTGCACTACACCAGGACGTCCACTACACCAGGACGTCCACTACACCAGGGCGTCCACTACACCAGGACGTCCACTACACCAGGACGACCACTACACCAGGACATGCACTACACCAGGACGTCCACTACACCAGGACGTCCACTGCAACAGGGCGTCCACTACTCCAGATTGCTTTCCGCCTTAGGGTGTGCATCGCACCAGGGCATCCACTACATCTGGATGTCCACTGCATCGAACTGTCTGTTGCACCCAGTTGTCCACTCCATCGAATTGTTTGTTGCACCCTGGTGTTCACTACATCAGGGAGTGGGATGAAACACGGCCGTGAAGGTTCATTAGTGAAATTTGAAGGACAACACGGTAGTTATTGGCGTCATGCTTCTTAGCTTTGTATCGTTGGTACTAGTTGTAAATTATACCCGCGATGCACACGCATAACGTATACCCCACTGAGAGGGGTGTGCGGGGTCACGCTTTGCGCGCTCGGCGATACGCATGCTGCAGGGGAAGCTGTCGAGATGCTGGCTCCTGTGACACAGGGGCGGATACAGGGAGGGGAGGCACTGAGGTCAGGTACCCCCTGCTGAATTGTCCCGCCCTCTCTGAAGGGTGCCCCGCCGGTCGAGAAATGCCGGAGGGGCGCCCTTCCAGAAGACTCGAGTGCACTCTCCTGTCAAGGAATATTTCCGCCGAAGACGCTCCTCCGAGGAGGAGGACCTTCCCCTTGGCAATTCATGGATCCGCCCCTGGCGTGACGGCAGTCTGCGACAGTCCACAGTCAGCGGGCGAGATGCATGTGCCACGCTGTCTCTTCCCAAACGTGGACGCTGGTGAATACCAAATAGTCGTCCGCCGTCCGACGTAGACCTAGGTATATCACGAAGCCATCACTAATTGCAAAGGTTCGAGGCATATAAATTGACATAAACTGCACTGATGATTCGTCCCGCTTTCTAATTTGAAGCATAATTTTAGAACCGTTTGCCCCGCATGTCATCGCTTGGATTCATAGCATGCGTCATATATTACCCTGCAGATCACGAACAGAAAAGGCAGACTGAATGAAATGCGCCGGGTACGACCGATGAACCAACCGTTTAATGAATACGACGAGTTTTGTTTTAATAGGTTTTGGCATGATTATGGACTGCCTGCAAGATTTGACGTGAAATTACAGTCGTCACTCGGGGTTTGTGAAGTGTAACTTCAATTCGAGGTGCTGAATATGAATTACTTTATTCGTGCGATTCGCCATTTCGTACGTTTCCCAGCCTGTGCTAATTTACGGGGTCTTGTCTGAAGAACATTTGCGGTGTCTGCCAACCAAGGAAGAGTTGCTTGCGGCGGAGACACATATATATACTTGGTCGATTCACAAGCTAGACACAAATGTACAACAGCATATCACATGAAAACTAGGATAAAGAGTTTGCACACATACGCATCCGTTCAAACTAAGGCAGAAGCCAATAAGAAAAACGTCAGAGACGCATACTATGAAAATGCCTTGCGCCTGGGCTGGCAACATTAAGTTCGATGCATCATACTGTGTACTGAGTGACACATATCGCACAAAGTCTGCGCACCCAATCTGGGAATGAATAAGTCGCCAACTTGTCTCGATGCGCCGCTTGCTATTCTCACCCACAGTATGAAACACTGTCATTAGTGACAAACTCACCACGAAAGGCACAATTTGTGGAGAAGTCGAAAGCTTGGCAGATTGCCAGATCTTGGAGAGCCGCGTGCTTTCGGGCGAGTTTAAGCGTTGTGGTGTGGCTGCGTCATTTTTTTTAGCGCGCTACAATACCCGTCTGCGTTTTCACTGAGAAGTTCATCATAAGAGATAGCAACTTACATTCCTGACAGTTTTCAAGTGCAATGGGCAGGCTACACGGGGCCGTGTATCGTATCTATGCCTAGATGAAGCAAAAGTTAACGCATAGTGGTAGGGTCAGACCAACATAGCAGCACTGCGAGGAACAGAATGTGTGCCGCTCTTTGGATGATATGCCAATGTACACATCTATACGAATCCACATAGACAGGAATGCACTGCTGTACCGCTTTACAAAATGTGGAGATCGGCCGATGAATCTGAGCAGAGGTTACTAAAAATCCGGTCCTCCCACGCTAGTTTCCCGCCATTGTCTTATGTATTCGCAATATTGTCGTCGAGAAGCACATGCATAATTATCATGTAACGAGTTTAGAGATTCAGCGATTTATAGAAAATGGCCTTTCTTGACCGCGAACTATTGCACGCGTAAAGATAGGCTGATGTGATTAGCATACCTCTGAATGCTGTGCTTCGAACATTCTGAGTGACTTGCGACGATGCAGGTTATATCTAGATCGATTATTTTAATGAATGAGGTCAACTGATCTGGTCCATTATTTACCATGCAGGCGACATTGATCAGCTGGTGCCTTCAAAAGATATGCTAAGATGGGTTGTCTATACCCTCTTCCCTACCAAACAAACGGAAGGTGGAAAATAGCTCAGCAAATTCCATGCTGAAGCTTCTGCTGGCGCGCGACAAACCACGTAGTATGAAACCGAACGCAAGCAATCCATTGATAACTTCGTTTTCTAATTTAGCCGATAGCCTAGCTTTGTCTTCTAAGTAAATGCTATAGTGAAGTCTATGCGCTTATGGGCGGATGTCATATACGCACTGTGTAGTTACCATCCCAAAGTCCGTGGAAGATGTGTGCGGCATTTGTCTTGACTATCGCTGTTTGTATTGATATGTGTCGAGAAACTTCTGGTGCTGGTATTTGTGTTATTTAACGACGCATCCGATTGCTCGGTCATGTAGCGTCGCCAACCCCTCACGTCGATTGGTCGCGAGTGGACAACGCAAAGTCGCCGGTTGTCGGATTCGAACCCGCGATCACGAGTCCGACTCCCCACCGATTGAGCTACCCGCGGCCTCGTGCCGCGAAACCTCACGGGTTCGCTTTGTTTACTCGGCAAAACACTTCGCGCACTGCTGCGGCTAGCTGAAGTGCCACCCCCTCCATCATTATGATGCATCGCGGGGGACAGTGACAGAATCAGATCCATCCCAGGGCCCACCTGCGTCAGACCAGCGTCCAGAGCTCCCACGCCTCGCGCGGTAACATCAAACGCGTCCCGTCCTTGCAGGCCGCCGACCCAAAACCCGGTCGCCGACAGGCCGTCCGCCGCCTTCGTGCTCCGCCGTGCTCCGCCGTGATCCGCCGTGATCCATGTGCGGTGATCTGTAGTACGTGGTGCGAAGCTGTTGCGGGTAAAAACACAGGGCATTGTTCCCGCAGCAGATGTTCCAGTGCTGAGTGTAATTTATTGTGAGCAAAGTGCAGGTTTTATTCGCCATTCTACAGTTTACCTAGCACCGCACCGGTGCCAAGAAGCTTTCCCAAATGCTGAGATCGTCGATTTCTGTGGTTGGTGCACGGAAATTAATTGGCCACTTTAGACAGATTTATTGGGTCATTAGATTGTCCGTTGTGGCTGACTTGGAGTTAATTTCGGCCGGGGATTGTTCGTGTACGTTCTTACACGATGTTTGCACCTTGTGCTGATCGATGAGCCTTTAGCAGAACTTCCCTCGATTTCAGGTGCTGGATTCAAGATCGGGAGGTGGCAGGAACTGTGATAAGGTTCTCGACGCGGTCTCTCCTTGACGTCCGCGCCATCTGCCTGCCACAGTCTCGATGTCGGCCTGCCTGGCGCTGACGCTAGCGTCAGTGTCGGTATCGGCCGGAAGACATCATGGCGCTGATGTCGACGTCAGCAACAGTGTCGGTGGTGGTGTCGGACAGCGGTCGCCATGACGCTTTCTCTCTGCAGCGAATATTCCGCGTTCTGAGCACTCCACCGGAGGCTGCAGTCGCCAGCGTGACATGGTGCGGCGCCCTGCCCATGTTGCGCTGACCGGGCGTACGCAGCTGACCTGACCTGACCCGGGTGACATCGGCGGTGGCGGCGGTGGGACGGACAGTAGGCAGATCTCTGTATGGCTGGTCACGATGTCCCCGCCCCGCGATGTCTGCGATTCGTGGCGACATCAGCTGCTGTGGCAGGGTGTAAGCGCAGCCCGCCGCGAGTTAGTTCAGCGTAGCAATACTGACGAAGTGGCAGGTGGTGTGTTCGGTCTTCCGCCTCAGATCAGCTGCGTGTTCTAGTCATCGGACCATGCCACGATGAAAGTATATATTGCAATCTGTGATATCGACCGATGAGATATGCGGGAATATACGCATGATGTGCGGCAATGCTTGTGTCCGTTGACATCTCTATTTTCACCTGTGCACCTCAGCCGGTCGAAAAGTCGGGGTCAGATTTGTTGACCAGGCATCTTACCACCGAAGCAAGGCCTGTCGCACTACTGGTAATGTGTCTGACGATAATGATCTCGAAGACTCGTGAATCAGGCATTTTAACACTGACGTAAGATGCCTGATTCACGGCATATAACGGCATCGGCAGGCACATCACGTGAAGTGCCTGTCGCACTGCTCGTGATGTGTGTCTACCGATAATGATCCCGGAGACGTGTGGATCTGAACTGGCGACCCCGGCATCGCTGTACCTGGAGGGCGGGCCAGGTCACTTAACCAGGCGGCCACGCGCGCGAACACACACACACACACACACACACACACACACACACACACACACACACACACACACACACACACACACACACACACACACACACACACACACACACACACACACACACACACACACACACACACACACACACACACACACACACACACACACACACACACACACACACACACACACACCACAATGCTAGGAAATGAAGAAGACAAAAATGTCACAAGGTGAAAATGAGCTGAGCTGCTTGTTAGGCTTTGTAAGTGCATTGTTCCTGTGCCAAGTAGTCACACTACATCATAGGAACAATAGACAGAGCACAAACAAAGGCGTATAGTACTCGCAGGCGTGGCGGTAGCCGGTGGCAATAGAAATGACTGGATAGTATATTTGTCCTAATGTGATGTTTCCGATCTGAGGCTGACAGTTTTTGTCCATTGAACTTCATTTAGATGTGGTGGAGCCGACCAGATACCGACAGAAATTGATGTTTATCCGACCAGACTCTCGACGCAGCAGCCATCGCACGTCCAGGATGCCGGAACCATGTCTGCAACATGCACAGAAATTCAACGATCTGAGTCGCATACATGCGACCATGTCCACATGAAAGGTCCAGGTCTCGCAGCCAGGTGTACAATGAGGCGACTGCGAAGATGCACACGTATGGTGTGGACAGTGCAAATATATTCAGTCTGATACGCTTCGGAACATTGCTGCCACACTCCAGCTTTATTTTTATTCGCGAATGACCTTGTGGTCGCCCGCTGCCCGGCTAACCGTTACACTGGTAGGCGGTAAAAACAATGCAAGACAATATAGCTCTCTATTGTTAATCGGCGGTGCCCGTATAACGCCATCGATATGCGATCCACGCCCACGGACGGCACTGAAGCCGTGGTTGTCGTCGGTTGGATGGGGCTTTATGTTCTCACTCATCACGGCCGCCGGGGGCAGCCTCCCCTTCCACTAATTGCCACGATAGATGGTCTGCATTATTTTGTAGCGATTATTGCCCTGGACCGAATGATAAACTATGTGCTTTGGATCTAAATACCGTCAATCCTCACTCATGCTAATAGCCACGTGATGATAATGAACCCAATTAATTCCAACGCATGCCACTGATGCAACACATAGCACTTAAAGGTCTCAAACGCCACTCGGTACTGTATGATCGTTCGAACGCAGAATGCTATTCCATCTCACGCTTTCCAACGACTGTTTGCAAGACAGTGCGGGGAGAATGAAACACGGGATTGGGTATCCATATTGACAGGTAGCATGGGACCGTGGATTACAGACAGCCGGGACCACGAGCTGGTGGACCACAGGCAGCCGGGACCACGGGCTGGAGGACCACAGATAGTCGGGACCACGGGCTGGAGGACCACAGATGGTCGGGACCACGGGCTGGCGGACCACAGATGGTCGGGACCACGGGCTGGCGGACCACAGATGGCCGGGACCACGGGCTGGCGGACCACAGATGGCCGGGACCACGGGCTGGCGGACCACAGATGGTCGGGACCACGGGCTGGCGGACCACAGACAGCCGGGACCACGGGCTGGCGGACCACAGGCAGCCGGGACCACAGATGGCCGAGTCCACAGGCTGGCGGACCACAGATGGCCGGGACCACGGGCAGCCGGGACCACGGGCTGGCGGGCCACAGATGGCCGGGACCACAGGCTGCCGGACCACAGGTGGCCGGGTCCACGGGCTGGCGGACCACAGATGGCAGACCACAGATGGCCGGGACCACGGGCTGGCGGACCACAGATGGCCGGGACCACGGGTTGGCGGACCACAGGCAGCCGGGACCACGGGCTGGCGGACCACAGGCAGCCGGGACCACAGATGGCTGGGACCACAGGTTGGCGGACCACAGATGGCTGGGACCACGGGCTGGCGGACCACAGTGGCGGACCACGGGCATGGCCGGGACCACGGGATGGCTGGGACCACAGGTTGGCGGACCACAGATGGCCGGGACCACGGGCAGCGGACCACGGGCTGGCGGGCCACAGATGGCCGGGACCACAGGCTGCCGGACCACAGGTGGCCGGGACCACGGGCTGGCGGACCACAGATGGCGGACCGATGGCCGGGACCACAGGTTGGCGGACCACAGGCAGCCGGGACCACGGGCTGGCGGACCACAGGCAGCCGGGACCACAGATGGCTGGGACCACAGGTTGGCGGACCACAGATGGCTGGGACCACAGGTTGGCGGACCACAGATGGCAGACCGCAGATGGCCGAGACCACGGGCTGGAGAGGGCACATTCGGGGACGCCAACTGGCTGACTGCAATAGGGGGAGGGGGATTAGCGGGACATTTGTGGATTTTCAATGGTGGGGCGGACGAAGGTGCCGCTCGCTATACCATGGGCGGCCGATTTAACGACCCTCGGATTTATGTTAATGCCGTCCGAACTGCTTATTGCAGCTGCACAGTACTCTCCGTTCAAGTAATCAATCTGGCATCTTGTGGCAAAACAATGTCTCGGAGGCACGTTCTCGGTGATGCCGTTGCGCAGCCTCGGGCAGGCTGTTGCAAATGATATATGGTCGCCATGCACCGCAACACGACCGCCGCCAGGCCCTGCAGGCCCTGCAGCCACCAACACCGCCGCGAGCCCCTGCAGCTCCTGTCGGCCAACTCCGCCGCCAGCCTCTGCAGCTCCTGCAGTTCCTGCCGGCCAACACCGCCGCCAGCCTCTGCAGCTCCTGCAGCTCCTGCAGCTCCTGTCGGCCAACTCCGCCGCCAGCCCCTGCAGCTCCTGTCGGCCAACACCGCCGCCAGCCTCTGCAGCTCCTGCAGCTCCTGTCGGCCAACTCCGTCGCCAGTTCCTGCAGCTCCTGCAGCTCCTGTCGGCCAACTCCGCCGCCAGCTCCTGCAGTCCCTGCAGCTCCTGTCGGCCAACACCGCCGCCAGCTCCTGCAGTTCCTGTCGGCCAACACCGCCGCCAGCTCCTGCAGTTCCTGCAGCTCCTGTCGGCCAACACCGCCGCCAGCTCCTGCAGTTCCTGCAGCTCCTGTCGGCCAACACCGCCGCCAGCCTCTGCAGCTCCTGCAGCTCCTGTCGGCCAACACCGCCGCCAGCTCCTGCAGCTCCTGTCGGCCAACACCGCCGCCAGCCTCTGCAGCCCCTGCAGCTCCTGTCGGTAAACACCACCGCCAGCCTCTGCAGCTCCTGCAGCTCCTGTCGGCCAACACCGCCGCCAGCCCCTGCAGCTCCTGTCAGGCGACACCGCCGCCAGCTCCTGCAGTTCCTGTCGGCCAACACCGCCGCCAGCTCCTGCAGCTCCTGTCGGCCAACACCGCCGCCAGCCTCTGCAGCTCCTGCCAGCCAACACCGCCGCCAGCCTCTGCAGGCCCTGCAGCTCCTGTCAGCCAACAAAGGCGGCCGGACAGACAAGACAATCGCCGCGCTCCATTCAGTTGCGCGTCGGCATCATCGCGGCGCGACACCTGTACACTGAAGCTCGTGCCGGACACCCGCACTGCTGTCTGAGTTATGGCGCGTCTCGCCACCGGAGGCTCGCCACCGGAGGTTCGCCGTCTGCGGGGAGCGGGACGGCGCGAGCGGCTGTGTTGCCGGTGACCCACCCTGCGGGTGTACACACCGGCTCGCGGCGCCAGCCGTCCGTGTCGTGCTGGTCAGAGGTGCTGTCAGGCCTCTGCGGGCGCAGTGGCAGCCAGAAGAACACAAGGAACGGGATAGCGTCCAAAGACCATACGCTACTACGATAGTTCGGTCGGTGGATCACTGCCCTATGTCGTCTCCTTTGTTCTGCTTAGCTCAGTTGGTAGATCACTGCCATATGTCGTCTCCTTCGTTCTGCTTAGCTCAGTTGGTAGATCACTGCCATATGTCGTCTCCTTTGTTCTGCTTAGCTCAGTTGATGGATCACTGCCCTATGCCGTTTCCCCTTGTCCCGCTTGTGACAGCTAAATGACCTTGTAGTCGGCGCGCCCTTAAGCCCGCTTGTGACAGAGGATGCTGCTGCAGTCGACAGACGGTGCCCCTGCCTGTGGAAGATGGAAGACCTGTCGATGACAGAGGACGCAGTTGTGACTGCCTCTGGATGTCCATGCCGCCTTACTTGCAAAATGTACGCATTGACACGAGCATGCGACTATGTATGACATGATGACGATATTTGTGACGACACGAACATGTGACGATATATGACATGATGACAATATACGTGAAGATGCGCGTACCCAGGATTTTTACATGGGACACGTTATACGTTATAGCACCGAACCCTTGTATCTACAATACTATTTCCAAAAATATACAGCCTGCATGCATTATGTCGTGAGATGAAGGTTGCCCACTTACCTTTGATGTAAAAGTACGCAGGATGTGGATTTCTGGAAAGGATGATAACAGCTGACACGAAGGCGATGGTCCTGAAGGCAGGTGACATGTACACAAACATGCAACACAATCAAAATAGCGACGAAAACTTCTTGCATACCCCAGATGCAGCAAGAGTAAGTGTCAAACAATCAACGCGATGGAGTTCACGGGTAGTTCACGGGCAGGGCAGAGTTCACGGTACAGCACAAGGCACATGGCAGGATACAGGGCAGGACACAGGGCACTTTTAGATCAAAAGGGCACCTAATTGGGACAGACATAGGACGGGAAAGGGCACAGGGGCCAAAAGGAAATGTCATTTTTAGGCCAAAAGGGCAGTTTTGGGCCCAAAGGGCACCTTTGGCACAGGCGGGGCACATAAGGCAGGTGATTTTTGGGCTAAAGTTGGGACATTCCGGCCAAGAGGGCACTTTTCGGTCAAAAGGGCACTTTTGGCCAAAAGAGCACTGGTTTCATGGGGGCCCGGGCCCCCTGCCCCCCCCCCCCTCCGGTGCGGCTATGGACACGAACATGTGACGATATATGACATGATGACGATATATGTGACGGTATATGTCATGAGGGCGATAAACGAGAAAAAAAAAAAAAAAAAGCCCCAAAAAAAAAAAAAGCAATGAACTCCAATCTCCAACCCACTCACAGCCGGGTCGTCTCGTATCCCCCCCCGTCGTCCCACCTGCACGGCTGGACAGAATTCCTCTAGATTTCCTCCTGGATGCCGTCAAGTCGGACGAGTGCTGCGTACACACACAGAAGTCACTGGCACGTCACGCATGCTCAAATCGGGGGCTGCAGGCGACCGGGCAGCTGTGGAGACCAGCGCTCTGTCGATGGACTGACATGACGTGGTGACGTTGTGTGGTGACGTGTAGCGGTGACGTTGCCACGACACGCGACTGAGTTCGCGTCCGGCCGGCCCTCGCAAACACCACCCCAGCTGCATACTGACGGTTGTCCGTGTATCACAGCAATACATGCATCACGGTAGGGCTGTGTCGGAGACGAGAGTGGCAATCGTCGGTCACCACTCGCCACGTGTTGACGGTCGCCATGATTCGGTGTCGCCAGACCACGCCGACAGGCCGTCACTTGCTCTGTCCCCTCGCCCCGGCCCGTCCGGGTCACAGCCGCACTGCACGCCCCCCCCCCCCCACCCCACCCTCCCCCCACTCGCCCGTCGGCAGCCGTCGGCAGCCGTCGGCAGATAACGGAGGAATGCTCGTCGGCACGTCGCGCCCGTCGGCCCGCTATCGGCCGGCGCAGATACTCCCGCCGACGGACACGGCCCTGCTGTCCGCCGCGCGCCGACACTATCCAGCAGCCGGTCAGCCCTCTCCGGCTCTGGACAGCCCTCCGTCTTACTGGATGACCCCCTTTACGGCCCTCCGACCCCCTCTGTGGCTGCCAGATCCTCTGTGACCCTTGGCACTGTCGTGGCGCTCAGCCCGGTGGTCCAGTGTGGCGTGAACTCGGCCTGGCTATTCCGTACCTCTTTGCCTTACTCTGGTCGTCTGCTACTTGGTTCGTGTGTTCCTGTATGTTGGCTATGTGAGAGATCGGAAGCACGTGAGCAAATTGTACACACACACACATGCACACATACACATACACACACACACACACACACACACACACACACACACACACACACACACAACACACATACATACACAAAATATATAAATATATATATATATATATATATATATATATATATATATATATATATATATATATATATATATATATATATATATATATATATATATATATATATATATATATATATATATATATATCTTCTTGTCTTGCATGCCTTGCATGTATGTCTTGTTTGCCCATTTCATTGCATTCTTCTAAAATCCCTGTCCGTGCCAAATTTAAATTGCAGTAGATAACTCACAGCCCGAGATGATCCTTCAGAGTTTGGGTGATGCACAGTTTTGTGCCGTCCATAAGAAACGCCTTGCCTTCGATTGTTTTCAGGGAGCTGGTCCAGATGTGGTGTCGAGCGCTGCTGAAGAAAACAAACACATTTGAAGCTTCGCAATCGAGACAAAAGCTTTTGTTAATCATGGGCGAAGTGCTGAAACAAATTATTAATGGGCTTAATTCATGGAGGAAATGTGCACTGCCAATTGGGTTGGTTGTGCCCGCCACATGATGGTCCCATGTTAAAACAGCAAGGATTTAGTGGGACCAAGGAGATATGGTGGGCCCAGTTTGTAACAAAAGTAAGAGAGCCTCCACTCTTGATGCTGACCAGGTCCCATGCTGATGTCCAGATAGCTGATGACCCGACGCACTATCCTATCATCAGCAGATGTTTTCCAGTAGTGGCCCTTGCACACTTCCGGTGCCCTGTATTTCGTCACCTTCGTCAGCACAGTATGGGGTACTGCGACCCCATAGCACTTGCAAACGGAGAGAGCCTTCCAAACTGGATGGGGGGGGGGGGCATAGTCTCCATCCGCACGGGCGAGGGTTAAAACTATAATGCTAAGTTGTATTTTGAGCCGGAATACAATCCATGTACCACGTCACGACAGTATAGATCACGTGACATGGCCACCTGATGCCAAGCTCTGGGACATCCGACCGTGAAGTGTCGCGCCAGCATCCCGTGCGCCAACGGGATTGTCCGGAGGTTGGCTGCAACCATTGCCGCGGTGCTCATGTAGCAGCGCCTCAATGGGGGGGGGGGGAACTCGTCCGAGGGTGTGACTCACGAGCACGTGATTCTGGTGGTGGTTGCTGTCGGCTCGCCTAGTGATGGTTACTGTTGGCTGACTTAGCGAGGTTTTGTTTTTACTCAGTGGTGGTTTCTGTTGGCAAATCCAGTGAGTGATGCTGTTGAATAGATGAAGCGGCTAGCTATTTCACAAACACATTCGAGCAAGGCAGACCACTTTAACTCAAGTCATGAGCGGTGTTCAGGTTGTGATCACGGACTCGAAAGTGGTTCGTTGCTCTGAAGCTCGTTGCAGCATGTCAATGGGAATGTCGTTTAGATGAGGAAGTTCAGCACCGTGAACCACAACTAGCTCAGAACTAGCTCAGCCACACCTAGCTCAGAACTAGGCCTATTTGTTTCCAGTAATCACCGCGCCGACATGACGAGCAGCTGCCTGAGACCAGCGGGGAAATGCAGCCGACGCCATGTTAATTGCAACGTTTACCATTATTCAAGCTGTAAGCTATTTGATGATGGGAGGGTTTATGTATGTATGTATGCATATATATAGTTACTTTCACAGATCATCAACAACGCCATGCTCCACTAGCAGATTAAGTCAACATTTTCGGAGCATATAGACTAGTTCCGATTTGTTCACTGAGACTATGCACGTAGCTCACACGCATCAGCATGCCTGTAGCACCAGCAGGTGAGCCCTGCCTACTAAAATCGTCCTGCAATGAACATGCCGTCAAATCCAGCCGCATTGGCATAGCACAGATTTCTCTCGGGTGTGGTTCTGCACACCTGACGCACAGAATGTTTCTGTGTCTGGTGAAAGTTTCAAACTATTAACCCGTATCTCTACGGAGTTCTTAAAATTTGAATCGGTGAGCTCTCTAAAACAATGCACATTAATGGCGCTGGCGGTAACTACGTGGTAGGAATACCAATGAGCGAGAACAACTTCACAAACACATTCGAAAGCAAATGAGTCTTTCACTCCGAAGTGGTCTCTGCATCTGGCAACATTGGCATCGGGGATGTTATCACTAGATTATCGATACCAGAAACCTAAGCACACATTTGCAGCTGAATCAACAAACACACATGTGCAAAATTAGCATGCCAAAATATGACTACAGGAGCAGACAGAAATCGTAAATAATTCATGGCAAAATATATAATTTGCGTAAACGAAGTCAGGGAGCATACCAATAAATGCATTTGGCATTCAATCTACGCACATGACATGTGCAACAGGAAGATATTTGGGCCTTCAAGCTGGGAATGTTTCACCTGATATATCGATTATAGGATAGGGATGTAATCCACAAATATCATGGAAGATTTAAGCTATTCCAGGTATACTTCGAATATTCCAAGAAGCGGATAAGGAAATTGACAATAGATACGGATGATATCGAAGGTATTCAATGATACCGAAACTGCTTTAAGGTGTTGAAACAACCAGCCCAAATTGACCCGATTTGCAGCACTAATCTTACGATTAACTTATGAAGGTATTGCTATTACCTGGATGATGGCAGTAGGAATACAACAATAACCGGACAACTACATGGGTGCCTACACGCACTGCCCAGAAGTTAATCGCGATGCGATAGTGATGCAAGAACGGACCTGTATTTGCGTCACTATCGCGTGCTGTACAACTGCTGCTGCTACAACTCACAACTGCTACCTGTAGCAGTTGTCCGTCCGCGTGACGCCTTTGGGGCACACAAAATTACCGGTGACGTTATCGCGAGTAGCGCAATCCAGTGAAATGCGACCGTGGCATAACCGTCCACTATAGTCCACTGTAATTCACGTGGTGTCCCTTAACGGCATGCATCGCTGGAGCTCACCAATGCGGGGTGAGCTGACCATCCAGTCGACTCCAGATCGTTACTTTGATGGATTGCTAGCGGTACGCAATACGCCTGAGCCTGTCTCTAATTGCGCTGGCCTCCTCCCACCGACATCACTTCTCATGGCCGGCACAGTCGCGCCATTGACGCATTGTGTACATCATAGCCAGGTCTGGAGACAATACGTGTCACAAGCCTCCTCTATATCTAGCGGGCTTGTATGCCAATAAAATGACACGGCACCCGCTCAGACACCGACCAGCGTGGACTGTTCCCTTCAAGAGCCAGCAGTGGAGTGCAGACTTCGCGTCAGGCTTACTTTGTCAAAAATGACCGGCACTGAATGCGACTGGATGCCGACGCAGCCAGAGTGAGACTTGCATACGAATGCGCTTGGCTCGGTGCACCTAATTTTATCGCATTTTACTGCAGACAATGAAGGAGCCTCGTCGCTCGTCCCTGCTCTGCGCTTGAAATTCCGGTGAGCTGCTCACGCGCCGACAGGCTGGGAGCCGAGCCGCGCGTACGCGGTTCGTAATGAGGTAACCACACGGCCAGCAGCTGCTGATCACTGACATTGCCGCGCACTCGCTCCGCGCTCTAGTGATTCGACGTCCGTCGGAGTACTCGGCGTGCCGTGAATCATCTGCATTACCGGACCATAACCCGAGTCGGACACGGCCGCTAAATTGCCGCGGTAACGAGGCGGCGGACATGGCGCGCGGAGCCGCGGCACGCCGCCGCCGGTGTTGCCGGCTAATTACCGGGAAACACCGGAATTATGCGGCATGCCAGGCGGTCGGCCTGAGAACAGCGTGCGCCTGCCTCTGAGAGCAGGAACCGCCGCCGGCGGCCGGTCAAACACCGGTGTACATCGCCCCAATCACGGGTCAACAATTAACAACCAATTAGCCGGGCGGCAGTCGGGCGACGGCCGCCGGTCCGGCCGGCAATAGCCCCTCATAACCCGCGGCCGCTATTGCATATTGCAAATGCCCGCTGATCGGCTCGTAAATCTGTGCAACGAGCGGCGGCGCAGGGCGGTCCGCCGGCCACCCTGACTGCGGGTGTATCCGGGCAGACGCGGGGTGGCGCCGCCACAAGCGTCCTGCACCTTGAGGCGGTCACCCTGAGACGGCCACCCTGACTGCGGGTGTATCCGGGCAGCCGCGGGATGGCGCCGCCACAAGCGTCCTGAACCTTGAGGCGGTCATCCTGAGACGGCCACCCTGAGACGGCCACCCTGAGACGGCCACCCTGAGACGGCCACCCAGAGACGGCCACCTTGAGGCGGTCACCCTGAGACGCCCACCCTCACTGTGGGTGTATCCGGACAGCCGCGAGATGGCGCCATCACAAGCGTCCTGCACCTTGAGACGGCCACCCTGAGACGACCACCCTGAGACGGCCACCCTGAGACGGTCACCCTGAGACGGCCACCCTGAGACGGACACCCTGAGACGACCACCCTGAGACGGCCACCCTGAGACGGCCACCCTGAGACGGCCACCCTGAGACGGCCACCACCTTGAGACGGCCACCCTGAGACGGCCACCCCGAGACGGCCACCCTGAGACGGCCACCCCGAGACGGCCACCCTGAGACGGCCATCTTGGGACCTTGGCACATGCCGGAGCTGGGGTTCCTGGCGGCGATACGTACTGAAGTCGGTGGTAAAGCGTGACTGCTGCCGGGATTAGGGGTACCCGGAGCTGGGGGTGAACCGTGACTGATACTGTGGTTAGGGGGTACCAAAGTCGGGGGATTCCGCCGCAGTGAGTCACTGTGTTCCATATCGGTGACTTACTGTCAAGAAGGATGGTGGACCGTGGTCAGTATAGAGAGAGGGAGGGAGGAAGAGACAGAGATAATGAGATAGAGAGAGAAAGAGAGAGAGAGAGAAGGAGAGAGAGAGAGAGAGAGAGAGAGAGAGAGAGAGAGGGAGAGAGAGAGAGAGAAAGACGATGGGGCGCTGATCCCAAAACAGAAGCAGGGATCGTGAACCGTGACCGGTATCGGAGACAGTGTCGATCGGGCTGATCCTATAGTAGTCATACATGGTGAACCTTGACTCTTTCAATCCATCTCCCCCTGTATGACCTAGCACACCAGTTTGCTCTAAGCCCACGCTTTGTGGAAAAAAAGATGACTGCAACGAAATTAGTATGATGATTCACACTTAAGGCAGGCTGCCGGGCACTGACTCCAAAGCTCATTTATAGGAGCATACTTCGGCACTCTACATACGCGAATGCAGCCAGTGCACACCGCGCCAAGATCTCGTGCACTGCATCTGTTCGTTCAGTTTGAATCCACGCTGATTCGATATCTACAGGCAGGTCCGTGCTGACCAGACCTCTACAGGCAGGTCCGTGCTGACCAGACCTCTACAGGCAGGTCCGTGCTGACCAGACGTCTACAGGCAGGTCCGTGCTGACCAGATATATACAGGCAGATCTGTGCTGACCAGACATATACAGGCAGGTCCGTGCTGACCAGACATATACAGGCAGGTTCGTGCTGACCAGACATCTACAGGCAGGTCCGTACTGGCCAAACATCTACAGGCAGGTCCGTGCTGACCAGACATCTACAGGTAGGTCCGTGCTGACCAGACGTCTACAGGCGGGTCCGTGCTGACCAGACATCTACAGGCGGGTCCGTGCTGACCAGACATCTACAGGCAGGTCCGTGCTGACCAGAGCTCTACAGGCAGGTCTGTGCTGACCAGAGCTCTACAGGCAGGTCCGTGCTGACCAGACATCTACAGGCAGGTCCGTGCTGACCAGACATCTACAGGCAGGTCCGTGCTGACCAGACATCTACAGGCAGGTCCGTGCTGACCAGAGCTCTACAGGCAGGTCTGTGCTGACCAGACATATACAGGCAGGTCTGTGCTGACCAGAGCTCTACAGGCAGGTCCGTGCTGACCAGAGCTCTACAGGCAGGTCCGTGCTGACCAGACATCTACAGGCAGGTCCGTGCTGACCAGACATCTACAGGCAGGTCCGTGCTGACCAAGCATCTACAGGCAGGTCCGTGCTGACCAGAGCTCTACAGGCAGGTCTGTGCTGACCAGACATATACAGGCAGGTCTGTGCTGACCAGAGCTCTACAGGCAGGTCCGTGCTGACCAGACGTCTACAGGTAGGTCCGTGCTGACCAGACATCTACAGGCAGGTCCGTGCTGACCAGACATCTACAGGCAGGTCCGTGCTGACCAGACATCTACAGGCAGGTCCGTGCTGACCAGACATCTACAGGCAGGTCCGTGCTGACCAGACATCTACAGGCAGGTCCGTGCTGACCAGACGTCTACAGGCAGGTCCGTGCTGACCAGAATTACAGGCAGGTCTGTGCTGACCAGATCTACCAAATTACAGGCTTGTACCAGAATTAAGGCAGGTCCGTGCTGACATCACTACAGGCAGGTCCGTGCTGACCAGACGTTACAGGCAGGTCCGTGCTGACCAGCTTACAGGCAGGTCCGTGCTGACCAAACATCTACAGGCAGGTCCGTGCTGACCAGAGCTCTACAGGCAGGTCCGTGCTGACCAGACGTCTACAGATAGGTCCGTGCTGACCAGATATATACAGGCAGATCCGTGCTGACCAGACATATACAGGCAGGTCCGTGCTGACCAGACATCTACAGGCAGGTCCGTGCTGACCAGACATCTACAGGCAGGTCCGTGCTGACCAGACGTCTACAGTAGGTCCGTGCTGACCAGAGATTACAGGCAGATCTTGCTGGCCAGACATATACAGGCAGGTCCGTGCTGACCAGACGTCTACAGGTAGGTCCGTGCTGACCAGACATCTACAGGCAGGTCCGTGCTGACCAGACATCTACAGGCAGGTCCGTGCTGACCAGACATCTACAGGCAGGTCCGTGCTGACCAGACATCTACAGGCAGGTCCGTGCTGACCAGACGTCTACAGGCAGGTCCGTGCTGACCAGACATCTACAGGCAGGTCCGTGCTGACCAGACGTCTACAGGCAGGTCCGTGCTGACCAGACATCTACAGGCAGGTCCGTGCTGACCAGAATCTACAGGCAGGTCGTGAGCAGATCTGTGCTGGCCAGACATATACAGGCAGGTCCGTGCTGACCAGACGTTACAGGTAGGTCCGTGCTGACCAGACATTACAGGCTCACCAGACACAGTCCGTGCTGACCAGACATCTACAGGCAGGTCCGTGCTGACCAGACATCTACAGGCAGGTCCGTGCTGACCAGACGTCTACAGGCAGGTCCGTGCTGACCAGATATATACAGGCAGATCTGTGCTGACCAGACATATACAGGCAGGTTCGTGCTGACCAGAGCTCTACAGGCAGGTCCGTGCTGACCAGACGTCTACAGATAGGTCCGTGCTGACCAGATATATACAGGCAGATCTGTGCTGACCAGACATATACAGGCAGGTTCGTGCTGACCAGACATCTACAGGTAGGTCCGTGCTGACCAAACATCTACAGGCAGGTCCGTGCTGACCAGACATCTACAGGTAGGTCCGTGCTGACCAGACGTCTAGCTAGGTCCGTGCTGACCAGACGTCTACAGGCAGGTCCGTGCTGACCAGACTTTTAGGAGGTCCGTGCTGACCAGACATCTACAGGCAGGTCCGTGCTGACCAGACATCTACAGGTAGGTCCGTGCTGACCAGACGTCTACAGGTAGGTCCGTGCTGACCAGACATCTACAGGCAGGTCCGTGCTGACCAGACATCTACAGGCAGGTCCGTGCTGACCAGACATCTACAGGCAGGTCCGTGCTGACCAGACATCTACAGGCAGGTCCGTGCTGACCAGACATCTACAGGCAGGTCCGTGCTGACCAGACGTCTACAGGCAGGTCCGTGCTGACCAGACATCTACAGGCAGGTCCGTGCTGACCAGACATCTACAGGCAGGTCCGTGCTGACCAGACATCTACAGGCAGGTCCGTGCTGACCAGACATCTACAGGCAGGTCCGTGCTGACCAGACATCTACAGGCAGGTCCGTGCTGACCAGACATCTACAGGTAGGTCCGTGCTGACCAGACATCTACAGGCAGGTCCGTGCTGACCAGACATCTACAGGTAGGTCCGTGCTGACCAGACATCTACAGGCAGGTCCGTGCTGACCAGACCTACACAGGTAGGTCCGTGCTGACCAAACATCTACAGGCAGGTCCGTGCTGACCAGACATCTACAGGCAGGTCCGTGCTGACCAGACGTCTACAGGCAGGTCCGTGCTGACCAGACATCTACAGGCAGGTCCGTGCTGACCAGACATCTACAGGCAGGTCCGTGCTGACCAGAGCTCTACAGGCAGGTCCGTGCTGACCAGACATCTACAGGTAGGTCCGTGCTGACCAGACATATACAGGCAGGTCCGTGCTGACCAGACATCTACAGGCAGGTCCGTGCTGACCAGACATCTACAGGCAGGTCCGTGCTGACCAGACATCTACAGGCAGGTCCGTGCTGACCAGACATCTACAGGCAGGTCCGTGCTGACCAGACATCTACAGGCAGGTCCGTGCTGACCAGACATTGTACAGGCGGTCCGTGCTGACCAGACATCTACAGGCAGGTCCGTGCTGACCAGACATCTACAGGCAGGCCGTGCTGACCAGACATCTACAGGCGGACATCTACAGTCTGACATCTACAGACGGCCCATGGGCGACCCACATCTACAGGCGGACACGTGACAGTCTGACATCTACAGACGGCCCATGGGCGACCAGACATTTACAGGCGAGCCCTTGATGATGTGATGTCTGCAAGGCCTTTGATAACGTGAGACGGCGATGAAGGTAGGCATATAAATCACATATGCAGAACACGTCAATAACATTAGCTAACTGCATGTACTGATCAACCGGCTATGCATAATTTACTCTGGCTGCATGGCATGCTGTTCGGATGTCGATTGTGTTGCAGACACTGCGGAAACCTGTCTGGAATGCACGCCAGTATCTGGCTGCGGAACAGGCGGAGATGTTCTACCCAGAGCCACAGCAAGTCGATGCTGTTTAAACTGTGTCAGGGTGCAAGCTATTGCACGGGCAATACCAATTATAACCCATATATTATCACATCGTCGAGGCACCATGACATCGCACAGCAAAACATCTGAACAACACACGCGGCACACAGAAGCAGGAGTTCGCGTGTGAAATGTCAGAGTAATTTCGTGATCCAGTTATGTGCACCTATTTCCCATAGAGCGGTCGCCTCGCGTGGCACACAATACGTTCAGATCACTTGCTTCGAAGTTCTTAGTTCAATTTTACTTCATTGGACAGTATTTGGTGAAACATGCTAACCCGAATAGGGCTGAAGCCCCACTAATGGATATGCCATGGGTTTCGTGTCTCTTGTAAGAGCATGATCAAATAAATGCACTTTGTATTCGCAAAATTCGACGAAAACGGAGATTAAGGCCACCAGTCGAGCTGAACTCAGCCACGTGAACTTGAAATGTTCGCGCATTTCTGGACACAACATGTTGGCATCTACTTTGGCGTCTACTGAAGCAAGTATTAACAAACTATGTCAGCCCCGAGTCATCGGACTCTGCTACGGATGCTTCATCCTGACCAAGATCAGTTACCGAACGTAAAGTTGGATTACAATTTTCAAGATCTTAAATGGAGGCAGAAGCTACTGATGTCAAGTTTCGACCGACTGTTGCTTTCCGTTCGCCGGTCATCTTAGGAAATTGAATGTAGTCGGGGTCAATCACCTGGCACTGCTCGGAATAGTAGAGCATTCCTGCAATATGTGCAGCCTGGAGGTTGCATCTCCCGCGGCATTCCCACCATCGTACATTGTAGTCCTCCTGGAGGATGCTTCTGGGAATCTTTAACCGTCCTAGAGTGTGGAAAATCCTAAGAATGCCCTTCCTGCGGCGGTTTTCTTCTTCTGCATAATAATTCTGAATCAAGATATTATCGCGTTGAGTGCTTTCAGCGCATGATATTTTGCTATTTTGCCTTGCTAAATACGGAGCAACACCATAAGCAACAACTCTGGTAATTCACCACTTCCGCGCATATAGTATTTTGATTCGACAGAAGTATGCAAATCAGCCAATGACATGACCGGATCTAAATCTAATTTCCATCATTGCATCAGCGCAAACCCTGTCCGACGCGACCGATATCATTTCATGCCGACCAAGCAGAGCTGAAAATATAGCACTGCTTGGTACTGAAATTGGGTGTGGTGGCCATGGCAGGCCAGACAACTTACACTCGACGCAGCTAGGACGACCGTTCGGACGGGCTGAACTCGAAACGAAGATGCACGGGTATGAGAGAGGAAGAGAAGAGAAAGAAAAGAGAAAAAAAGAAGAAAAAGAAAAGAAAAAAAGAGGAGGATACTGAGACAGCCGTGCGCTTCGATTGGGTGCATATCTGAGACACATAGACTGCGACAACAGCGCCGAGAAATCAATAGGTTGTGCTCAGCGTAGGGAAAAGATCAATGGGGAGATGGGAAGAGAAACCATGGCTGATTAAGAAGGTAGGTAGGCGAAGGGAGTAGGAAGATAGCAGAGAGCAGATAAAATTAAAATCTGAGAAGAGGAGCCAGAAGAGGGAATTAAGAAGAGCGGAAAGAACAAGAAAACGAAAAGAAACAGCGACAAAAGGTGCCAACATGTTTGTGAACATGTTGGCAAGAATAGAAGAGAAGAACTCTTTCTCTTCAACAAGAAGAGAAAGAGTGAAGCACACTGATTAGAGAAAAAGAATGCAATAGCAATAAGAGGAATAGACTGGACGCAGATAGAGGAATAGTGCGGGGAGAGTGGTGGAAGCAGAGGGTGGGAGTGGAGACAAGGCGGCCAAATAGACGGGCTGAGGCAGATGAGCCGTGCTTCCGCCTTTAAAAAGTAGTCGTGGGTATCGTAGAGCACGACCTCAGTAAATCATGGCGAGGGCGATACGGGCCGCAATTATATGGCTCTGGTTGTTTCCGATTCCCCATCATCTAGACACGGATCCCTAGTTATCCGACTCGCAAACCAATTTTATCACCTTGTTAACGCATCATTCTTAGTGAACGAAATGGAGATTACTTTTTTATTTCACAAACGAGCCAGGCATGACCGGTTTCGGGCGGGAATGTATTCCGATAGCAGTATGCAATGGGTTCTCTAGGCTTTTTTGTTTGGTCGTGGCGAGTATGATCATCCAGCATCTTCTCGATCATTTGGTGCTTGTGTAGCGTGGAATGTCTCGCTCCCAGTTGTGATCAAAAGATACAAGTGGTCAATGTGGTGCACTATTGAAGACAAGATTAAGGAAACACGTATTGTATGTCACAACGAAAGGTTGAGGTGTTGGTGGGGTGATGGGTATGCCTTTTTCTTAGTTGGGGAAAAAAAAAAAAAAATCTTCCACGAACGAAATGAGACCAGACGGACATCTTTAAAAGAAGCATATGTCTTATAGGATGGGCCACTGAGGTATCACCTGACATACACAAAGTTATGTTGATTTCACAAGTCTGCACTTACAAATCGGCCGCATTTGGTGATTACCGGGATAAAGGTCAGTGGCTTCCCCTTGAGGGCATCTTTTTGGCTGCATTGTACAAACACAATACATCTCTGAATTAATATATGTTAAGGAGTATGGACCAGGATGGCTCGAACTCTTTGTGACATTGACCACCAGAATCTTGTTTGTGAAATGTTGGGAAGCATTGCTCGGGAAATAATGATCACATTGCGGAGGAGAAAAGGTTGGATAAATGTTCCTAAGATGCATCCAATAAACTCCGGCATCAGGTACTTAAAAGTAGGTGTGGCTACGCTTCAAAAGCCAAGGGCCTACTGCATCTTGCACACACAACATTTCATAAGACACAAGCAAGTTTCACCAGACTAGGCTCATGGGTGTCAAAAAAGCTGTTGCGAACTTTTCGTTGAACGGCTTTGTAATATCGCTCGATTTGGCTTGCCACGCCTGCTAGTTATGAAGGTCACGGGCGGTCATCTCGAGCCACCTCTCGTCAGCGGCGTAACCTGTGAGCATCTCGTAAAGCGAGGACTCAGTAAAGTGATCAGCTAGTTTGTTGATGATGAATGCAGTCGCCTCGGATATATAGACGTGATCGCCAGTTGTTTAAATAAATATTCAGAATTACGAGAATTAGCAGCACCACTATTTCAGCGGATATGTTCCTGAGGTCCTCTACTTGAAAATGGAACCTGAAGGAGCATCAGGAAGATATGTAGTTTCGATCCGGCACCATAACAACTCAGCGAAGCTTACAGTTAGACCTTGGGTATTTATATACATCTCAATCTTGGACCATAAATGGTTCCTCAGTAAACTGACACCGTAGTTTGGATCCTAACCCACGCTGTCTCTCCGGTCAGATCCCCCCACACCCCGTCTCGTGGTGGGGTCCATAACACCCCCGCTTAGCCTCCAAACTAAGCGTTGCGTGAAAATGAACGAGATACAATGGGAAAGCTCTCGATGAATAGGGTCCAGAATTGTTCTCATTTTTATGTGGGATAATTTTGAAATTCAAGATGCCAGTTTTTAAAAGCAAAATCGATGTTTCAAAACCATTTTATATGGGCGTATTATGATAGACTAGGTCGTGCAATGAAACCTTCAAGCTGTTTAGGTCACATAAATCGAAACATACCATACAAACAGTAGTCTATTTATATTAATGCCAAGCCAAATATGTTTAGTACAGATTGCGCACTGTATCGTTACCTGAACTCAGGTCACTTGATGGAGGTAAAATACATTTGATAAGATATTTTTCTTGATGCTCCTCATACTTACCGAGGCATAAATAGTTTTATCAGAGCGTGCATAGTACATAAGTAGGAACGTTGGCCCAACATCGGCCCAAATTATCCGTGAACTCAATTCGCTGACCTGGCCCCAAACAAAATTCCGAGATAACAGTTTTGGAGATACTGCTCAATTGCACTTACGTAGCAAGGTTCACCTCAATATCTCATCATGCATGTTGGCTTTAAATTCTCGAACATTCTCGGCTTTTGTCTTCTTTGACCTGAGCCATATCAGTCACCTTGCGTGGCCTGAGGTTGAAATGTTTACTTCAGACGCGAAAATGATCAAGGAAAGGGCACGCAAACTTGGTGGTGCTGCGCCGCGTCGTTTTCCCTCTGTGGTGGAAAACTTTAGGGACGGGGAACCTCGAAACGTGACGGCTTAAGCAATTCGTAGCAGAAGCAGTTCCTTGATCCTTGAAGATAGCTCCATAATGACAAAGCGTATATCGAATATCAAACAAACATCTACGCAACGTTCAATCTATGCAAAAGCATGCTGCTCCAAACATGGGGCGGGGATGGCCGAGTGGTTAAGGTGTCGGGCTATGGGTACCAAAGGTCCCGGGTTCGACTCTAGCGTCACTCAGGACATTTCCCAATCCCGCGGCCCACCGGCGAAACAGTGTGGGCGGCGCCATTAGCCGTGAATGTGCATAAAGTGTGTCGTGAACTAACCAATAAACAATAAACAAACTGCTCCAAACATCGTCAAAATGTCGTTCCAAAATGATATGGCAGCCTGCCTGATGAATCCTGAAGCAGGATGTGCACTTTGTGAAGGGATACAATTCGACTTCGATCCTGAACCGCGGTGAGGACCATTCGTCGAAGATAATGGTCGGATTGTTGATCCAGATTAGAAGTATGCTTTGTTATTGGCTGCCAATCAAGCCGTCTAAAGCTAGACCCGGGATTTTGGGTAATATTTCGATATGTTGTCAGCATGGGCCTTGGTGCGAGCAACATTTGAATAGGTGGCTGATGCATATAACCAGAGATCGATTTGTGGAAATCAAGTGCACTTGGAAATCTGGAAATCAAGCGCATTCGTTAGCTAGTACTGCCAAGCATAAAATGACCACATTCACTGCAAGCTCAGCTAAGCCTCCGGGGACGAATGCTTGGGCGTGCTTGGGCTCACATGAATATTGGGGAGTGTTCGAACTTGCATTTTATGGGCATCTCACCCCGTGGGCACAAAGGCACTTGACATCGAGCCTGGACATGTATACAGCCTCACGAGCAGCGAGGGACTCGGCCGCGGCGGCCGGCCGCCGCCTCTCAGCCGCGTGCCCGCTGCGTTTACTGCCCACTGCGGGGCCGGCTCTCCATGCACCCGTCCGTAAGTCATCGGCCACTCTCTTCTGATCGGCCAACACGCCCGCAATGGACAATCGGGCCGCGGCTGGAGGCCGGCCTGGCCGGCCGGGCGGTCTGCGGTCGTGACCGGCTTCGCCTCAGGGCCGTGTCGCCGCGGACTGGCGCGCGCTGGTGCGGCGCCTCCGGCGGACGGCAGCGGCCCGGAGCGGCCGCTTCTCCCGTCGCCGCGCATCTGAAGCGACGTCGGTCCGCTGGGCGGCGGCCTCCGGTTCGTCGGAGCACACCGCGTGAGCACAGGCAGCGCACGCCAGCAGGACGTAGGTGACCTTGCTCCAGGCAGGACGTGGGTATGGTTAAGCGACGCATGGCTACGGTACGGATGGGTCTGGGAGGCGATACCCGGACGCCGTGGCAGCACTGCACCCAGATATGGGTGCAGTGCTGCCACTGCGTATCAGGCGTTCGCTCTGGCCGGCCGAGGCCCCTTTCTCGTGTGCATCACGAGTAGGTGGACAGATTCGTGCGCCATGTTATCGGTGTGTGCTGCTGGGACAGGTGCGCTTCACTGCTACGGAGAGCTCCGAGCAGGCGCGAGAATCTCTGCCAAAGTCTGAGCCGGAACAGCGGTGCTTGACGTGCCTTAGTTCTTCATGTGGTTTGTGCAGGGGCGGTCCGAGGCACCCAAGTGGGGTGAGTGGAAAATGGAATGCAATATTTTTCAATATTAAAAAATGGAATTAAATATTTTCCCCCTCCTTCCGCCGGAAAATATTCGATTTTCTCACTTTATTGTTTCGTTCCGAAAATTCGACGGCTGTTTCTGGTCTGCTGCAAAAACACTTTTCAGACCATGTTGTCACTTTTTCAAGACCTTTTGATTGTGCTTAAACTGTTATATCAGGGAGAGAGATCGAACAAAAAAATTATTCACACTTTAAAAGCAATGTTTACAAGGTTAAATTCCAGCAAACATTCCTCTTGACATTCCATCAAGTTCGCAAACCGTCCAGATAGCTCCATTTCAGTTCAACTCAATCTGTAGGCGTTAAGAAATATGCTTTGAAGCCCAAATAAAAATACTTACTCGTTTGGCTGGAGAGTCCCATTTGTCGCCCTTGGCAGCACCAGCGATGGGAGTACCGAGACTAAAAAACACCACACTGAACCCGGTTTGGCACCATATGCACTCCCGTCTAATATGTTGACGCTGTTGACGCGAGTATGGCCTAAACACGCGGAAAATTCCCATGATGCGGTGCATATCTGGTCGTGATCCGACCATACTCATGTGACTGCTTGTCTACACCCTCTAGACACCAACATAATCTCCAGTACTCCTTATTAATTACGGCGTAATTTTACTTCAGAACATCTGGTGGTTACTTCCAACAGGTACTGAATGCCATTGCACATGACAGCAATGCAGACTGGTGATATTCAAACATTCTAACATCACAATAAGAAGTACAATTATGCTTTATTCCCACCAGCAAAACATCGTTTATATGGACGTACAGTCGAACACCTATTGCAAGCTGCCCTTTGCTGTCGCGGTGCACGTAGGCTGTGCCAGGAAACATAATTTTCACAACTTTCATATGACTTCATTATTCACGTTTTTGAGACACTGCCCATGTGGACATCCGTATGGGGCACTGTGCTGCACAATTGTCCATATGTTAGGAAAATAAAAGCGGAGCAAACGGTGTCGATTTGGCTTCAACAACCAAATCGTTACAGACGGTGTCGAATTCGAAGTTCACCGTAACTGAATTTTTGGTGTGAACATGACATTTGAGGCTGATGACACCTTAGGGATTGTCAAAATATTATTGGAAATTCGGAAGAAAAGAAAAAATACCTTGCGCTTTTTGCGCGATGGGTGAAATAGGACATTGTCGGAACGTTTTCTATGATTTTTGCTCACTGTAACGACTAGTAGGGCATCACATCTGGTAATAAAAGCGCGTTAAACAGCTTGGATTTCCGGCAATGGCCTTTTGAGATGGCAAATATCAATTCGCAGATAATTTTAAGATAGCATCTGAGTCAACTTGCCTTTACTTATCGCTTTGGCACAGGATGTATATATTTGTAATATGTAAAAGTTGTTTTCAACTAGTAAATTGTATGGAAAAAAAATCAAGTAATTTGTAGAGCTTTGAATATGGCGCATTTAAGGGACTTCTCAACAGTTATAGATACCCAGCAGCCAAAGGAACATATTTTCTTTGATGGAAAGTCAAGTTTGAGTTCAAGCATTTCAGCAAAATGAGTTTTATATGTCTGTCGATTTTGGCGTGCTTTGTCCTTCTGAGCCTGTCAGAGTTCTGAAGTTCGTCTGCGTCAAGTTTCCCTCTGGTTATCCTTTTCATTCTTTTCATTTGTGACGCTGATTGCGAAGGAAAAATCTGTAAAAATCTGAGGTACCTAAAAATAGATTGAAAAGTTTCACCTTGGAAATTTGCCAGAAAGTCCAGTAATGCGAGGATGCTTGCGTTTTCGATGGACCTACCGATACCTCTGCAACATTGTTTTTTGTTATCCACTTTGTATGATGACGATGAGAATCGACACAGTGACTATCACAATTGGTTGTAGCGTTTACGTACGTCGAAAAATATCACCGTGTCCTCTTTCCACCAGGCGTTTTCGGAAACTGATTCATACACTGCTCCGGCTCTGCCAAGCCTGTTTTCGCTTGTTTCCCGATGTCAACCCCTATGTTATTCGCCTGCATTAACGCCGGCACCCTTGTCTCCCTCAGAACCTCCACCAAGCTGGAGAGTGTTGAACTATGTACGGATGGGGAGCACGAATACATGTACGAAGTACGGATGGGCTAGGAGGGAAGACATATGCGAGACACACACCTCGGCATTTATTGCTCTTTAGCACATAGTCATCAGCAGTCCACAGAGATGCAATGTTTTTTTTTCTTCAGCACAAAATGATAAACCTGCTTAACACTTGATCGCTGACACAAAGTGATCCTTACCTTTGTTAAAGGTACCTACCTACCGCGCCAGATGCAATATGCAGATAACAGAATCTGATTAAATAGGGTAGAGTTGCGCTATTTCCATGTTTGTTGTTATTCAATACATGTCAGTTGTTCCGAAGAACAATTGCGTAGCTACATGTAAGTAAACCCATGGGTCGGTGACCTATAGGTAACTAATGACCTTGGGATTCGTGATGGTTTTTAACGGAAACCATATGACCTAGATTACAAAGGTAGGAATATTTGTTTCATAGAAAAACGTTTCCCAATCATACGTTTGTATGCCATTGTTCTACTTCATGGAGCTTTTCAATGGAAAAAAGCTTGCACGAAATCTGTCCTACCTGGAAAACGCCAATTCGCAACAAGTCATGAAGAGCGGACGGCCATATCGGATAAGAACACATAATAATTTGTTCGGTCAGAGAAATCATGGCCCTTTTTATTTCCGCCGTCCAATTTGTCAATCTCGAGGGGCTATGGTCACGGGATGTTACAAGGTCACGGGGTCATAAGGTCCCGAGGTCAAATGTAGGAATATACTGACATTTTACTTCTGGAATGTTTCAGTTGATCTTTTTCTTCTTTATATATATATATATATATATATATATATATATATATATATATATATATATATACATTGAAACCATTTACTCTTATTATTGATGAGATGTCCATCGTCAAACCAACACATCCTAATTGACCTCAATCTACTGCCAGTGACTATAGCTTAAAAAAACGCTAGTCGAATCGGCCTTAAATTTGCAGCCGCGTTCAGAGCCAAAGACAACCCTGTGAGCAAATGTTGGTCCGAATCAAAAGTTATGATGTGAAGGGCATTGGTCGATCTGTCGTGGCACGCACCGGCTGCGTCATTGTCGGCAGGTCAGTATTCGGGCTCAATCACCACCCGCAGACACCCATGTAAAACACCAGGCGGCGACCACCCAATGGCAGACCTGAGCCCACCTCTGCAGCCCTGGGATGCTAGGCCAGCCCGCCCGGTCTTGTGCAGACGCGCAGCAGCCTCAGGCCCTCTCCATCAGCAGCGCCCCGCGCCGCGCAGCCGGAGGGTCCTCAAACGACCTGCGCGCCCCGCGCCGCGCAGCCGGAGGCGTCCCATCAAACGATACGGCGAGCTGCGCCCCGAGCCAGCCGAGATACGGCGAGCTGCGCCCCGAGCCAGCCGACTGGTGTCGCGTTACCCCCCGCAGACGCCGATTAATCCTGCGACGTGTCAAGAATGCGGCGGGAGACTGCGCGGCGGCTTCCGCCTGCGGCCGCGCCGCGCGCAAACAGAGACGGGGCGGGGTAGACACGCGGCCCCTCGCCGACAGACCGGCCCGGGGGCGCACGTGACGCGCCCTGCTGTTCGGCACGCTCACAGCGCGACGACTCTGACGAGTAGCGCTGCCGAAACCCATCTGGACGCCGATGAAGACTCTGAAGAGGACTCTGAAGTGGTTCTGTTCCGCAGCCGGAACAGAGAGCTCCCAGGCCGTCATCTGGAGCCGGATCGGGATTCTGCGCCACCCTTGCGGAGCCGGGAGAGCGTGGATCTCCGACAGCCCAATGGAGTCCAGCAAGGGGTCCAAGCGAACTTCTCCACCCGGTGGAAATGCGTTCAGTATGTGAGGGAGGCGTCAAGACATCTAGACATCCCCAAGTAGCCACTCTATATAACGGATAATACAACCGGAGGCGCAGAGGTGTACAACTTTACGATACTTTACTTTACCCTACGGTAGATCCACAATGCGGCACATTATAACGTTACAATAAAGTGCTATAAAAGCCTCTGCCACTATCTCCAGATCTAGATCGGACCATCAGATAATGGGCATAAAGCGAAACCAACACAGATTCAATGACACACAAAGCATTGATCTAGTCTATTGTCGTTCTTAGAAGTAATTGCAGGATTGATGTCTTCCGGATCCGGATCATTGGTATCCGATCAACAACTGCGGCGGTAAACTTGCGGCAGTCCTTTGGGGATAATTTACGGCCTGCCTCTGGGCTTGGTGTACGCCGTCGGTGAAGATTCAAAGTCATGAGACTGGAATAGACCCAAATACATGCGAATCATCAGGTGCCTGAAACCGTAGGCTCACGATCATAAATGTACAAAGTAAATCATGAACGTACAAAGTAAAAAAGGCAGCTTCCCACAAACACACAAGCATACGACTAATTCGATCGCCTTTGACATGAGACTGTACATAATGTCCGATAACAAACTTAAGACTAAATTCAATTTCCATCCCGAAGCCAGGAGTGGCGGACTAGCTACTTAATTTGGGTGTTAACGTATCGTAGTGGTGCACGGGGTGCATTGTTAGTGTATGTACATGAATTTTGATAATTTTGAGTAAGAGGACAATGTTGCCATATTCGTCAGACCAGAGGTGACAAGCAGGAAAAGAAATGATTTGATGGCTGCGGCACATAAGGTAGAATAGGAGAGAAGACATTCGAAAATGAGTTGATGGTTGCGGCACATAAGGTAGAATAGGAGAGAAGACATTCTAAAATGAGTCGTCTCTTTTGGATCTGCCGTCGCATTTCCAATGAGAGACATATGTCAGCTAATTGACATAGATTCACAAACATGAGGAACTGGAAAAGTAGCCAGTGCCTCTAATATTCACAACTTTGCACGGGATTGCTTAAATACATCACGTCCTAATACCATGCCACGAGTGCTTCAACATTGTGAAGCCAATGAATTGCATGCAATCAAATAATTCCAAGCTTTACGATTTAGTTAGTGGTGTTTGGGTACGATTTATATAAATCGCATTCCACATCCTCATTGCCGAACAGCTTAACCTCAAACCTTGCAATGCAAATTGGTCATTGGCTACTTTAACGGGTCACGAACGGAGATGCTCAGACATTATTGGTGGAGGGTTATGATGACAATAATGATATGCTCTAAATTGCAATGACTAAATTATTTAATGCAGGACAATCTAAAGCTTTAAAACAAACATCAATATATTCCCTAATTGAATCCATTCATCCAACGACTGACATCCCAGCCAATTTAATTTCCATCTGCGTTGCAGCCCTTGTTTTTGAGGTCGTCAATCAATCTTGCTGTTTCCCACAAATTATCATATCGTTACTCGGTAGTGATTATTGAGCGAAACCCACTCACTCGCTCTCTCTCTCTCTCTCTCTCTCTCTCTCTCTCTCTCTCTCTCTCTCTCTCTCTCTCTCTCTCTCTCTCTCTCTCTCTCTCTCTCTGCCTCCTTTTTATCTCTCCCTAAAGTATAAGTGCAATGCACTACAGTCTGTCCAGTGGAAACAATGGAAATTGGTCTACAGTGGGATTGGGTAAGCAATGGGAATGGGAGTGGGAAGCTGCAGGGATCAATCTCACTGCAAAAAACAACAACAACAAAACAACAACATTTAAACCACCAGCGTGGTACATCAGTAGCAGTGACGAAACACTGCTACCGGCTGGCCTGGGGACAGTGCGCCATCAGCCGCACAGCTGGGGAGAGGGCATGGAACACCGCAGCCGCGTCGGAGGATGCCTGCTCCTTCAACCGTTGGTGCGTCGCCACTGACAGCTGTACAGGCACTCCGTAGGGGGTGCCGGGTCAGGCGGGCCTGCCTCGCTTCAGCCATGGCGCCGGCCGTCGATTGTCAGCCGAATTTTCGCTTTTCGCTCGTCCAGTTCAGTTTTGTCACTGGTCTTCACATGGTGAGAGGCGGATGCTAGGAAATCACCATTTTCTTCCTCATGGAGGTGGTGTGGCGTGACCAGGGAAAAAAAGCAGTGCGTTGTCCGTACCCAGATTTTCATCAGATATTTCAACTTGTTAGTACGTAAAAACTCTTCTCACTCCCGGCGTGGTGCCACCAACCCCGTCCAAAATAAGTCCCGTGACGGGTGTTTTGAGCCCAAAACTGGTGTTTGGTTATATTTCAAATACCCCACTTGGGGTGTCCGGAATTTTGACACCCTTGAAGGATGCAAGGAACCCTCATCGGGGTGTCACCTATGACGGCTTACACCCTTCGAGTGTTCGACTTATTGCCGTTAAGGGTGCCAGTTGCACCCTCTTTGACAACTGTGACAGCATGTGTCCAGAGGAAACGTCATCCTATGGTGTAACGGGAGTGGGCGGGAGTCGTCTGGGTGGCGTCCGCCGATACACAAGCTGTCTGGCACACCGTCTGCACGGATGTTTCAGTGCTCACGACCGCGCGGCTGGCCCGTTGAAAGTGTGTCGATGACCGGCACAGATGACCTGCAGACGCACCTGCTGTCTGCACCCCTCACCCTGCATCCAGACACGGACACGACCCACACCTGTGTCTGCACCCCTCACCCTGCACCCAGACACGGACACGGCCCACACCTGGTGTCTGCACTCCTCACCCTGCACCCAGACACGGACACGACTCACACCTGGTGTCTGCACCCCTCACCCTGCACCCAGACACGGATACGGCCCACACCTGGTGTCTGCACCCCTCACCCTGCACCCAGACACGAGCACGACCCACACCTGGTGTCTGCACTCCTCACCCTGCACCCAGACACGGGCACGACTCACACCTGGTGTCTGCACCCCTCACCCTGCACCCAGACACGGACACGCCCCACATCTGGTGTCTGTGCTCGTCACCCTGCACCCAGACACGGACACGGCCCACACCTGGTGTCTGCACTCCTCACCCTGCACCCAGACACGGGCACCACTTACACCTGGTGTCTGTACTCCTCACCCTGCACCCAGACACGGACACGGCCCACACCTGGTGTCTGCACTCCTCACCCTGCACCCAGACACGGGCACCACTTACACCTGGTGTCTGCACTCCTCACCCTGCACCCAGACACGGGCATCACTTACACCTGGTGTCGGTACAAAAAAAAAGGCAAAAGAATCTCACATAAAAACGTGACTGCACCTAAACTTACCCATAACAACCTAGCCTAACCTAGCTTAGCCTCGTTGGTAACTTCATGTTTTAGGTGGAACACCAGATTTTGATGGAAAATGAAGAACTACCATGCTTCTTAGCATTACTAAGATAATGCGACTTCTCATTTTCACTGCAAATGCCTACATTCGAGTTGGCAAACAACGGCTTCCATCGCTGTTGGATATTGTTTTGCAGATGTAATGTGGAATAATGCCAGAGGAGCTATTATATAACGAATAATAATTTCAATTTTAGACAAATATTTTACTTCAGATAATTAGCATACTTTACTAAATATACTTCCAAAAATAATAACTTGCGGTCAGACAAAGTGGGCGGAATCGACCATGGCCATAACATTTTTGCCCACACAAAAATCAACATGAATTTTCTTAAAGTTCCAAAATTTTGAGTTTTATATTTTCCTCAATTTTCCTTGTTGTAATCAATAGAACGGACCATAAAACTGTTTTAAATCAGTTTGCCCTGATGACAAATCCTTACTTTAGATACACTCTTCGGTTTCGGACCAAATGACAAATATGCAAAACTAATGTCATAAAAACGAGAAGATAAAAATCATCGCATGCGTTTCGTTGCATCCATCAAGATCAGCAAACGCTGCAAGTTTAATTCAAATAACTTTATCCATTAAAGCGTGTCAGCTGGTTGAACGTTTTGAGGTGATCTCACTTGCCCTTGAATAACACGCTGACCGTAAATGACCAAACCTCAATATTTTAACACAGCATGACAAATTGATGTTGAAAAGGGTGTGCTAAATTTCGACGCGCTGTCCCGCGTCGTTTTTGCACTACACATGTAAATTTTTATAGGGGTACATGGTGACCCCCACCCCGAGGTTTAACCCGCCCCATCGCTCCGGTCAGATTCTCACACCCCGTTTCAGGGGTGGGGGCGGATAGGAACCTCCCACTAAAATCCAAACTAAGCGTCGCACAAAAGCAAAAGAGGTGCCATCGAAAAGCGCTCGAGTAGGGTCCACCCCGAATACAATTTCCACAAAAAATGACGTCACTAGGGGGATAGAATTTCACAACTTGTAACAACTTACGTCATGTTCTTGGCTATGGGGAGTTCATTTTGGGGGATATTTGACAAAAACAAAACTATTTGGAATCAGAAAAACACAGCGAAATCGACCAGTGCCAAAACAAAAATGTCCCCCAAACCAAAATTATCTTTTTTTGAAATTTCAAAATTTTGAGTTTTCAAGTTTTCTTTAATTTTCCTCTTCTAATGTGTGGAACAGACCGAGAACGTTGTTGGAAGTCAACTTACTCTAATAAAAATGCTTACTTTAGCCAGAATATTATATTTGAACTCTAATAGGCAAATATGCAAAATTTACAAGTAGTCAAAAACGGCAAAAACAGAAAAATCCTCTCGTACATTTTGTCGCATCCATAAAGATAAGCAAACATTGAAAGTTTCATTAAAATATCTATATCCATTAAAGCGTGACGAATGATAGAACGTTTTTGGAGGTGACCTCACTTGACCTAGATTAACTCGTTGACCCTAGATGACCTGACTTAAAAAGTTTGACATAACATGACAAATTGATGTGGGCAAGGGCATGCCAAATTTCGGCGCGCTGTCACGCGCCGTTCGTTTACTATTTGCAAAAACCCTGAGGGAGCTGTTGAAGACTCCCCCCCGGTACGGCGCGATTTAACCAGATTTTGAGGAAAACATGTTGGAATACTATGCTTGCATAAGTAAGACGATGTGAACACCCATTTCTGTCGGAAACGCTTCCCTCCAGTCGGAGAACAAAGTAATACTCAAAACGTGGCTTTGAGTAGGGCATTATTTGAAAAATTATGTAAATTATACGATCCTCGCGTACCCTAGGCATACAAGAGGCTAGCCTGGCTCCATCTCAATAATTCCGTGTATCTAAGCTGCTTATGATTTCCTGGTCCAGCACATGAAAGATTTTAAAGCAAAACAGCACCAGAAAAATGTTTCGTATTTTGCGTGTCAAACTTCGCCTGCATACTGCCTGTCATACCACGATACCGTAAATACTTTTAGCCGGTCAAAAATGCGCCACGTTTGGTAAAATGCGTCAATACTTTCGAATTCTCTCGCACATCCTTAAGAGAATGTGTTGCCAAGACCGACAATCTCATGTGAACGCCTCGAACGAACGGGACTAAGCGCTTCAATTGATCACAACCAGGTTATATTTTACTTTCGGATGTCCATGTAGCCTGAGTAAAGGATTCATTCGCAAGGTGTCGCGGCTGCGCAGCGTGCCCCCGATCGGTTGACCTCATTTAAACCAGAAGGTCAATACCGTCAGGGTCAAGTGAGGTCGATCGATCGAGGTGGTGAACTGTATGCTGCAAAGTGTTCACTACAGCCGTAATCTCCCGTTATTATTTTTTTTCTTTTCTAGTTTAAGTGCTTTCCTAGATCTGAGGGGTGGGGTCGGGCTTACCCCATTCGGGTCGAGTTATATGAAGCCCTCCCGTGCGCCCTCCCCTTCCAAATACGTTATAATATCAACTTACAAGCTAATACTTGGAGTTCGATTGCAACAATTTTGCAAAGGTATAAGGAGGCGAAGTTTGTGTAACCATCAAGTGTCGATGACGTCAGGCGGAAGCAGGTGGAATTGTTCTCGGCTGTGTAAACCGATAGCGTCTATTCATGGCTTGAAACTGGCGCATTTTTTTGGCGTTTAGAAAAAAAGCCTGGCAATATGTTTTTGCCCGTCACCGGTCGTGTTCTGCGCAGTACATTTCTCTCTGACTGAGGAAGCAGAGAGGCCACCGGCAGCCAGCCGGCCCGTTTAGGTTTCCCTTTTTGCCGGACACCAGACGTGTCCGGGTACCTTTGGCGACACCGGACACCTTCGACACGGCACGGACAGCAGGGAGGCGATGGAGAGAACTGGCCGATCTTGCGGCTACGACTCTACTCATGTGGCAAGGCGAGACTATCTCTAGGCTCTGACTTTGGCTGCAGTGTTATGGATCATCCGACTATTAATTATACTATAATTCCCCAACAGACTGCGGTAAAACAGCGTGACAAGCCATGATATTTGCCTGCAGTTCCGCCTCGATACTGGATTGTGCCAAAATAGGAATGCATGCCATTGCACTTGTTTGCACTGTTTGTCTATTCATATACCTGCTTATACTTACATGTACTTCTATAAATGTTGGTGTTTATAAGTATGCAAACATGTATGTCCCAAATGCATGTGCATATGTCGATATGTGCCTACATGTGAGTGTGGATGTTTGTGTGTGCAGGACTAACGCAATGATAAATATCGTAAAAGTGCCCTCGTGCGGTGAACACCGAGTCGGATACTAGGGCGTATCGACGCCAGGAGCGTCGACCGGTGCGGCGGCTCGGACCGTCAGAGTGACCACCCATGACCACCCACGGGCAGCGGCGCGCTCCAGACAGCCGCCTCCAGGGCGGCGCGGCTGGCTCTGACCGTCAGAGTGACCACCCATGACCACCCACGGGCAGCGGCGCGCTCCAGACAGCCGCCTCCAGGGCGGCGCGGCTGGCTCGTGGCCGGCCGGCGGCCGCCCGCCGCCCGTCACAAATACGCAGATAAGCCAGCCCAGTGCAGATAGGCGCCGGGTGACTGAGCCGAGCTTCGGCCAGATGGCGTCCAGCTCAGCGTGCCCTGGCGCAGGCGCAGGCGCAGGCGCAGGCGAGCAGCAGTCGCGAGTGGGCGGCACAGGTCACAAGGAAACGTGCATCGAAATGTTTCATTCTCGAAGTGCTATGTTTTTGCGGGACTAACGGTGAACGGCCAAGAAGATTACGCTACTAAGCCCAGACACATAGAGTTAGGTGCACGTTCTCCAGCAAGCGACACGCTCTAGCTCCAGTAAGAAGCAAGTACGCCAACTAAGTCAATGTTCCGGGGCAGATTCTTGTGGATGTGCATGATAAGTGATTGAAAAATGAGCCACATGAGTATATACCATGTATATATATATATATATATATATATATATATATATATATATATATATATATATATATATATATGTAATATATATGCATGTCTGCGTGTGTGCATGTATACAGGACTATGTTCCATGACTATATAAACTTACCTAATGACACGAATTTAGTTATAATCGGTGATTACTACTGAAATCTTGCCATGCAGCAGCATGGAGCCACTCCGAAATATCATTCGACAATACAAAGATGCCTTTCTTCTGCACATGTTACCAAGCACAGCAAGGCCATTTTAGATCCTCACAATTCATTTTGTCATCATCAGGGAGACCAGGGTTCTTCTCACACCCCTGCCAGAACTGCCTAACATTCATACACCACTGCCTGCCCAATGTTCGGGAGCTTGTATCTACGACAGCCATTGTTAAACCTGTTGCGATAGGTTTCAAGAGCACTGAGATGCTTCCTGCCTGCTGCATTAATGATTCGTCGAGGCTTGAATCGTCTTTCCACTCGGTTAAAAGGATCGATCCAATGGCAATGTCGAACTGCGGAGACCACTGCAGATTCGTTAAGCGTGGGATTGTTCGGTCCGTAACCATCAGACGTGGAACAGTCCGGTCCGTAACCATCAGACGTGGAGCAGTCCGATCCGTAACCATCAGACGTGGAACAGTCCGGTCCGTAACCATCAGACGTGGAACAGTCCGGTCGGTAACCATCAGACGTGGAATAGTCCGATCCGTAACCATCAGACGTGGAACAGTCCGATACGTAACCATCAGACGTGGAACAGTCCGATCCGTAACCATCAGACGTGGAACAGTCCGGTCCGTAACCATCAGACGTGGAACAGTCCGGTCGTAACCATCAACGTGAAAGCCACCGAACCATCAACGGGAACAGTCCGGTCCGAACCACAGACGTGACAGCGCGTAACCAAAGGCCATCAGACGTGGAACAGTCCGGTCCGTAACCATCAGACGTGGAACAGTCCGATCCGTAACCATCAGACGTGGAACAGTCCGGTCCGTAACCATCAGACGTGGAACAGTCCGGTCCGTAACCATCAGACGTGGAACAGTCCGGTCCGTAACCATCAGACGTGGAGCAGTCCGGTCCGTAACCATCAGACGTGGAACAGTCCGGTCCGTAACCATCAGACGTGGAACAGTCCGGTCCGTAACCATCAGACGTGGAATAGTCCGGTCCGTAACCATCAGACGTGGAACAGTCCGGTCCGTAACCATCAGACGTGGAACAGTCCGGTCCGTAACCATCAGACGTGGAACAGTCCGGTCCGTAACCATCAGACGTGGAACAGTCCGGTCCGTAACCATCAGACGTGGAACAGTCCGGTCCGTAACCATCAGACGTGGAACAGTCCGGTCCGTAACCATCAGACGTGGAGCAGTCCGGTCCGTAACCATCAGACGTGGAACGCCGGTCCGTGACCATCAGACGTGGAACAGTCCGGTCCGTAACCATCAGACGTGGAACAGTCCGGTGTAACCATCAGACGTGGAACAGTCCGGTCCGTAACCATCAGACGTGGAACAGTCCGGTCCGTAACCATCAGACGTGGAACAGTCCGGTCCGTAACCATTAGGCGTGGAACAGTCCGGTCCGTAACCATCAGACGTGGAACAGTCCGGTTCGGAGCCATCAGACGTGGAACAGTCCGGTCCGTAACCATCAGACGTGGAACAGTCCGGTCCGTAACCATCAGACGTGGAACAGTCCGGTCCGTAACCATCAGACGTGGAACAGTCCGGTCCGTAACCATCAGATGTGGAACAGTCCGGTTCGGAGCCATCAGACGTGGGACAATTGGGTCAGAGTCCAGTGCGGTTGACCTCGGTCTGCGGCCGTCAGACCTGGCTGACCAGCCGGACCGATCTGATTTGCACCGTCTCGTCAACGAGTCCAAGGTCATCAGAAGGCGGGCGGCATCAAGTGGGAACAAGACCATCGTGTTCAGCCGCCTGGCACGGTACGACCCCGCACGATGCTGCCATGGAGAGGACTTCACAGCTCAGCATTGCACGGTTCGGGCGGTGCTGTGTGTAGCGCATGAGATAAACCGCCGTGTCGACTATGGCAGGCGGTCGTGGGCCAGGTCGGATCTCAGTCAGCTGCTGGCGGCCGCTGCTGTCAGGTGGAGCCTGATTGTCCACAGCGGTGGCGTCTGAGCGCAGCAGTGAACGGCGTTTTCCGGTCGAACGCTGCCGGACGAACACGCTCCTATCCGTGGAGCGGAAATCTGGAGCCACGACCGCCGCGCCTGTTAGACGAAACCGGTCAGCCGATGCGCCGACGGCGTGCCGCCCGACACCCTGGACGTGCCGGGGACGAGACGGACAGCGCCGCAGTCCGGCGTGCAGCGTGACGTCACGTCCGGGGTGACGTCACCCGGCGGGTCGGGGGAGCGCCGTCGAGCAACACCTGCCAGTCGCCGCCGACTCGCGGGGTCAAAACGCGGCGCTGCCGCGTCACCGGAGAATATGGCAGCGGATCGGCCGGACGGATATTTCGTTTCAGTTGGTGCGTCACCGAGAGGTGCTGCCCTGTTGGACTTCGAACGTACGGCCTCTTCTCGACGTCCGTCTCCGGCATGCGGATAACGGACCGTTGAACCTAACGCCTATCACACTTGACCAACTCATTGCGACATTGTTCAGCATGCCCAACGAAGTGTAGCGTGTCGACGGTGACATTCCTGCGCATGTCCTCAAGCTTTTTCCGGTGCGCGAACACTCGTCTCGAACGTGAAAACAAAAGCACTGCCTCCGAAGCTGTTGCTTCCTCCTGGAAAAATGCCGTCTCAGTTCCGTTTCGCAAAGCTGGCCGTCGATCCGGTCTGTTAGTTGAGTTCAGGGGCGTTTCGACAGAAATATGTTCATTTTCAGACGTCGGACAATTCGGTCACTGGCGAGCCCAGTCGACGTTGTCAGGTGTGTGCACCGTCGGACGTACGACAATCCGGCAAAATTGTTTCGTCCTACCATCACTGCAATGCTATCATAATGCATCTATTGAATGTTAGCTTCTCACACGAAGATTTGTTTTCATTTAGGGGAAACTAAATAGTTTGCATATGTCGATTTTAGGAAACGATAGGAAGCCTTGTTCTCAGATACATTTGGCTGCGACTCCATGAAGGAAAATGATCGCAGAGACACCAATATGTCAAGGAGTGAGTACAAATTGAACTGGAGGATTTCTCGGTTACGAGAGAAATGCGATAACCTACCAGCTGGTATTGAGGATTTCATTGGTGTTGGGCTTGGTATTGAGGATGCCTTCAGACACCCTAAACGATCTCGGAAACAGCTGACACTTAGTATATTAGTAATTAACATGTGTTCTTTCCTACCACCCATAATTTGCATTATTGTTCTGTTCACCACTGAGACCGCATCATTCCAGATTAAACCATGCACCAAGCAGCATAAGACAATACACGATCCGCGATTGTGCTAAGATCGATCTGAACAAAACGAACACCACGATGCGATTGAGAATACTGAGAGCTAGCTTGGTGTTGAATTTTGTACTTCAATCTCTGAATATGAAGCACCGAGTGCCACCCGAGTCCCGCCCGTCGCTGGTCCACGAGAAGGCCACCCTTCGGCTGTAGCGGTTAAAGTTTGGGGATCAGAACTAAGTTGCCAATGCTTGAGAGCCCCAAACGTCGTTTTCAGCACTATATGCGATGTTCCCTATCCCACTGCAAAGGTAGGGATCCTGAGCCATGTGTACCGTCAAGTTCACCTGAGTGCACTTGAGGGCCACTAACACTTCGCAGCTCCACTCCTTACGATCGAAATTCCCTGGGTACAAATTATCTCGCGCGTGGTCGGGTGGAGAGGTGAAATGACCTGACATGCCCCGTACGTTGGAGACGCCGAAATCACCAGACCAGCTCCACGCGTCTTCGGGACTACTCATCCGTGAACGCACCGTCATGACTCCGACAAGCATCGGTTCATGTAATGTGCCCGAGAAGCACTCCTCTCTGTCGTCCGCTCACATCAGGTTGGTTTTTTATGGCGGTGATCGTGAAAGGCTTGGGATTCACGTTTTGACAGAGATGAGACGATATGGCGATAATTTGTAGAGTTATAGCGGTAAGGAATAATGCACGGGTAAAAATTAGCTGAAACTTAACACATGAGCACATAGCGCTGAACGGTATCTCCAAATTATACTCCTCCATCATGCCACGCATGTTTTACCTCCGGACCATCAGCAGTAGAAAATATGAGAGGCATGTCTTCACATTTAATCTGGGAAACATGGTGACCCAAGGCCTATGTTCACAAATGCAATGCTTGGTCCAGGAAACCAAATCTTTGAGTGGCATCTCGGAAGCGGCAGCTCTGGGACAGTGGCTGTACAGCTTCGGGACAGTGGCTGTGCAGCTCCGGGACAGTGGCTGTGCAGCTCCGGGACAGTGGCTGTGCAGCTCCGGGACAGTGGCTGTGCAGCTCCGGGACAGTGGCTGTGCAGCTCCAGGACGGTAGCTGTACAGCTCCGGGACAGTGGCTGTGCAGCTCCGGGACAGTGGCTGTACAGCTCCGGGACAGTGGCTGCGCAGCTCCGGGACAGTGGCTGTGCAGCTCCAGGACGGTAGCTGTACAGCTCCGGGACAGTGGCTGTGCAGCTCCGGGACAGTGGCTATGCAGCTCCGGGACAGTGGCTGTGCAGCTCCAGGACGGTAGCTGTACAGCTCCGGGACAGTGGCTGTGCAGCTCCGGGACAGTGGCTGCGCAGCTCCGGGACAGTGGCTGTGCAGCTCCGGGACAGTGGCTGTGCAGCTCCGGGACAGTGGCTGTGCAGCTCCGGGACAGTGGCTGTGCAGCTCCGGGACAGTGGCTGCGCAGCTCCGGGACAGTGGCTGTGCAGCTCCGGGACAGTGGCTGTGCAGCTCCGGGATAGTGGCTGTGCAGCTCCGGGATAGTGGCTGTGCAGCTCCGGAACAGTGGCTGTGCAGCTCCGGGACAGTGGCTGTGCAGCTCCGGGACAGTGGCTGTGCAGCTCCGGGACAGTGGCTGTGCAGCTCCGGGACAGTGGCTGTGCAGCTCTGGGACAGTGGCTGTGCAGCTCCGGGACAGTGACTGTGCAACTCCGGGACAGTGGCTGTGCAGCTCCGGGACAGTGGCTGTGCAGCTCCGGGACAGTGGCTGTGCAGCTCCGGGACAGTGGCTGTGCAGCTCCGGGACAGTGGCTGTACAGCTCCGGGACAGTGGCTGTGCAGCTCCGGGACAGTGGCTGCGCAGCTCCGGGACAGTGGCTGTACAGCTCCGGGACAGTAACTCGGCTGCTCCGCGGCGTCCACCTGCCGGCGGTGGGTCTCCGTGCAGTTCATCACCGCCGGTGCTCCGCCGTAGCCGCCGTAGCCGCCGTAGCCGCCGCGGACTCGCCTCCCCGTCGGGCCGTTGCGGTGTCACCGGCCACTTCGCGCCGGCGGAACGCGGCGCGATGTCCTGGTACGTGACGATCGCACGCCAGTCCACGCGCCTGGACCGGTGTGTGGTGAGGAGTCGGACGGGTGTGTTGTGTGGAGTCGGACCGGTGTGTGGTGAGTCGGACGGGTGTGTGGTGAGGAGTCGGACCGGTGTGTTGTGAGGAGTCGGACCGGTGTGTTGTGTGGAGTTGGACCGGTGTGTTGTGAGGAGTCGGACCGGTGTGTTGTGAGGAGTCGGACCGGTGTGTTGTGTGGAGTCGGACCGGTGTGTTGTGTGGAGTCGGACCGGTGTGTTGTGAGGAGTCGGACGGGTGTGTGGTGAGTCGGACCGGTGTGTGGTGAGTCGGACCGGTGTGTGGTGAGGAGTCGGACCGGTGTGTTGTGTGGAGTCGAACCGGTGTGTGGTGAGTCGAACCGGTGTGTTGTGTGGAGTCGGACCGGTGTGTGGTGAGTCGAACCGGTGTGTTGTGTGGAGTCGGACCGGTGTGTTGTGAGGAGTCGGACCGGTGTGTTGTGAGGAGTCGGACCGGTGTGTGGTGAGTTGGACCGGTGTGTGGTGAGTCGGACCGGTGTGTGGTGAGGAGTCGGACCGGTGTGTTGTGTGGAGTCGAACCGGTGTGTGGTGAGTCGAACCGGTGTGTTGTGTGGAGTCGGACCTGTGTGTTGTGAGGAGTCGGACCGGTGTGTTGTGTGGAGTCGGACCGGTGTGTTGTGTGGAGTCGGACCGGTGTGTTGTGAGGAGTCGGACCGGTGTGTTGTGAGGAGTCGGACCGGTGTGTGGTGAGTCGGACCGGTGTGTTGTGAGGAGTCGGACCGGTGTGTTGTGTGGAGTCGGACCGGTGTGTTGTGTGGAGTTGGACCGGTGTGTTGTGAGGAGTCGGACCGTGTGTGTTGTGAGGAGTCGGACCGGTGTGTTGTGTGGAGTCGGACCGGTGTGTTGTGTGGAGTCGGACCGGTGTGTTGTGTGGAGTCGGACCGGTGTGTTGTGAGGAGTCGGACCGGTGTGTTGTGAGGAGTCGGACCGGTGTGTTGTGAGGAGTCGGACCGGTGTGTTGTGTGGAGTCGGACCGGTGTGTTGTGAGGAGTCGGACCGGTGTGTTGTGAGGAGTCGGACCGGTGTGTTGTGAGGAGTCGGACCGGTGTGTTGTGTGGAGTCGGACCGGTGTGTTGTGAGGAGTCGGACCGGTGTGTTGTGTGGAGTCGGACCGGTGTGTTGTGAGGAGTCGGACCGGTGTGTTGTGAGGAGTCGGACCGGTGTGTTGTGAGGAGTCGGACCGGTGTGTTGTGTGGAGTCGGACCGGTGTGTGGTCGGACCGGTGTGTGGGAGTCGGACCGGTCGGACCGGTGTGTTGTGAGGAGTCGGACCGGTGTGTTGTGAGGAGTCGGACCGGGTGTGTTGTGTGGAGTCGGACCGGTGTGTGTGTGGAGTCGGACCGGTGTGTTGTGGGAGTCGGACCGGTGTGTTGTGGGAGTCGGACCGGTGTGTGGTGAGAGTGGACCGGTGTGTTGTGTGGAGTCGGACCGGTGTGTTGTGAGGAGTCGGACCGGTGTGTTGTGAGGAGTCGGACCGGTGTGTTGTGTGGAGTCGGACCGGTGTGTTGTGAGGAGTCGGACCGGTGTGTTGTGAGGAGTCGGACCGGTGTGTGGTGAGGAGTCGGACCGGTGTGTTGTGAGGAGTCGGACCGGTGTGTGGTGAGGAGTCGGACCGGTGTGTTGTGAGGAGTCGGACGGGTGTGTTGTGTGGAGTCGGACCGGTGTGTTGGTGAGGAGTCGGACCGGTGTGTTGTGAGGAGTCGGACCGGTGTGTTGTGAGGAGTCGGACCGGTGTGTTGTGAGGAGTCGGACCGGTGTGTTGTGAGGAGTCGGACCGGTGTGTTGTGAGGAGTCGGACCGGTGTGTTGTGAGGAGTCGGACCGGTGTGTTGTGAGGAGTCGGACCGGTGTGTTGTGAGGAGTCGGACCGGTGTGTTGTGAGGAGTCGGACCGGTGTGTTGTGAGGAGTCGGACCGGTGTGTTGTGAGGAGTCGGACCGGTGTGTTGTGAGGAGTCGGACCGGTGTGTTGTGTGGAGTCGGACCGGTGTGTGTGTGAGTCGGACCGGTGTGTGGTGAAGTCGGACCGGTGTGTTGTGAGGAGTCGGACCGGTGTGTTGTGAGGAGTCGGACCGGTGTGTTGTGAGGAGTCGGACCGGTGTGTTGTGAGGAGTCGGACCGGTGTGTTGTGAGGAGTCGGACCGGTGTGTTGTGAGGAGTCGGACCGGTGTGTTGTGAGGAGTCGGACCGGTGTGTTGTGAGGAGTCGGACCGGTGTGTTGTGAGGAGTCGGACCGGTGTGTTGTGTGGAGTCGGACCGGTGTGTTGTGAGGAGTCGGACCGGTGTGTTGTGAGGAGTCGGACCGGTGTGTTGTGAGGAGTCGGACCGGTGTGTTGTGGAGTCGGACCGGTGTGTGGTGAGTCGGACCGGTGTGTGTGAGGAGACCGGTGTGTTGTGTGAGTCGGACCGGTGTGTTGTGGAGTCGGACCGGTGTGTTGTGTGGAGGTCGGACCGGTGTGTGTGAGTCGGACCGGTGTGTTGTGTGGAGTCGGACCGGTGTGTTGTAGGAGTCGGACCGGTGTGTTGTGAGGAGTCGGACCGGTGTGTGGTGAGGAGTCGGACCGGTGTGTTGTGAGGAGTCGGACCGGTGTGTTGTGAGGAGTCGGACCGGTGTGTTGTGAGGAGTCGGACCGGTGTGTGGTGAGGAGTCGGACCGGTGTGTTGTGGAGTCGGACCGGTGTGTTGTGTGGAGTCGGACCGGTGTGTGGGTACGGTGTGTGGAGTCGGACCGGTGTGTTGTGAGGAGTCGGACCGGTGTGTTGTGTGGAGTCGGACCGGTGTGTTGTGAGGAGTCGGACCGGTGTGTTGTGAGGAGTCGGACCGGTGTGTTGTGGGAGTCGGACCGGTGTGTTGTGAGGGTGGACGGGTGTGTTGTGAGGAGTCGGACCGGTGTGTTGTGAGGAGTCGGACCGGTGTGTTGTGTGGAGTCGGACCGGTGTGTTGTGGAGTTGGACCGGTGTGTTGTGTGGAGTCGGACCGGTGTGTTGTGGTCGGACGTTTGAGTGTGGTGAGGAGTCGGACCGGTGTGTGTGTGGAGTCGGACCGGTGTGTTGTGAGGAGTCGGACCGGTGTGTGTGTGGAGTCGGACCGGTGTGTTGTGAGGAGTCGGACCGGTGTGTTGTGAGGAGTCGGACCGGTGTGTTGTGGAGTCGGACCGGTGTGTTGTGAGGAGTCGGACCGGTGTGTTGTGAGGAGTCGGACCGGTGTGTTGTGTGGAGTCGGACCGGTGTGTTGTGAGGAGTCGGACCGGTGTGTTGTGAGGAGTCGGACCGGTGTGTTGTGGGGTCGGACCGGTGTGTTGGTGGAGTCGGACCGGTGTGTTGTGTGGAGTCGGACCGGTGGTGTTGTGAGGAGTCGGACCGGTGTGTTGTGAGGAGTCGGACCGGTGTGTTGTGAGGAGTCGGACCGGTGTGTTGTGAGGAGTCGGACCGGTGTGTTGTGTGAGGAGTCGGACCGGTGTGTTGTGTGGAGTCGGACCGGTGTGTTGTGAGGAGTCGGACGGGTGTGTTGTGAGGAGTAGAGCGGGTGTGTTGTGAGGAGTCGGACCGGTGTGTTGTGAGGAGTCGGACCGGTGTGTTCTGAGGAGTCGGACCGGTGTGTTGTGAGGAGTCGGACCGGTGTGTTGTGAGGAGTCGGACCGGTGTGTTGTGTGGAGTCGGACCGGTGTGTTGTGAGGGTGTGAGGAGTCGGACCGGTGTGTTGTGAGGAGTCGGACCGGTGTGTTGTGAGGAGTCGGACCGGTGTGTTGTGAGGAGTCGGACCGGTGTGTTGTGAGGAGTCGGACCGGTGTGTTGTGTGGAGTCGGACCGGTGTGTTGTGTGGAGTCGGACCGGTGTGTTGTGAGGAGTCGGACCGGTGTGTTGTGAGGAGTCGGACCGGTGTGTTGTGTGGAGTCGGACCGGTGTGTTGTGTGGAGTCGGACCGGTGTGTTGTGTGAGGAGTGACCGGTGTGTGTTCGGACGGTGTGTGGAGTCGGACCGGTGTGTTGTGAGGAGTCGGACCGGTGTGTTGTGAGGAGTCGGACCGGTGTGAGTCGGAGGTGTGTGTGGAGTCGGACCGGTGTGTTGTGAGGAGTCGGACCGGTGTGTTGTGAGGAGTCGGACCGGTGTGTTGTGAGGAGTCGGACCGGTGTGTTGTGGAGTCGGACCGGTTGTGTGGAGTCGGACCGGTGTGTTGTGAGGAGTCGGACCGGTGTGTTGTGTGAGTCGGACCGGTGTGGTGAGTCGGACCGGTGTGTTGTGAGGAGTCGGACCGGTGTGTTGTGAGGAGTCGGACCGGTGTGTTGTGAGGAGTCGGACCGGTGTGTTGTGTGGAGTCGGACCGGTGTGTTGTGTGGAGTCGGACCGGTGTGTTGTGTGGAGTCGGACCGGTGTGTTGTGAGGGACCGGTGTGTGGAGTCGGACCGGTGTGTTGTGAGGAGTCGGACCGGTGTGTTGTGGAGTGGCGGGTGTGGGAGTCGGACCGGTGTTGGAGTCGGACCGGTGTGTTGTGAGGAGTCGGACCGGTGTGTTGTGTGGAGTCGGACCGGTGTGTTGTGAGGAGTCGGACCGGTGTGTTGTGAGGAGTCGGACCGGTGTGTTGTGAGGAGTCGGACCGGTGTGTTGTGAGGAGTCGGACCGGTGTGTTGTGAGGAGTCGGACTGGTGTGTTCTGAGGTGTCGGACGGGTCTGTTGTGAGGAGTAGAACGGGTGTGTTGTGAGGAATCGGACGGGTGTGTTCTGAAAAGGAGTAGGACTGGTGTGTTGTGCGGCGTCAGAATGGGGCCTAGGATTGTCATCCGACAATCCGAATCTCCAATGGGGCTTTGGATTGCCGTGTTGTAATTCTTCGGACGGATGTGGTATTGAACGCTGTGCAGATTCATGGCTTAGCTCTCGCTCGGAGAGGGGAGGGGCAGCATCTGCCCTGGTGATTTCTTTTTATAATTCGATAACGCGCAGCGGTATCAATTTGACACTTGCAGTTCCTGTTCGCACATCAATTATACAGCATATGAACAACAAAGACACTCTGCCTCACTATTGGGGAGTCAGTAGTGCAGTGGCGTAAGGACCAAGGCATGGATGGCGCTAATGTCAAGTGCGCACCAACATCGCTGAAGCCCGTCCGAGACCGCGCAGTCTCGGACAATGCACGGCAAGTACGGACCTCCTCGTTAGGTGCCTGCGTGCACCACAGTAATTAGTTCGGCCCAGTAGCTGAGACGAATGTCCCGCATACCAGAGGTACAGGTTCGGTTCCACGTGGTCCACACCCTTCCTGCTGGGGTGAGAGGCGGGCGGTGCAATACGACCTCAGTCGCTGAGTTTGGTAAATCCAACACCAAAGTTTCTCACTGTGTTGGGAACGGTGATGTCGTAGTGACTTCATCTCCCTCGATTTTCCGACGAAGCTCCGAGTGCAAAGCAACGAGTGTACAGGAAAAATGTTAAAATAAACTAAGAAGGATATGAACGAATGGCTGGCGCCAAATCACAGCGAATTGAATTGACAATAACACTGCCGACTCAATCGATTTTTTTGTTCTTGTGCAATGTCGTTGTCAAAATTTGCTCGAACAGATAACTTGTGTATTTTCCTCGAAACTTCGTGAAACTTTTCGTAAATCCAAGTTTATGCGATCCATACCAAATTGCAAATATCCATCGAACACTTCAGGTCAGCAACTTTCAGAATTGGCGAGATGTGGCGAACCAAATGTTCAGTGACGGTATCAGTGCTATAATAATTTGATTGTCGCACTTCGTCGCCGCACCATTTGCGGTCAGAATGGACCCACCATCAGCGGCAACAGTCTGCGACGTTATTTGAATCCTTGGAATCCTTTCCACTGTATATTTCCCTTTTTTGTACAAGAAAGTAAGGGCGACACAGTATGTTCCACGCACCCACCGCACAGTATGCTTTGACAAGATTCGCATTGCATCCTTTGGATTCATGACAAAATTGCATAGTAGAAGTGGGCACATCATGTTTATAGCATCTGGTGAAATATCTCACCTCAGAATAGCACGTGATTCGCCCTGACTTCGGCCTTATTTTTGCTCATGGATGCGTTTCTTGGCTATCTTAGAATGTAAGGTGCATACCGGCGCCAAAACTCGGCTTCTGAACTACTTTCAGTTTATGGCTGGATTACAATTGAAACCTCACAAATAGGTCAACATTTTGCCTTCGAATTGCATGTGGTGTTCCATACAGTACGTACGTGAATATAGTTGACTTACCTAAGCCTATCGTGATGAGATCGGTCGCTTGCCACCAAAGTAACGAAATCTGCCCGTGACTTTTGAAGTAAGGCAGCGGCAGAATCTTCCCCCTCCCCAGTGGGACGTGTTCGGATGCCGACCCCAGAGGCGCTCGGGTAAAGGCTAGCGGAGTCAGGCAGCGCTACTAAATTCGACCCAATTTCCGTATGTTGAAGAGAATCTAGCTCGAACCCGGGTTTCACCCGCAGTCATATGGATCTGCCTTAATTCAACGAGATGCTGCGGTGCGTATCGCAGACGTCCTCCCCCATCACCATCCAGCTGGTCTACGCTCCCGTCTCAGTGAGATTGCTTGGAAATTATTGGATTATTTTGCTGCACCAAGTCGCCAGCAAATTCGTGACTGGCGAGAATTCGGTGCGCAGTAGTTTGCTAGACTATCGTGGACAGTTATGCTCTCACGGTATATGTCATGGCTCTTGTTGCCCGCGAAAACAGAAGTGGCCAGGCAATTGGATGCTTCGTCATATTCACAACGAGCGAGATTACGCAGAGCATGCTATTAAGGCCCAGCGAATGGTTCAAGTTTAAAGAGCCATCATGGTCCAGCTAATTTCAACTCAGCGCTAGCCCGAATTTGACAGTTTACTATGCCATTTGTACAGCAGCCACTGCGATGAAGTGCTATTGGCAAACTCTTGCGTCACTTTACGATCTCGGTAGTGCACGTCCGATAGCCGAGTTTCGCATACAACGCAATTAAGAGTTTCACTTTACGCAATGCTTCCTTGAAGATATTGATGCAAGGAGACATGCTCGGCTGTGCACTCTGACGTATGTAGCCATAGTATGTGCACTATGACCTAATTCAACGACTGTTTGGTGATCGATGATTGGTCAGATAGTGCATTTTACGACGCAGCCCTGGAGGAACACTCCCACCAAGTCGCCGCAGTCCAGCGTGCCCTTCCTCCATAAAGATACACATGAAGTAGAAGTGCTTAACCTGATTTGCATCACTTTGATCTTGATACAAATCAAGAACCTACAAGATTGTGCCCACCCAGCTAAGCAAAATATTGTCGTGTAAATACAAGTAAAAAAGAAAAGATGTGCACACACTTTAGAACCTGATGTTGTTGTGACTTAATCATGCATAGTTAAGAATTTGCCGCCCCGGTAGATCAGTTGTTGGCCACTGATCACTGGCCTGCACTGGTTTCACCTGTCCTGGCAAGACAGGGTTCGGGTTGCTTTACCCGAACAGCCATAACGCTAGCGTGCAATAATCAGTGGTGGCGACCCTCACCGTCAACATGCCATAGGATCGTTCCGAGAAATATAATCTACTTACCATCTAAATCATTGAAACAGGAACTTCGGCTTCCAAGAACGTCGGTTGGGAACCCGGTTGCGGCAAACTTCCATTGCATTCCTTGTTTTCTGTTTTCGGGTTGAATAGTTATTTCGCCATTGTTGACCTTGGTCTCGCGTTTCCATGTAACTCCAAGTTATAGACGTGGTGTATGGCAAGCATAGAAAGGTAAGCACCTGTGCTGTGACAGTAGTCTGTGCATGATTATACATCGTAATGGATAGAATGTTACCTCCCCTGCGTATGTGTTAACAAGTGAACAAGGGAAATTCCTGGGTGTCTGGCACTTCAATCATTCTTTGAAACCATTACATTTTAATTTGTAGGGTATTTTGCTGCTAGTTTTAATCCTCGCTCACACCGAGTTACACATGCAGCATAGACTATATTATTTGTATTGCCAGCAATTAGTACTGAAGCTTCGTGTGAGCTTAGCATATCGCGCATGTTAGTGTTTCCTCGTTGAAAAATGGGAGGCACTCTCCAATTTTAAATGTTTCTTTTCGGATGTGTAGCTGTCATGCCCACGACTTTCCCAATGCGAACTTCCATTAAACGTACACCTCCGGACAAATCAACCAAAACACGGCTGCAGTTGAAGTCATGCCTCGACTCACCGGCGGATTCAGCAGACCTATATAGGGGAGGGGTGATAAGGGAAAGATGAAATTGAAATCGCACATGCATCGGCCGACATCTTACCATCGAAACCGTCGCAACTTACAGGGACGGTTTCGACCCATATTATTAGTTGACAGTTCCTTGTCTTGAGTGGAACAATTGTTTTGAGGTCCATTTCGCCAGAGAGCCGTCGCTCCTTCCCTGTGAATCCTCACAGAGAAGATAACATTGTAAGCAGCTGTCCATCTTCAACTTGGGAACCTCCCGAGTACAGGAGAAACTAGCTTGAGAGACACGGAGGGAAGACAAAGAATACGATGACCCTTCCGGAGCCAACGGGGTTAGCGGGACAATCGCCTGGACCACCCTCCTGGATCACAATCTGCAGCTGCATCAAATGTCCTGCCGTTGCTATTTAAGCAGCTACGGCAGTGGACGGCATCGGCCTAACATCACGCAGTCTCTTTATAGATTACCCCGGGTAATTTATAGCGATACTCCGTGACGCTAGACTAGGCTGTAGGCTACAGCCTAGTCTACCCCAGAGCGTACAAGGCAGCCTTTTTCATAAGCGCCAAAATACGAAGCCAGGCAGAACGACAGCAGCTAAGCAAAAACAAATGAATGTCACGACCGGAGAAGAGGTCCATATTCATCTGCAATGCAGGAGGAGATCCACGCCTGTAGGAGCGGACCGCGCGGCCAGCGCCGAGTGCCGGCCGCCGGCGGCCGAGCTCAGTCAGCTGCTGGGCAGGTGGAGGGGCGCCGGCGTGGGCGCCTCACCTGCCGCGCGGCTGGGACCGCCGCCGGCGGCCGGCGGCGGGGGCCCGGCTGGTCCACGGCCGGTCACGGCGGCCATCGTGACGGCCGACGCTGGCCAATGGCACACGGCCGCCGCGGCCGCGCCGTGACTCAGCAGCGGCGCGGCCCGGCGCCATTGTTGCGCGCGAATCGGACCGGCGAACGTCAGCGTCAGCGGCGCGCTGTCGGCTCGCGCCTGAATCACGCTCCTGGCAGGCGCCGGCGGCGCGCGGCTCGTTGCGCTTCCGCCCGGCGGTAGGGGATCTGGCTTTCCCCACGCGGTGCGTTGTCGTTCGGTGTTGATTATCGGGCGTGCTGAATACAGGGTCAGCAGATTACTTCGGAGGAGGGTAGATCTATGGTGACTCAGTCCTCTGTCTTTATTTCGGTCCATTAGTATGAGCATACAGGCCGATAGATTGGGTGGTCGACCACCCCTATTGTTAGGAGTCGTCGAAAACAGCGAGGTTATGATATGTCAAAAAAATGCAGTGGCAAATTTTCCTGAAAGGTAAGCAGAATGTCTTCAATAAGCCCGTGATTATAATTGTCGCGCAACTAGACCAAATGACGATCTCGGAAATCCTCCAAATTTTCTACGAATAAAGCACGGACCTATTGTAGTACCACAGCATAGGCGGTGACAAATATTCGGTAACCGCGATATGCATCTTGCTTAATACAAAGAACATGAAGCCAAATTGGACGGATGCATTTTTGGAATATGCCAATAACAAGCACATTTCTGCGGATAAGGGGCCTAATACGTCAACGAGTAAACTTAATTACCTCGACGAAGCCATCTAATCGATACATTGCATTCCTTTTATTTAATCATTTGCATATTCTAACTGAAACTTTCCTCCATTTTCAGATTAAGGTTAAGGATACCGTGTAAGAACCAAATTTTACAAACCAGCTTCCGTGCACTCCTTTTTACTCGTGACAACCGATGAACTGTCTTCAACTGCTTCGAATTTGCCCAGCATGGCACCCGTGAGATATGGCAGCATATATTTTCTTCTTCTTCAAGATTTGGTGTCAAGGCGGTGAAATTAGTGACACACTGACACTAGGATGTTTTAAAAATGCATCTAAGTATATTAATTCGTTCAAAGCTGCGGGTAGGCAATAGCATCACAGGACAGTTCCTTGGTTTTATTTTCAGACCCCTGCATCTTAAGCATGTTAGAGACTTCTCTCGATTCTGGGAAAATGCTTATTTCTGAATTTGATATTGGGGACAATGTTTTCAACCTGCTGTGCGGTGACCGCTTGATATTTATCTGGTGTGCTATAATTGTTTACTACGTTTGTTTCCTACTTGTGAAATATACATTTCTGCAATTAATACAATAATTTCCATTAGTAATTAAACCTAAATACAATGCATCGAATATAACCATAGGACCCTAGGGGTTCCTGCTTCATTGTGAGGTGTATCTAACCACGTTGCATTTCTGAAGCAGATGGAAATTCCCGTGTGAGTTTGCCTGGGAATCTTAGAAAAATGAATGAACATTTCAGAAAAGCTCCAGTATGGTATATCTAGAAATATAATCCAGTATTTATACACAGCTGTTACGATAGCTCTATATAAAAACTTCAAGTAACTGGCATCGGCACTACCCTCCCTCCTCCCAACGTATTGGACATTACACGCGAACTTCTGCGCAACGCCCAGGGGTTGTCATCCATCTGGCCGCCGTATGTTAACAACATACCAGCGTCATCACTCTATTCACGACTTGTATTGGCTGCGACACCTGTTGCCACCTGCTTCACGTGTACAGCAGTGTTTACGGCAGTGAGTGCGACCAGTCTCAAGCCAATCAGAGCCTGTCGTGCTTCATGTGAAAATATCCAGCCTCGAAATATGCTGTCTGAGAACCTGAAGGCCACAGGTGATTCTCTGCTACAACAAGGACGGGGAGCGCCGTAATGATCTTGGGCTGAGGGAGCGGGCTACACAGGCAAAATGCTTTCCACGAACCTGAATACCAATCGCTCGCATCGAGGGATTTCCTCCGTTCATGGGTCCCGTAGAGCTCTAGAAGGCCCCTATGATGCACCGAGGACCTTAAATGGAGCCAGAAAATGAGACAAATAACGGATGCCTCACAGCCACTAAAATTCAACGGCAAGTAAGTGTTTATTCAATTCCAGTCACTGTGCACGTATATGCCCAATGCCACTTAGTACGAGCAAATTTACTAATGATTTCCCAGCGTCTCATCAATAGACGGTAAAATCAGCGGATTACTGCACATTGGTTACGGCCTCGGCAACGTCTTTTGTTTCGGGCCTGTAACTGGGAATTGTGGAACTTCGATTTCAGTTTGCATACCGTTCAGGAAAGCGAAGATATTGTTTCCTGCAAGAATAAGAATTGAAATGCATGCAGCCCAGTCCTGCCCGTTTTGCTTCATCGGCTCGCAAATTATTGCCAGTTTTATTTTCCACTGCATGGATGTACGAAGCTGGGGTGCATCATATATGCACATTCGAATACTAAGATCCATGGAGTACTGCACCTACCCTTGTTGCCATTGGTAGCAAATCTTGCATTTAGGTCAGGCAAATCTAATCTACCTTACTTTTAAATTATAGTGCAAATGCCATAAGTCTAGCTTCTTGTACCTAAAACTATCCCAACATATTTAACTTGCTGTTGATATAATCCATGAAGGCGCACTTAAGTATACCATTCCTACGATGGTACGAATATAGCTGTAGGTGTGATGTGGCCTTCTGGCAGAAGGAATAAAAATGTTTGAGATAATTTGCTCCGACGCGCAAAACATGGGAGTGTCAATCCGCATTCAATCCGAATCTGTTTATTTTGCCCGATGTCCATCCAATCCGATGCGCCTTCAGTACAAGACGATGATATCCGTACGGATATCAAATCCGTGATCAAATCGCTCTGATCCCTTGTGATATCGGCATACGTCAACTTCTGGAATGAGAAGAGTGTATCTTCTTTCATCCTGCGATCTCACCAAATCATTTCAGAAGCCGTAGTTCTTTTGATTACTTGATAATGAAAGCGCCATTGTTGCTGCGAATTCGTAGTTTTCCAGCTAAGGAAATTTGTCAGCATCCACCGTCTTAATTTAATGTACTAAGCCCGGTATTCCCTGGAGACAATAGCCAGTCACATCAACAATCTCCTTGAAATTCGCCGCAAATCTGAGTCGAAATTCATCATCTGATTCAGCATAGGCCTGTATGGAAAAGAACACAAACGGCAGAGGACATTTGCGGTTGGAACATGCGCCCAGTGCAGCTGTTATAAGCGCAAACTGGGCACGGTCGAGCCAGCCTAGTCATCAGGCCTAGCCAGCCTAGCCTTCCGACCTAGCCAGCCTAGTCAGCCAGCCTAGCCAGCGTAGTCATCTGGCCTAGCCAGCATAGTCATCTGGCATAGCCAGCCTAACCAGCCCGTTTAGCCAGCATAGTAATCCAGTCTAGCCAGCCTAGTCAGCCTAGTCAGCCTAGTCAGCCTAGCCAGCCTAGCCAACCTAGCCAGTCTAGCCAGCCTAGCCAGCCTAGCCATATATACATCCGATATATACATACGACGCGCAGCTGTGCCCTTGTCCAGCTAATGTCAAACTAAACAGCACCAGGGATAACACGCCACATGCTGTGTGATGCCTTGTCCATGCAGTGTGATGCCACAACAAGAGCGCCCGTCATGTCAGAACGGCATCGCTCTATTGGAATTTAGACGATATGATGGTCACAATCCACTCGAAAACGAAATGACGCAACCGCTTAATCCAGCAACTTTTCCACGGGCGCTTAATCACGCACAACATATGTATATATCGGACGTTAACAATCACAGTCGCATTATCAACAACTGACAACGCCGCGGAATTTCTCTCTACCCAACTTCTGTGAGGACACCCGCGCGGGTTTGTCTCGCCACCACCCTGACAATCACATCCGACACACCTGTCTCCTCCGCTGAGCGCCTTTAGCCGCACAAATATGCACCGAAGGGCTGAAAACAAGCGGGAGTCGAGATACGCCAAGCAGAGATAGGGGTCCGCAATGATGGCACGCTATCTCAACGCGACGGTCACTGACGTAAGCTGGGCAGGGTTGAATCAGCTTCGCCACCCTCATGCTGCACCGATCCGCCGCTGATCAGCTGATGCCGCTCCGAAACAGTGGCGGATCTAGGATTTGACAGGGATTGGGGCACCTGTTTGGGGAGCGCAATTAATTCGTATGGCGGCCACTGCGAATGTTCCTGGAGGGGCTTGGCACATTGAATGGGCCCCTTTTCTCTCAGGAGGGCGCCTTTTCCTATTAAAGCGCTCCTATTCCTCTTCGAGGGGCGACTCTGGCTGAAAATCCGTTGACCGGGCATCAGGGGAGAGGATAAACCCCAGTCTTTCCGAAGAGAGGCGCATTTTCCTGATCGGAGGTAGCACCTTCCTTGGGGTGGGGCACTTGTCTACAGTCAATACCCCACTGTATCTGCACCTGCTCAGAAAATCAGCCGAGATGACCTGTCATGAACAGTGTTGTGAAGTATCCATAGCTGGCGTTATGTTCACCCGTTATTTAACTCACATCCTGCTCCAATTAGACGATAGGGTCGTCGCAGTCAATTCGGAGCACAAAGTCGATTATCAACTCAGGTAGCTATAACCTCCGCGAACGTCTAACGTCACATACCAGATGCGTTGGATGGAAGATGCAACGAATCGTGTTCCGAAAAACTGACGGCGCTGCGCGCTGGTGGCGGCGCCGGGGGGACTCCGGCCCCCGGCGCCGCCGCTAAGCACGCTCTATTTCCCTTTTTTGGCATTGGCCCAGCGACGCTGCGTCATTGGCTCCTCTGGCTATCGGCCCGTCACCTTCCGTACACGTACGTGCGTATACGTACGTACACGTACGTACACATACGTACACATACGTACACAAACGTACACGTACGTACGTATATGCACGCTCGACGTGACTGACGTAACTTCCCGCTGTCTTCACCACAGACACCCGCGGCCAGGCCTCTGACCCCGTGACCCCTGGCCTTGTTGCACGCACTCTGCATCCGTCGCCCTTTCGAGGCTCACGTCGTCGCTTCTCGCCCTGGCAGTCGAGGAGCTGGCCTCGCTTCCCATGCTGTCCAGCCCTCACCACGCCCTCGCGTGGTGCGTGGACTGCCTTTGCGTCACCTGACTCCGACAGAAAGCTCTGCGCCTGCGAGAGTGCAGACCGCCCGCGCCGTCGCTGGCTCGTGGTGGCTGCTCACGGCTTCTCAACATTGACTTCTCACGGCTTCACAATATTGACTTCTCACGGCTGTTCAGTGACTCTCACTGGCTGTTCAGTGACACCCTGTGACACCACAGCCCCACCGGCTGTACACAAACGCCTCGTGACGTCACAACCTCACCGGCTGTGCACTAACGCCTCGTGACGTCACAACCTCACCGGCTGTGCACTAACGCCTCGTGACGTCACAACCTCACCGGCTGTGCACTAACGCCTCGTGACGCCCCAGCCACACCGGCTGTGCACTAACGCCTGGTATACGTCTGGCCCCGCAGGTCGGCCGCCGTCGCATGGCCCATTTTCACGGACTGTCCACGGACACCTCGGCCAGTTCACTGGGCTGCCAGACCCCGCCGGCTGCCGGCTGCCTGCTCGCCTCCTCTGGTCCTGCGCCGGCCCGAGGGGCGTCCCCACCCGTCCGGCGCCACGTCCGCTCTTGCGGGCCTCCTGGCCTCCGGCTCTCGTCTCACTTTCCTTCCGGTTTGGCGCGCCGTCCGCTCTGATTACTCACTCCCGCGCACTCTCCGCGATCACCTGCGGCACGACCCGCCCAGGTCAACTTTCGTTTCGGTACGGTCGGCATACCATGGCTTTCCAGCACCTCTGATGTCTCTTGCCGACGTTACTTGCACCCATTTTGGCACTCCACCTTGGGCTTATCCTGACATCACGAGCAACGCTCTTCAGCTCCCCGACAGACACTCCGTGGACGCCGGGTTGGTTGCCTTGCCTGTGGACCATAGACCCCGGGGCGCCGGGTTGGTTGCCTTGCCTGTGGACCATAGACCCCGGGGCGCCGGCTCGGTTCCCTTACCTTTGGACCATAGACCCCGGGGCGCCGGCTCGGTTACCCTGCCTGCTGATCATGGATCACACGGCGCTGGCTCGATTGCCCTGTGGTCGAATCCCAGGCGTGTGTTAAGAAAACTGCTAGGTTTGAAGCATACGATTTTTTTAAATAAATTAAACAGTTCTGTGTGTCAGTCAGTACTGACAAAATGTGAGCACTAAAATCACTGAAATTGTTTTGTTTTCTTTCAAATCTTGCCACACTGGCAAAGAAGTGAAACGGCTCAGAAGCTTGTCGGAAATTTCCGCTTGCCTTTCTTATATAGTGGTGTGACGTTTGCCATTTTCCATCGGTTCGGAAATGCCCTCTGCCTGACAGAAATGGTACAAATTTTGTGCGGCGAAACGCATGATTGGTCAGCATACTTTCAGGGGATTCAAGCCCTGATATCATCCGGTCCATATGCTGTGTGTGGGTCAAGTCCAAGGAGAATCGTGTGGATTTGTTCTAATGAGGGCCGAAAGTCTGTAAGATTAGACAATCGGTAGTCCTGTAATTGTAGGTACATCCCGTGCTGTGATCTTGGCGGAAAAGGCTCTGTTCAACAGGTTAGCGCGTCCGACGTCATTGCTGATTAACGCGTTTCCGTCTAGCAGATTCGGAACGGAACTACTCCTTTCAAACATTTAAAAAATGACCAGTATCGCATTGGGTTCGTCTTAAAATCTTCCATTAACCCCTCAGATAACTGCAGCAACTGCGTCCTACGACACGTTTTTAAGAAGTCGCGTTCGTCTCTAAAATCGCGCCGAATGACACTGTCACCCGGGTGCCTTTTCATCCCACGATGTGCACAGTCCTGGCAGTCCCACAGTACACCAGTGGGATCCTCAGCAGTTCTGCCAGTCCCACAGTACACCAGTGGGATCCTCAGCAGTCCTGCCAGTCCCACAGTACACCAGTGGGATCCTCAGCAGTCCTGCCAGTCCCACAGTACACCAGTGGGATCCTCAGCAGTCCTGCCAGTCCCACAGTACACCAGTGGGATCCTCAGCAGTCCTGCCAGTCCCACAGTACACCAGTGGGATCCTCAGCAGTCCTGTCAGCCCCACAGTACACCAGTGGGATCCTTGACACTCCTGTCAGCCCCACAATGCACCATTCGGATCTTTGGCAGTCCAGCCGGGACCGACACCTCAGCTGCACAAACTTGGTCCTCGCCATCCCGCCGACCAAGATGGACCAGGTCTTCGGAGGGCGACTGGGCCTCCAAGCCTGCGGATGATTTGAAGGTCTTTAGGGCAATAACAGGTCAAAATGAGCATATCTCGCTGCAAAAAGACTTAGACGAACTTGTGAAGTGGTCCGAAGAATGGCAAATGAAATTTAATTTTGATAAGTGCAAAATCATGCATGTAGGTAAGCAACATATGAAGGCTCCATACTTGATGGGTGGCCAAGTGCTCTCAATGACTCAAGAGGAGAAGTATTTAGGTGTTATTCTGAACACAAAACTGGGGGCATCAGAACAGACCAAGGAAGTCAGGAAGAAGGCACTGAGAATGCTCGGGGCAATAAATAGGAATGTATCATACAGAAGTGAGGAAGTGATCAGGAAGCTTTACTGTGCATACGTCAGACCACATTTGGAGTACTGCATCCAAGCTTGGTCTCCTAGCTATGAAAAAGATTGTTGGCTTTTAGAGAGAGCACAAAAGAGGGCTACAAAAATGGTTAATGTCATAAGCAGAGGCGAAAAAAGCCGGCGACACGCCGACGCATGCCGGTGACAGCTAAAGGGACACGGAAGATTGGTGAGACAGCCAATGTCTGACATGTCTTTTTCTTTCCGAGCTTGAAAAAAACGTATTTTTAACGTAATTTTTTTAGAACGAATCGTATCAGTCCATTCTTTGGCTAGTTTACATTAGAAGACGGCACATTTTATACATTGTGGTGGCGTCCTTATGAGACAGCTGCTGGCTGAAAAAAGCTGCAGTCCGAGCGGCGGCCTGTACTAAATCCTCATAGAGGTCGTCACCATGTCGGTGAGTGAGCCCATAGCTGTCTCATGCGGGACATTTGTGGCGCGCTTAAACTTGCTGAACGAAGGAAAATCGGGTCCTGGTAAATGACATCATGAAAGTTAAGGGCATCTGCCTGCTCTTAATTAACGCAATAATTCGTGAAACAAAAAAGCAAATCAACACGAAGACATTTGTTTCAAGCAAATCACAACAGGTACCCAAAATATTGTCACTTCCTTTTATAGATCCGCGGGTACGTATATAGTTTTCTGTGATGTCATTTGGAGAATGGAAAATGGAGAATTGGAGAATGGAGATACTTGATGGCTTGAATGGTTTGCCATGATCTTTGTCCACCGTTTGGTTCGTTCGTCAGGCCTCTGTGCGAATAGTGGCAGTTCTGCGCTCTTTTTTTGCCCTTGTAGAGTAGCTGGAACCATGTGGAAGTCGACGCCTTCTGCACCATCAAGGAAGAAGGTGACTTGCGGTTATGAAAGCTGTAGTTATGAAGGAGAAATGCGCAACATGAAGAGGCACAATAAGTTGAGGCACGGAGGGGGGCCGTTGCGAGTAAAAAATATGTCATTCGGTGTAGGAGGAAAGTGGGAACGATGGTGTAGACCGGTGCCGAATGACGATGTCAACGAATCATCAGGAGCAGGTAATTAATGCTTTTTTGTGTGTGTGGTGATTCACTGGACAATTCTATGCAGGCAAGGAATTTATTTTCTTGTGCTGGCTGTGCCTGCTGACCAGGTTTATGTACCCAGGTAGCCAGCCGATATCACCAAGCGGTGGCAGGCTGGCAAAACTCACACACACACACGTAGGTAGGTAGGTAGGTGGGTAGGACCTACCCGCCTAACACAGGGCTCTGTTTGTGCTTTGTAATCCTAAATATGGACAAGTATGGGCGCAATATGACCAGAGCAGTCAAAGCGCCCGAAAGCCCAAATAACTAACTAGCTAAATATGGACAAGAAGTTGTGGGGTAAAGCAATATGGAGAGGATGCTTTTCTTCCAGCCTGAAACATCTGAATCTGCTTGCACTGCCAATGAGTCAAGGATTTTGTTGCAGAGCTGTTAATTGTCAAGCAATACCACTCAACCCAAGATAAGAATGAGATGATAATTAAGTGGGGGATGATGTTCTAGGTGCAAAAATTAATCTAGCAATAGTCAATGTCTAATTCTGTATCATGTCCACATTTTCAGCATACAAAGTAATGTCCACATTTTCAGTCAGCATTCCTGCTAACAGCATGCAAAGTAATGCTTTAAAAATACAAATTCAACTTAGTCTGTCCTCCCCTTGAAGAAAAACAAAACAAAAGGGAAACTGGAAATATTCAATGGTATTATTGCATTCTAAGGTAGCCAGAAGACAAGTTTTACACACATTTTACTTCATGAACATATCAAGGTGTTAGGTGATGCTCTAGTTGAAATATTTTTGGATTTTAGTGATTCTTTAAAATACAATTCATGTAATTTTTTTTCTTGAAGTGGAGGTGAGGCTATGTTAGGTTTGGTTACTTCTTTTCTGTATTATTTGTGTGATTTGTGAGTACCACCACAACTAGTCCAGGAATCATAGTCATCAGGCAATGGTCAGCATATTTTAGACAAAATGTTATGCTGAGCATTTTGTAACTACATGCCAGTATGGAGAAAAAACAAGGTATACAATAATGCAACAATATGGTAACCTTGCTTTGAGACTGGTACAATGTTGTAGTGATTTTGTTGCACCATGAAAAAGAGCTGATGCATATGTATGTAATACGGAGCTGATTTGAACTCAATTTTATACTTGCATCAAGCATTACTGACTGACATAATATCAGTGCTGACTTCTCTCTTACAATGAATATGTACAGGATGACATGGATTGTTCCCAACCTGTCAAAATAGTTTTTACAATAATGTATTCAAGAAGATGATACATTTCCTTGCTCATTTGAGAAGGAATTTATGGCTCATTCTGCTCTGTTACATATCTCATTGAAACCACATATTTTCGGACTACTCCACCTGGGGACACATCCATGCCTTCATTAGGTCCTAAATCATTTTTCTTTCAACCATCACTTCTCAAGACTGAAAAAATCAATAAGAATCACGCATTTGCAACCTGTTTTGGGGAATGGCCCAATTGTGCATCCAGTTTCCTTTTGTTAACATCTGCCTCAAACTGCCTGGGCTTCACCAATTCCATTTCCCATGGAATTTCCAATTTATTCAATGAAGGATGCAAATTCCCATGGAAATGCACTGATTTGTGTCCCATTTAAAGTACACATATGAGTTATTTTTCATAGCACGCTCTTGAACTATATGTATGGTGGAATACATTACAGGTTATATTACATATTTGTCTGAATTTTCATGAAATTGGAACATACCAGGAAAAGGCCTACAAATGAACATTTTATTGTCATAAATAGCTTTAAAAATAGTGCCAAGGTTTCACTCATATCACCGTACCAAGCATTCATTTCGATCCTTACCATGTTCTGTTAACTATGGTATTTGACAGAAAAAGAGGATGTGGTGTGATTCATCGCTATCATTGTGGGTTACAGTGCTCATTATCTCCTGCAGATTCAGCCATGGAATGCATTGGCTCTAAGGCTGAGGAAGCACCTGATGTGGATTATCCAGCCATGGATGCTGCTGATGCCCAACTTGAGGAACCAGTCCAGAAGGCATGTGCGAATGCTGGATTAAATATGACTACTAGTCAACATGGAACTGCTGCAGGAGGTAATTCATATTTAGTAATTTAGGACCATATAAATATGTTATGCATTTGCAGCACTCTTTGCCACTGGACATGCACATTCATCAGGTATGAGCCCATGTATTTAAAAACTTGTTTTTCTGCGTGTGTGTGTGTGGGGGGGGGTCATTTTGTGGATAATTAAAAAACAAAACAAAATATTCAGAGTCAGAAAATGGAGGCTGTGGATCATGACCATAACATTTTTGTCCATAAGAATCAAATGTTTAAAAATTATCCTTTTTGGTTTTCTATAAAAAATGTTTAATGAATAGAGCGGACTGCAGCGTGTTCTTTGCAGTCAGCTTGCTCTCATAAAATGCTTACTTTAGCCAGAATTTTAAATAATATTCCTTATGGGAGAATATGCAAAACTAATGTCATTAAAAATCCTCTGGTGCATTTTCTTCAATCCCTAAAGAGAAGTAAATGCTGAAAGTTTAAGTCAAACATCTTTTTCCGTTAAAACGTTACGACTGGTTTAGCTTTTCTGGAGGTCACCTCACTTGACCGTAGCTAACTCGTTGACCATAGATGACCTGACCTCAAAATTTCCATACAAGATGCCAAATTTATGTGGAAAATGGTTGTCAGATTAAAAACGGCGCGCCGTTCTATCACTATCCGCGGTAAACATTGCGTGGTGGGGCCGAGCGGTGAACCCGCCGTGGTGCATATCAGCCACTGGGCATGATAAGGGCGCTCCGAGAGCACCCATAAGGCACTCCGAGGGTGCTTCAGGGAATTTCGAGGGCGCCGTTAAGGCATCACGATGCTTCATGGTGTGGTGTGGGAGTTCCTCACTCAAGGTTACTTTGGTCAGGTTTGGGTAGGAGCAATATTAGTGAAATTGCGAAGTAATAAAAATAATAATTTTCGTAGTCAATTTTCCCTACCATACTTGCCCAACATGCAAGCTAGCAACGTTATTGTCTTCAGTATCTATAATTCGAAGATCCATACTGATAATGCGTCCTTTAATACTTCCACGTACAAATGTGGCACCAGGTGTTCAAAATGGCATTACGAATGTGACGTAACCAGTAACCAGGATGTCGCTGGTGTAAGCCGACATTTAACACTGGAGTAAACATTGGGCTGCATCACACGTCACTTGATTCATGTTCCGTTCATTTATGTGCCACTCGGGCATGAACAAAAAGTGAGATGTGGTTGCCATTTAGCTTTTAAAAAAATGAATATGCGGGAGTTTGTGCCACCTATGGCATCACAGCTATGTAAACGCCAGTTAACCACACCACAAATTATTAATATATCATGTTTCTATTTCAGTGTCGTCGTCCGTTGAACCAAGCTGCGCTCTGGAAACGAGGGTATCGGCGTTAGAGAGGGACACCACCAGAATTTTTCGACTGATGGGAAGTGCAGGTGCGGTGGCCTCGACCAATCCTCAGCTACCTAGCAACGTCGACGCAGCCATCAGATCTGCCAGAGGCGTCGATGATCTGCTTGCAGCCTGTGGAGGCCTCTTAAAGACGGCTGAGACAACGGATGGCTTTTATTGCTCTGTGTGTACGAAGGACGCATCGGGCACCCAACAAAGCCTTGCAGGTGTGTTCTCGTACAACTTCAGCAAAGTCACTGCTTTCACATACGCCGAGCATTTGCCACTGCCTTTCAGAAGGCTGAAGGACACCGTGAAGAAGCACTTCGACAGCGAGCGACATGTCCGAGCTCGGAAAGCGTCCGAGGAGAAGTCTCGACAGGCCTCAGCTCGAGAAAAGGAAGCCGGAAGTGTCGCCATGCGAGTGCTGAGGACGGCATATTATGTCTTGAAAAAGTCGTTGTCACATACCGTGTTCGAAGACCTCATCGTCCTCCAACAAATTAATGGAGTGAATGTGGGTGATATTAATCACTCAAAAATGTTCATGATGCAAGTGCGAGAGCAGTTCACAGCGGAAATCATTCGAAAGCTCGCTGATCACGTCAGAAGCCAGCCGTGTGTCGCACTGATGGCTGACAAACTTACAATCAACCACAAGACGATCGACATCACTGCCATTACGACGATCGTGCCCGATGCTCCCGTAGGGGAAATGCTACAAAGCTTCGTGGTTGGGGCGCCCGTAGTCAAGGACCACGACGGCGACGGGCATGCTCGGCAGCTGCGAGCTACCTTAGCCGGAATCGGCATCGCATGCACCGAGCAGCTGTCTGCAATTGCACCAGATGGCCAGGTGCACCACAATGGTGTGCCAGGCAAGCTGTTCAGGATGATGAACCGTGAAAATGAAAACCGGCCGCCGTCTGCTGCTTGCGTGCCGTGTGTGTGGGACGGTTCGCACATGGTCAATTTGGCCGACGGGGACGCCCGCCGCGACTCGACGTGCCGCTGGGTGGATGCCACCATCGCTATCGTGACCCGTGCCACCAAACGCTTCTCCCATGGCAGTGGTCTAGAAAGTCTGTTGGAGGCTGGAACACAGCTTCGGCACCGCGTGCTCAGGCCAAAGCTGTGGTCCGAAACGCGCTTCGCCCCCCACGCGGCGGATGTCCTGAGCACGTTTCAAACCAACATCCCAGCGATGACGCGCGTGCTGCAGGGGCGCATCGCCACGGAGCAGAGAGGCGGCGTCCGCAACGAACTGGAAGCCGACTTGAGGGCGCTGAAAGGTTAGTTAAGTTTGATTGTTTGCCTGATAATAGTAATATTTCCCATTTTTCCATACATGATATAGAAATTCGCGGTGTGAACCCTGCGCGGCACGCATCACTGTATTGTTTTCGCTGGAGTCATGTTCACCTGCGGAATCGTGGACTTGAAATGTGAGACCTCAAAGCCCTTTAAACAACCAAACGTGGGATAATTGAGCTCATCACGATATAATAACAATGCTCGTCAACTAAGGGGTATCTTCCCCATCCCTTGAATCCTCGTATGTTTTCGTCATAGGAGTCCTATCTATTCTTCACTATATAAACAGTTGAAATAAACAGTGTTTTGTGCACTCACAGATCGAGACTTCCTAGCACGGGTAGCTGTCTTAATCGACGTGTGCAAGGTGCTGGCCAGTGGAAGCCGAATACAGCAGCAGGTGCAGAACCTACCGTGGCAGTACGTGGCCGACTTCGGACACACCATCTGCACCATCCGTGAAATGGCTGACATTCGGGATGTCCCCACCCGCGGCGACGTCTCCGTGGCAGACATGATTGAGTTGGCCGATATGGATACCAGATGGCCAACTCTGTCGAGCTTCTCGCCGTGCGACAAAGCAGTGGTGAGCAGCGCTATTTTACCCTTAAGAGTTCTCCTTGAAACATACCTATTTACGTTTATCCGGAGTATTTCTAGCATTCATATTGCGCTTATCCAACATATAAAAGCCAGTATTGAGCCCACATCGTCGCCCACGTGGGCATTCAGTCGTCTCGCATCCGCAATACCAATGGCCTCTATGTATGTTCTGTTCATGTTCAATCTCTGTATGCTCTGTGTGTGTTCTGTTCTGTTCATTTATTTATTTGTCATTGTAGGTTACCTGTTTTGTTTTCAACATAAAGTAGCTCATCGATTTGCAAATAGTAAATCGCTCGCTACTACAAATTTACTCTAGCTTAGCCTAGATGATGGGCTTGGCTTATTGATGAATGCACTTTTGAGCCATATATGTTAGTTTTTCCAAGTAAAATCACTTTGTACAATGCCGTAACAGGTTGAGACTGCCAAGGCTAACCTTTTCCATCAACACACGCTTTTTCCGGTCTTTTCACGAACGATGCGTTCCATGTATTTGCACATGCATATCATAAGTGAGAGTACTGTGATAGATGGCTGAGTAGTTATTTTGTTCCACTATTGACCGTGGCATTTGCCTGCCAAAGCACTTCGAATTAATTTCCTTTCAAAATATCCAGGCCGTATTGTTTTATACTTATCGTGTACAGCTAATTCAGGCTCTGCCATTCGTTCACAGACGAAGGACGTCACAGCCTTCTGTCGTAGCTTGGCCAGGCAATTGAGGCACAGGCGAGGTGGCTTGAATGCGACCGGTTCAAGAATGGGCACAGACAACCAGAGCCTGATGGACGCCATGCTCGACATCAGGGAGGTGGCCGATGTGGAGCGCATCAGGGCCACCAGTGACGCCAGTGCCGGCACCATCCAGTGTGCTGCCAGTCGCCTGGTGGCCCGCCGCGTCATTCCGCCGTCGGGCCGCTTGTCCCTCGAATCCGCGACCGCAGGCTACAAGGTGTTGCACGAGCCGCGCTGCGCGAATGGGTGCAACCAGCAGCTACTCAAGGTACTGTGGAAGAGCCGCGACAGTACGCCCAGCCTTGGACCATACGTAGACTTGGTAACCCGACTGTGGCTCATCTTCCCTACTGAGAGTGTTGTAGAAAGCATGGGGAGTGCAGTGCAGGAAGTGTTCGGCATGCACCGTCAGCTCGACCACGCCAACGCGGCGAAGGAGCTGGTAGTGCGCTGGAACGGGCCGGACCCGTGCCAGGCCGATGATGTGGTCCGGGCCGTTCAGCGCAAAGCCGGGTTCAACTTTACCCGGCACTCGACAAGTCTGCGCCAGTCGCTGGCTGGCACTGTCATCACGCGCCACAAAAGCACGGCATCTGCTAAGTGCGCAATATATGCGTATAAGGAATAGCACGCGCCTGTTCAGTAGAAGGAAAGTGAGACCCCAGGGCGTCTGTAGCTCAGTAGGAAACTGGGTGTCTGAGAAACAAGAGGTGCTCTGTTCGGTCGATTCTCGGCGGTGTCCTCCCTTCCTGCCAAGTTGAGAGGCAAGCGATGCAATGTGGCCCCAACTGATTAGCCACAAATAACACAAAAAGTATGACTCCACGACCTACCCTAGCTCAGGTATTTGCCCTTAAACTCTTCTTACCTACCAACAGCGTGCACCTTAGTGTGCGGGAAAATTCCAGTTTTACACCATTTTGAGAACGTTGGGGACGGCCGCACGAGCCCGCTGCCCGCCAACCGCTTTCTGTCGTCTTCCCATTTGCTGGATAACCAGCTCAATCTGAAGGATAATATTAAGGGAACGGTGAAGTACCTTGGCATGTCGTATCGGAATGGTCCGCTTATTAGGTCAGCTTTCTGGTGTGTCAACCAGGAAGCCTTATGACGTAGCCATGGGCGAAAGCTGCATTGTTCGAACTGATAACCAAGGTCCAAACAGCTTCTTCCTGCGGCATCCACCGGTGGCCCCCAAACATATTTCGTGCACTTAATGGTGACACAGCTCACGATTCCAAACCTAAAAAGTGTCTCTCCAATTTCTGGCTGAAATATGTATGAACTGCAACGAGGATCAAACATTCTTTTTCAACGCCGCGAAGCAGGTGTGCGAGGCACTTGTTTTATGAAACATATATGCAAAAAAATTGAGACAGCTCACAGGTTCGTCGGTGACAGCTTCGGGATTTTTTTCACCCCTGGTCATAAGCAACCTGCCATATGAGGAAAGATTGAAGAAATTGAATATGTTTTCACTTAGATATAGAAGGCTGAGAGGAGATCTCATCGAGGTCTTTAAATTTGTCCATGGTCTGGAGAGGGGATATCTTGGGGAAATGTTTGAATTGAACAGAAATGATGCAATTAGAGGTCATAAATTCAAAATTAAAGTTAACCACAGCAGAACAAGGTTAAGGCAGGCTTACTTCACCAACAGGGTAGTAGAACACTGGAACCAGCTGCCAGAAAACATTGTCAGTAGCAGCACATTGAACATCTTTAAAAACAGCATAGACTATCATTATAAGAATAGAGGGCTTGCTTTTCAGTATTACAGGGAGGGCTGATTGACAGATTTGGTGGGCAACTGGTTCAGTGCACAGAGTGCAACCAAGAAGGGCCCTTGTGGCTCATAGGTGCACTAATCTTTTATGTCTTTATGTCTAAGCGCGACCACCGGTTCGGCCCACCGACCCGCCCTCATCCGTGGCAGTGACCGCCTCTTTACCCAGGGCCCTCAATGGAGTCCTCGCCAAGCTGTTCTAACCCCCTCTAACGTAGGCTTTCTCCACGCCACGACCTCCGGATCGGTCATGCCGCCGCCGCAGCAGCAACTGGGGGTGGGTCACACCACCAGGACGGTGGGCAGGTGGACCGGCGCACCCACCTCCGCACAGTACATCCACCAGGACCAGCGGCACTTACCTCCGCACAGTACATCCACCAGGACCAGCGGCACTTACCTCCGCACAGTACATCCACCAGGGGCCTACCTCCCAGTACATCCACCAGGACCAGCGGCACCTACCTCCGCACAGTACATCCACCAGGACCAGCGGCACCTACCTCCGCACAGTACATCCACCAGGACCAGCGGCACCTACCTCCGCACAGTACATCCAGGACCAGCGGCACCTACCTCCGCACAGTGGACCAGCGGCACCTACCTCCGCACAGTACATCCACCAGGACCAGCGGCACCTACCTCCGCACAGTACATCCACCAGGACCAGCGGCACCTACCTCCGCACAGTACATCCACCAGGACCAGCGGCACCTACCTCCGCACAGTACATCCACCAGGACCAGCGGCACCTACCTCCGCACAGTACATCCACCAGGACCAGCGGCACCTACCTCCGCACAGTACATCCACCAGGACCAGCGGCACCTACCTCCGCACAGTACATCCACCAGGACCAGCGGCACCTACCTCCGCACAGTACATCCACCAGGACCAGCGGCACCTACCTCCGCACAGTACATCCACCAGGACCAGCGGCACCTACCTCCCCACAGTACATCCACCAGGACCAGCGGCACCCACCTCCGCACAGTACATCCACCAGGACCAGCGGCACCTACCTCCGCACAGTACATCCACCAGGACCAGCGGCACTTACCTCCGCACAGTACATCCACCAGGACCAGCGGCACTTACCTCCGCACAGTACATCCACCAGGACCAGCGGCACCCACCTCCGCACAGTACATCCACCAGGACCAGCGGCACCTACCTCCGCACAGTACATCCACCAGGACCAGCGGCACTTACCTCCGCACAGTACATCCACCAGGACCAGCGGCACCTACCTCCGCACAGTACATCCACCAGGACCAGCGGCACCTACCTCCGCACAGTACATCCACCAGGACCAGCGGCACTTACCTCCGCACAGTACATCCACCAGGACCAGCGGCACCTAATACATCAAGTACCTCCGCACAGTACATCCACCAGGACCAGCGGCACTTACCTCCGCACAGTACATCCACCAGGACCAGCGGCATCGCACATCCACCAGACCAGGCACTTACCTCCGCACAGTACATCCACCAGGACCAGCGGCACCCACCTCCGCACAGTACATCCACCAGGACCAGCGGCACTTACCTCCGCACAGTACATCCACCAGGACCAGCGGCACCTACCTCCGCACGGTACATCACTGATTCACGGCAGACCGCCACGGCCATTTGTGCGACGATCGCGCGCATGCAGGCGGTGTGCTCTTGCCACTCGCTACACTTGTCCTCGGGCATCAGTTGGTGTTTCTCAGAATGTACCCGCAAGGATGACATGGCTGAAAGTAAGCAGAGATCATCCGACGCCATAAAAGTGATGTCGAAACTGGCCAATTATAATGAACCGCAGGTGTCGCCAAGAATACATTCATCAAACATTAGCGTATCAGAGCATTTGCGTATGAAAACATTTGCGATACATCGACATGCCGTGTAAAGTTGAAGGTATAAATGTTTGGGGCTTCATTTTTCTGAACAATTGCGCTTGTGAACAATTGTCCTGGAAGCACAACAAACCCACCGAACTATCTCGAGGACCAATTGTAGCGTCAGTACGTGATAGCGCCATTGCCAGCCCTCATTGCTCACTATCATAGTTCGACTTGTCTGCAGATGAAGCCCGTTTTACTTGAGGCTAACCGTAATAATGATAATTAAGGAGGAATTAACTTGACAGATGAGGTCGGCCGCATAGTGTATAGGTACTTTGCAGCGATAGGATAACTCCTGAACGGTAATGTTGAAAATTATAAGTTAGCAGAGCTGTAAGATGTTCTGCTGATATGCACCTCTCCGGTTATCTTCTGCATACATTGTGGATTGGATGCAGGATAATGAGCATGCCGTGAAGTATGCAAATCTTTAATCCCTTGGTTAACCCGCGCCGTCTCTCCAGTCAAATTCTCGCACCCCATCTCAGGGGGGGGGGGAGTTGATAGAAATCCCCCTATGATATCCAAACCAAGCGTCACACGAAACCAAAAGAGGTGTCATCTGAAAGCGCTCAACGAGTATGGCCCGACACCACCACTCCCGAAAAATGAACTTGACCACCCTTGCACCACCACCCACGACCCCCCCCCCACCCCCCCTCTCGAGACCGCGGGGATTAAAGAGGTGGATACGAATGAACGTGGAACAGTCAATCATTTCAAGCCTCCACAAAAGCAAAATGTGCGCCATATGTGTGCATAGTACACACATACACAAACACGAACATGAGTCCTCATAAAATCCTATCCGGATAGGTTGTCGCTTTAAGCACAACTATAAACGTTGGATCTATATGAAGATCCGACTTTTCCGAAATGTTACACAACACTGGAATTGATAGCACTAAATCAAACCAATGCACTCCGAACTGGATGGCAAAGTGAATGCGCCGTAGATCGCATGTAAGAAGAAAAGAAAAAGCTGACATTAACCCGTACCGTCTCGGGGGTGGTCTTCAACCGCCACCCCTCAGGTTTTTTGCGGATAGTGGGCGACGGCGTGAGGCAGCGCGACCAAATTTAGCATACCTTTTCCCACATCAATTTGGCATGCTACTTCAAAATTTTGAAGTCAGGTCATCTAGAGTGAACGATTTAGTCAAGGTCAAGTGATGCCACCTCCAGAAAAGTCCAACCAGTCGTCACGCTTTAACGGATACAGATCTTTTAATGATTTTTTTCAGCGTTTGCTTATCTTTAGGGATGCAAAAAAACGTAGGAGTGGAATGTTTCATTTTTCCGTCTTTGACTACATATAGATTTTGCACATTTCCCAATTGCAGTTCAAATAGAAGATTCTGGCTAAAGTAAGCATTTTTTATTAGGGCAAGTTGGCTTCCAACAACGTTTCTCGGTCTGCTCTATCCATCGGAAATGGAAAATTAAAGAAAACTTGAAAACTCAAAATTGTGAAACTGTGAAGATAAATTTATGGGTGGGCACAAAATAATTAAAGCCCTGGTCCATTTCGCTGTCCTTTTCTCATTCCACTTAAATTTTATTTCTTCATATATCCCCCAAAATGAACTCCCCAGAGCCAAAAACATAATGTAAGTCGTGAAAAGTAGTGAAAATATAGCCCCTGGTGACGTCACTTTTGGGGGGAAATTGTTTTGGGGGTGGACCCGGACCCTACTCGTCGGGCGCTTTCCGATGACACCTCTTTCGTTTTCGTGCGATGCTTAGTTAGGATTTTAGAGGGGGTCTTCAACCCCCCCCCCTGGAGACGGGGTGGGAGGATTTGACCGGAAAGACGGCGCGGGTTAAGATGCAGGGGTCTGAAAACAAAACCAAGGAACTGTCCTGTCGTTGTCACTCGACCATTGTCTCAGTTCCTAGACCTGTCTGTTTTGTGTCAAAGATGCCAAATCCTTCAATGTCATTATATCAGAAGACCTCGATCCAAAATATAACGTGACGAGAAGGTTACACATTAAGCTACACATTTTAACTCACTCAATACCGAATGGTTTCTTATAAATAATTCCTAAGAGAAAACATGGGTGTAAGCTACCCAACCCTTCGCCACTGAAACAGTGAACTAAAGTGACTAATTTCCGAACTGCCTCATGGAGCTCCCATTTCTGTGGCAATGATTAACAACACTTTCGGAACATATGCACACAATCTTAAAATAGCTTAGACAACGCTTGTTCTCAGATTTATAACGTATGCATGTTATGTCGTACTCATCGGACTTGTTGAGCTACATCTCTTGTTATAAAATACAATACTGCAACTTACTATTGCAATATACATAAATTCTTCAGAAAAGTCAAAGTAGTTTTTTACTTGACCGAGTTTTTGTCGAGTTTTTGCTGCTCATGCCGGCTTACATTGCAAGTGTAAACAAAGATGCTTCATGAAAATTTATAGTTGAACAGCCATGGGAAAAGCATGAGAAAAAGGGGCTGGGATGGCCGAGTGGTTAAAATGTCGGGCTATGGGTACCAAAGGTCCCGGGTTCGACTCTAGCGCCACTCAGGACATTTCCCAATCTCGCGGCCCACCGGCGAAACAGTGTGGGCGGCGCCATTAGCCGTGAATGTGCATAAAGTGTATCGTGAACCAACCAATAAACAAAGCATGAGACAAAAGCTTTGTGGCTGGGAAATTAGCAATCATACGATGGCGACTACAAAAACAGGGAGACGCTCCTTTAGGCAATATGCTAAAATCCGGAATCCATTGGAATTCAGACTAATTTTGCCACCTTTCTAAAGCGATCGAAACACCATAGATGTAGTTCGCTATCCCTTTGTGAACTGAAGCCCTTTAATGTCCCTCGGAGTACCAACAATGTTGGACACTGACATGGAGTTTTATTTCCCCCTATATTATTTCCTATGCTGTCGCGACGTAAGCCTAGCATATCGCAACGTGATCCTGACCTGTCGCGATGTCATCCTGACCTGTCGCAACGTGATCCTGACATGTCGCGACGTAATCCTGACCTGTCGCGATGTCATCCTGACCTGTCGTGATGCTACCCTGACCCGTCGCGACGTCATCCTGACCTGTCGCGACGTCATCCTGACCTGTCGTTCTGTCATCTAACCTGTGGCGACGTGATCCTAACATGTCGCGACGTTACCCCGGCCTGTCGCGACGTCACCCCGGCCTGTCGCGACGTCACCCCGGCCTGTCGCGACGTCACCCCGGCCTGTCGCGACGTCACCCCGGCCTGTCGCGACGTCACCCCGACCTGTCGCGACGTCACCCCGACCTGTCGCGACGTCACCCCGACCTGTCGTGACGTCATCCTGACCTGTCGTGACGTCATCCTGACCTGTCGCGACGTCACCCCGACCTGTCGCGACATCATCTGACGGCGCCGAGGGCAGCACTGTTCGGCGCGCGGCCCACCTGCGTCGGCCCTGTTCTGCCGCCAGTCGGGTCGCGTCGGTCCGGCGCGGCGGGGGAGAGGGCCGCAGTGCGGCCGGGCGGACCAAGGACTGGGCGGAGCCAGCTGTCGGCAGACTGCCCCGCCAGGGGCGGACCATGGACTGGGCGGAGCCAGCTGTCGGCAGACTGCCCCACCAGGGGGGAGGGATCATGGTCTGGGCGGAGCCAGCTGCCGGCAGACTGTCCCACCAGGGGGGAGGGATCATGGTCTGGGCGGAGCCAGCTGCCGGCAGACTGCCCCGCCAGGGGAGGATCATGGTCTGGGCGGAGCCAGCTGTCGGCAGACTGCCCCGCCAGGGGCGGATCATGGTCTGGGCGGAGCCAGCTGCCGGCAGACTGCCCCGCCAGGGGGACCATAAACTGGGTGGAGCCAGCTGTCGGCAGACTGCCCCGCCAGGGGGGACCATAGACTGGGCGGAGCCAGCTGTCGGCAGACTGTCCCGCCAGGGGCGGATCATGGTCTGGGCGGAGCCAGCTGTCGGCAGACTGTCCCGTCAGGGGGGAGGCATAGACTGGGCGGAGCCAGCTGTCGGCAGACTGTCCCGTCAGGGGGGAGGCATAGACTGGGCGGAGCCAGCTGTCGGCAGACTGTCCCGCCAGGGGGGACCATAGACTGGGCGGAGCCAGCTGTCGGCAGACTGTCCCGCCAGGGGCGGATCATGGTCTGGGCGGAGCCAGCTGTCGGCAGACTGCCCCGTCAGGGGGCGGGGGGACCATAGACTGGGCGGAGCCAGCTGTCGGCAGACTGCCCCGCCAGGGGCGGACCATATACTGGGCGGAGCCAGCTGTCGGCAGACTGTCCCGTCAGGGGCGGATCATGGTCTGGGCGGAGCCAGCTGTCGGCAGACTGGCCCGCCAGGGGCGGACCATAAACTGGGTGGAGCCAGCTGTCGGCAGACTGCCCCGCCAGGGGGGACCATAGACTGGGCGGAGCCAGCTGTCGGCAGACTGTCCCGCCAGGGGCGGATCATGGTCTGGGCGGAGCCAGCTGTCGGCAGACTGCCCCGTCAGGGGGCGGGGGGACCATAGACTGGGCGGAGCCAGCTGTCGGCAGACTGCCCCGCCAGGGGCGGACCATATACTGGGCGGAGCCAGCTGTCGGCAGACTGTCCCGTCAGGGGCGGATCATGGTCTGGGCGGAGCCAGCTGTCGGCAGACTGGCCCGCCAGGGGCGGACGCGCCGCTGCAAACTCTCGTTACTTCCACCCTAATTTCATCGTGCAATTGGAAGATATGATGCATGCAACGCGGTCATAGCCCGTCACGGCGCCCTAAATCATGTGCTAAGCATAATCAGGTGCCGTCGGCGATACTCCGCCGTGGTGGAGCCGCACCTCGGCCAGCGCCACCACCGGGCGCCGGCCAACAGCCCCGGCAGTCGGATGGTATCCCTGACAGTTGGGTGGTATCCCTGACAGTCGGCGGTATCCCTGACAGTTGGCGGTATCCCTGACAGTCGGGCGGTATCCCTGACAGTTGGGTGGTATCCCTGACAGTCGGCGGTATCCCTGACAGTTGGCGGTATCCCTGACAGTCGGCGGTATCCCTGACAGGGCGGAGCCAAACTTTCTTCACCAACAGGGTAGTAGAACACTGGAACCAGCTGCCAGAAAACATTGTCAGTAGCAGCACATTGAACATCTTTAAAAACAGCATAGACAATCATTATAAGAATAGAGGGCTTGCTTTTCAGTATTACAGGGAGGGCTGATTGACACATTTGGTGGGCAACTGGTTCAGTGTACAGAGTGCAACCAAGAAGGGCCCTTGTGGCTCATAGTTGCACTAATCTTTTATGTCTTTTATGTCTTTATGACAGTCGGGCGGTATCCCTGACAGTCTGGCGGTATCCCTGGCAGTCGGGCAGTATCCCTGACAGTAGGCTGGTATCCCTGACGGTCGGCGGTATCCCTGACAGTTGGATGGTATCCCTGACAGTCGGCGGTATCCCTGACAGTTGGCGGTATCCCTGACAGTCGGCGGTATCCCTGACAGTCGGGCGGTATCCCTGACAGTCGGCGGTATCCCTGACAGTCGGATGGTATCCCTGACAGTCGGCGGTATCCCTGACGGTCGGCGGTATCCCTGACAGTCGGGCGGTATCCCTGACAGTTGGCGGTATCCCTGACAGTCGGCGGTATTCCTGACAGTCGGCGGTATCCCTGACAGTCGGATGGTATCCCTGACATTCGGCGGTATCCCTGTCGGTCGGCGGTATCCCTGACAGTCGGCGGTATCCCTGACGGTTGGCGGTATCCCTGACAGTCAGATGGTATCCCTGACAGTCGGCGGTATCCCTGACAGTCGGGCGGTATCCCTGACAGTCGGCGGTATCCCTGACAGTCGGCGGTATCCCTGACAGTCGGCGGTATCCCTGACAGTTGGCGGTATCCCTGACAGTTGGCGGTATCCCTGACAGTTGGATGGTATATCTGACAGGCGGGAACCCCCAATGGTCATGTCGGAAAGATTGGCGCCGTTTACAACGGTGGGCGGCTCGCCTTGTCCGATAGGTCACTCCAAGTTTCATCAATAGAACTACGATATGTGACAAAGTATCTACATTTAACTATATGCACACTGATGTGTCATGGCGCTAGCTATGATGCTATCGGCCTGTGCGTGCTGTATGAGGACGAGTTGATTTATGTACCCGCATTTTTGTTTGTGACCTTGGGTCGCCAGAGCTCATCCAATCAGCGTGTATTGTGTTTGCTGACGGTTCGTTAGTCGCTCTACCCCGCGACAAATGGTGAGAAATTTTACTTTCAGTGTAATTGTTTGTGCCGAATTCGACTTTGACTTCAATATTTACCTGAGAGATGGCGAGGTGAGTTTCAATCGTCAGTTTATTATCATATGTTGGAATATTACTTCCTTGTATGGCGTGGCCGGAGATCAGGCGCGCACCCAGGATTTTTTCATGGGGTGAGGCTCGGACCGAAAAGGGCACTTGGCCGGCTCCAAAAGGGCACCTGACCGACTCCATGGCACTTTGCGGTCCGGGACACACTGGAAGGTTTGTTGACCGGGGGCCGTGAAAAAAAAAGGTGGCCAAAAGGGCAGTTTTGGCACAGGCGGGGCACATAAGGCAAGTCATTTTTTGGCTAAATTTTGGACATTCCGGCCAAGAGGGCACTTTGTTGACCGGGGGGGGAGGAAGCGTGACAAACATTTTCGCCAAAAGGGCAGTTTTGGGCCCAAAGGGCACCTTTGGCACAGGCGGGGCACATCAGACAGGTGATTTTGGGGCTGAATTTGGGACATTCCGGCCAAGAGGGCACTTTTCGGTCAAAAGGGCACTTTTGGCCAAAAGGACACTTTGGTCTCATGGGGGGCCGGGCCCCCTGGTCCCCCCTCCGGTGCGCCTATGCCGGAGATCATTAAGTAACATCATGCCTCCACTTGAATGAAGTGAAAAGGTAACCCGATTTAATCCTACTACACTTTTCCCTTCCCTGGCCACGTCAGAGACAACGAGGCTGCGGCGTCCCACAGTCAAGACGAGTGTGCGCCATGCAGAAAATATTCCACTTAATTCGGAACGGACCGTCGACGGCCCGGGGCCAGCTCCAGACGGCGATATGTTCACCACCAGTCAATTCCAGCGCCCCGACGTATTGTGGCCTGCGGCGGTTCGACGACGAAGTCCTACATGACTGCCGTGATTATGGCCAACAACTGCGATCAACGGCGCTGGCTATCGCCGGCACTGAGGTGTGGGCACAACAGTGGGTTCTGCCTCAGTGGGCGGTATCCAGCCAGAACTGCGACGAAATTTAGGCTCAGCAAGAGGTTCGCCCAGGTTTGCGACATTCCGGAAATTCCTCAGGACTCCCGTCCGTATCTAATCACCAACGGTCCTCTTCCTGTGCAACAGGCTCGTGAGCATCGTTTTATTTTCTCGCCTTGTTGTTTTGCATCGTGGTTTAGGTCAACCGTGAGTGACGATGTGAATTGCAAAAGCACCCTCCGTAATGGCATGTTGGTCACTGGGTGAATATGTGCCAATTCGGCTCACTTTCGGAAGGGATACTGCAGCAAACTGACATGCGCTGAATTTCATATTCCTGTAACCTTGCAGACATACCAAAATATAAAGAAGAAAAGCTTAATGCACGTCAGAACTGAGATGGGAAAAGGGCGCCTCTGACATCACCCTGTTCTCATAAACAGTGACGAATATCTCGTACCCTGCACTTGGAAAGAAGCGGTGCCTCTGCCTGTACTTTATGATGTTCTTTTGGCTTCCGTCCTACGTCTTTTTGTCGCTTTTCCCTTTCCAGCCTAGCTTCTTGTTTTACGCCCATTTTTCGCCTATTAAAACAAGAATCAGAACCCGTGGCAGCGCCACAATTTCCTCCGCCCTTGACCAAATGCTGCAACGGCCCTTGTCAGGTACACCATCACAGGATAGATCGCATGGAACTGAGCTGGACCAAAGCACGCTCTGTAAGGATGCGACACCACCGGTGATAGATGAGGCACAATTTCCCAAAATTATGGTGAGTGCACAAACAAGATCTGTATGAACTTACACACACACACACACACACACACACACACACACACACACACACACACACACACACACACACACACACACACACACATCAATGCTCATATGCACAGCATGATTCACTTATCAAAATTAAATTTCTTTTCCCTTTTTCCGACCCCTTCCAAAATTTCTCTTATTTTTTTTTCAGAAAAAATTTTTTTTAAAAAACAAATTTTACAATATATATACACATATATATATATATATATATATATATATATATATATATATATATATACATATATATATATATACATATATATGTATATATAAATGCATGTATGTATGTGTGAATATACGCATACATTATATGTGTACCTCTACCTGAGGAAACTGAGACTGCCATGAATGCACATGTATCGAAGTAAAGCTCACCGTGATGCCAGCCAGTTAGCGTCGCCGTTGCATATGAGCCAATTGTACGAAGGAGTTGATCTGTCCGCTGCACAATTTATCCAACCCGTGTGAGCACCGGCAGCTGGTCGCAGAAGATGCAGGGTCTCGGCTGCAGCCATTGTCGGTCCGACAGCTCCAGGCAGATGTCGCACGGTTTCAGAAAATATCTGACAGATTCAGCGGTCACCTGGGGCTTCGAATGGCAGCCTCGCATTCATATCATTGGTGGTAGTGCTCCACCATTCAGGCCATTCAATTACCGATCATTTACCGGATGCAACAGCACTCCAACAAGTTCCTACCTTGGATCGAATGGGGGGTTACAATTCTGGGGTGATGGAGAGACAGCAAGAAACGGCCATTGAGAGGCCCTCTCTTGGAGGAGGAAAAGAAAGAGGATGGGAGCAATGGAAGAAGAGAGAGTGAAAGAGAGGGCGATGTATATATATATATATATATATATATATATATATATATATATATATATATATATATATATATATATATATATATGTATATATATATATATATATATATATATATATACATATATATATGTGTATAGAGAGAGAGAGAAAGAGAGAGAGAAACATATTCACTCAATTGGTGTGTTCTGAGTTGGATGGGTGGGTGAGATCCTCAAGGAGATGGAGAGCCGTGACCATGGCCCACAGCTTTACCAGATGAAAACAACAAGACTCCGGCAGGCTTGCAAGGGGAGCAAATACGCTGAACGTCCGTGTCAACTCAATTGGAGACTGTGCAAACAAGAGAAGACTTTCAAGAACCCTCGCCACATATCCGAGTCCTGCTGCCGAGAGAGCTGTGCATGCTGAATTGAGTGAAGTCTAACCGAAAACAGAGTCCGGAATCGTGCATCATTTACTTATGTTACTAGCTATATGCGCATTCTGTAGGACTCCCAGTGTTTCAACTGCATTAACAGCTTGAGTCAGGTTGTCTGGATCTGGATGGATTGATGTCTTACTTTGAATGTATCCTGAAGTATCCACCGTAATCGTATTGCAATGCAAATGTTTGAATCATTCTTTCAAGGCATGGGTCGTGTCATTGGAATCCTATTGCTAGGTATTGGAGATGAACAAGGAAATAAGATCCAGTATAGCTTTCTCATGGATGTATGCGTTTGCATTCGGCGAGGGCTATTTGAACCATCTAATTTCGCCCATCACCAACAAATGATAATTCGACGTGCATAGAGATCTGTTTCTGAGGAAACACACGGTTTGATCGGCGTCGGATGGGACAAAAACCCTCTCGATCGCCCGCTTATCACTGCTTACAGGTACTGACTTTCAAAATCCTGATTACAGGTTGAGATCATACGTCAGCGAGGTGCTTGCAGGAGCTTGCTCTTCGTTTGTTCGTTTGTTTATTGGTTGGTTCACGACACACTTTATGCACATTCACGGCTAATGGCGCCGCCCACACTGTTTCGCCGGTGGGCCGCAGGATTTGGAAATGTCCTGAGTGGCGCTAGAGTCGAACCCGGGACCTTTGATACCCATAGCCCGACACCTTAACCACTCGGCCATCCCCGCCCAGGGTTTGCTCTTCGCATAAGTGTGCGACACGTGTGCTCGTTGTTGACCGCTTCTGTGGACGTTGACAGGTGTGCTTTTCGTGGCATCATGTACAAAGTCTACGTATGATCTTCGACGCGTATAAGCATACCGAAATGGTTTGTATTACTCGAGATGAAACCCGATGAAGTCGGATGATGATCCTAAAGATAATAACAATAGCAATGCTAAAGACTTGAGTTGGCTGACCCCAAACCGAGTAAGTTGATGTTGATCAACGACGACGTAAGCTCATGTGGGAAATTCCAACTGTACTTTATCCACCCTGGAAATTCACCCTAGCCGTGGTTGGACCGCTCGGTTTCACATTGAGGCTAAGTGAACTTTCCATCATCATCGTCATCATCACATCACATTATGATTATTATACTCACCACAGCCATTGTCGAAATCTTCGTCGTCAATATAAAATCAGCAGCAGCATCATCCCACCTCTTCTGATCTTCATCTCACCATCAACATCACCATAATCAGCACCACCATCACCATCGTCAGCATCACCATTACCATCATCATCATCATCATCACCTGGAATAGGCATCCTATACTCGCTTCATAACAAGCAAACATGAAGCCCGGGTGTGCTTGTTGAAAAGCGAACGCCTGTTTCGCATCAACTTCCAGGAGCACCCGAGTCGTATCCAAAGTGAAGCGGGCACGCCTGGGCGCATAGTGTGCTGAACACCTCCATCCACATCCCGCGGCTGCCATTCTCCGTGCACCGACGTACACCCCATCGGAAGTATGCACTGAAGATGGTCGTGTCTGACGGTAGGATACAGCGGTGCATCGTCGTGTCGAGCGAAGCAGCTAGCCTGCCTGTTCTTACGAAGCGCATCTGTGTCGGACACCAGGCAGCGTCGCAGGTTTTTGAGAGGTGTATTCGTGTAGCCTTGCAAATACCAATACACGCTTGATATAATTACCGGCGCAATCGTGAGCGGAGAACAGAGCATGCATTTTTGCGTCATCCTTGCCTTCGCAATTCTACGCCATCATACATTCACCAGCTCGTGAGGATGAGTGACCCACCAGAGCAATTGCGTCCAATGATCTGTGGAATGCAGCGAACGAAAACGTCAGGACGTTGTTTGTTTTCATACAGCGAACAGCTGAATTAGCTGTCCCTCCACCGGGGGAACGTCGGCGTCTGTGACGGCCAAAACAGGCCGCGGAGCCCCATTGTCAGATGGCGCGTGACGTGACAGCTGAGTTTTACGCGCGTTTCAGCCAGCCTACCCTGACATCTCTCAGCCACACATGACCTGACAGTCTTCCATAATGAAAGCGAATTGTTCGAGAATTGCAAACTGCGAACAGTCAGCAAACGGAATTCCTACAGGATGATCAATGCTTCTGAAGTGTGCATTTTGTGTACTTTTGCTGGCGTTCAGGAAGATGTCAACATCTTTGGCTATAAAGTATTCTTTAGCACTTGCTAGACATGACTTACGCAAACACACATTCATTGTTGCAACATGTTCTACTCGGTAGCATAGGCTAGCAAATACGATCAGCAAAATATGTCTGATGTTCATTAAATGTTAGCTATATGCTATCAATACGGTCTCAAATCTAGAAATAATAAATGTAAGCAATAAACAATTCGACTTACATGAACACGATTGCTACATATTTCAAGCATGCCATTTGCGTTGGCTGATTTGTCTTCTTTTCCTCTCGGCGACTAGTAGTCTAGGGGTAAGTTGCTCGTCTCACAATCGAAAGTTTGTGGGTTCGAGTCTCACCTGGCGCTACTCTTCGCCCGCGACCAATCGGCGTGAGAGATTGGCGACGCTACATGACTCAACGGTCAATGTGTCGTAAAACCAATAACCAACCAACAACAACTTCTTTTCCTCTCATGAGGTCGAACTAGTGAAACAATTTTCAGGGGAAATGGACCACTGGACAGGTCTGGACCTTGAGACGTCGTATGTCGAATTTTCGGTCGATTGAGTGCACATATGGCATTCAATATGGCATGTGGCGCATACTCGAATGATCGCTTTACGTTAATTAGTAATGAATTACCGACCAACAAACGCATTTAACAGAATGTGAAGTCACTACTGGAGAGCAATCTCGAGAATGGAGGAATGGTACCATTAGAAAGGCAAGTGACCAGCGTTGGCCCTGATTTTCTTGAATCGCACGCGCTGCTTGCGGAAACACGAGGCTCGAAAGTGAGACGTGTGGTTTCCACTCATGAATTGGCGTCTTTACTCCAGATGCAAACACCACAAAGAACACAATGACGGGAATTATTATATTGTGTATCTATGTGTGTTGGCTTTATCTCCCCGTCACGCAACTGTTCAGGTGTCAGACATACCGGTCGGTGTGATGGTGCACTTACGTGTGCACACATTGTGCAAAAGATTACAATTATACCGAGAAAGTACCACTGGGCAGATACAATTGGACAACGAAAATTGCACTGACATGAAGCCTGATGAATTATGATTCCACCAGTGTGACAAAATACCATAGTCCACAACGAGAACGCGGACAACGCCACTGTAATTATTGCCACAAGCCACTTAATTCTTACCAGGATCACTATAAACTATCTCCACAATATTGCGAACAATGTGAATAACTATGTCATTTTGGAAGGCAAGTGTTGCCAGCACTTCCCGTTTTCCAACAAACATTAAAATTGCATGCAATCAATTAATTCGTGAATCACTTCACACCAACTAAGTTCGAAAAGTTTAGGTGCATACGACAGTTAGTCAACGTGCCCGTAATGTTGTCGCCGTTCGCTAAACCCCTGCATTTTACATGCGTAAGCCACGTTGCGTAACTTCTGTAAAGTAACCACAAGTTCCCGCGTTTTTATATCCAGTTGCCGAGTGAAAGCACTCAGTCGGACACTGTTCACAACCGCGCATGGCTCATCCTGCACATACACGGCGATAAATCACCCACTACACAAAACAAAGGCAATCAATCCCGTTCGATTTCCCGGCGTTTCTTTTCGAGCCATCCGTCTGTTCGCTGTCGGCTGGGCACATTGAATTCGGGGACCCGCTGGGCTGGGAGGCGTGTGTAAGCTGGCCGCCGCGCGCATCCTCGAGCTCGATGTGTTTATTGTTTACCCCAGCCGCCGTCTGGAGAAGGCCGACGCTGCAGACGGTATCCCGTGTGGGCCCGTGCTGGGAACCGTGCTTTGAACAGTCGACCGGCGTGTGTCCTAGAACATCTACACGGTGCGTGTGTGCGCGCCGGCGAGTATACGATGTGCGAATACGATACGATACGATAGACGAATGTACACCACCTGTGTGGGTGTGGGTGTGGGTGTGGGTGTGGGTGTGGGTGTGGGTGTGGGTGTGGGTGTGGGTGTGGGTGTGGGTGTGGGTGTGGGTGTGGGTGTGGGTGTGGTGTGTGGGTGTGGGTGTGTGTGGGTGTGTGTGTGTGTGTGTGTGTGTGTGGGTGTGGGTGTGTGTTGTTGTGGGTGTTTGGTGTGGGTGTGGTGTGGATGTGCGCGGTGTGTATTGGTGGGTTGGGGTGGGTGGGTGTATTGGTGGGCGTTGTGGGTGTGGACAAGTGTATGGGTGGACAGGAAATTACAAACACTCACGAACAGCATGACGTGACAACATGGACATAGTAGTGGAGTAGCACACGGACATTGCTGCATGACGTGGTATAATTGAGTGCAGGACAAATGTACATGAAGCAAATGCACATAAACAAATGTACGTAAAGAAATGTACGTAAGCGCAGATATACATATGGCGATTGTACCCAAGCGCAGATGTACTTATGGCAAATGTACGTAAGCGCACTTGTACGTATTGCAAACGTACCTATGCACGAGAGTCCTTATGCTCAAATATACGTAAACGCAAATGTACGTAAGCGCAAAAGTACGCATGTGCAAATGTATGTAAGAACAATTATAAGTACTCGCAAAAGTACGTAAGCACAAATGTGCGTATGCGCAAATGTACGTAAGCGCAAATGTACGTAAACGCAAATGTACGTAAACGCAAATGTGCGTAAGCATAAAAGTATGCAAGAACAAATGTACGTATGAGCCAATGTGCGTACATTTAGGCATACGTACATTTGCATTGATGCTCATTTGCTCGTACGTACCGTTCCTTGTACGTGCATTCCCACTAGCGTATATTTGCTCATACAAACATTTTTGTTCACGTACTCTTTCGTTTGCATACATTTGTTCATACGTATATTTGCGCTGACACTCTTGCGCTTGCGTATATTTGCACTTACGTAATATTTGCGCTTGCGTACATCTTCTCTTAAGTACAATTGTGCCTACGTGCTTCTGCGTATCTATACATTTGCGCATACGTGCATGTACGCTTACGTACATTTGTGCTAAAGTACTTTTGAGTTTATGTACTTTCGCGCTTCCGCACTTTTGCGCTTAGGTACATTTGCGCTTACGCACTTCTGCGCTGACGTACATTTGCTTACGTACTTTTGCCACACATACATGTGCTCTTACGTACATCTGCCACACGTACATTTGCACTTTCGTACATCTGCGCTTACGTACATCTGTCATACGTACATGTGTCCCTACGTGCATTTCAGAACAGTCCTAGAATCGGTATAACTATCAGGTAACTGAAATACAAGCTGATGACGTGTCTGTATGGGAATCGTAGATACAAGCAGTATGCAGAGTGTGTGGGAGTGCGGCGTGCACGCTGTCAGCCACACAGGCACGGACGTTATGAACTGAAGCGATTAATGCATGTTTTAGGTAGGCATGTGAGACTTGGACGGAGCAAGCCAGCGCTAAAAGTATAAATATCGGACATACATGTAAGTCAGCGCTAGACATGTAGGTCTCTAACAGACATGCAAGCCAGCGCTAGACATGTAAGTCTTGGACAGACATTTAAGCCAGCGCTAGACATGTAAGTCTCTGACAGACATGTAAGCCAGCGCTAGACATGTAAGTCTTGGACAGACATTTAAGCCAGCGCTAGACATGTAAGCCGTGTGTGACCAGACGAAGGTGCCAGTCCATAATCCGCTCAGCAGACTAAACAACGATCGCCTGACGACCAGGCGCGGATGGTCTCACTGTCCGGGCTGTGTCAAAGCATTGACAAAACGCGCAATGCTAGCTGACAAGTACGTCGTGGAACTGGTACTGCTGCTGGGAACTGATTCGATGTAGCGGTCTGAGCCAGCATACTCAGCCAGCTTTGTGCATTGCGGGCCACACCGAACAAGTTCATCTCCGCCGATTATTCGGTTCAAACTTGTATTAACACTCGCACGTCCGGCGGTCCGCGCCAACTTCGCATGTCGGGGGGGGGGGGGCAGATGACTGCCCCCCTAAGATCTCTGGAACTATGCTAGCTAGCGACAAACGAAAAACGGCGTTGGATAGCTTGTGACGGGCTCTATCGAAAGTGTTTCGGTAATTTTTTCGTTCAGGTCAACATTCAGGTCACTGGGCCATCATAGGTCAAATTCGATCGGATCAGGTGGGACTCAGAAATTGACACATATCTCAGGACCTGTAACAGATAGAAACAAATGGCGAACGCTATTCGACAGTCCTTGAAATGCGCTACCGACAATAGGCGGTGTAATTTAAGGTCAGGTCAACCGAAACTCAGGTCAAGGTCATGAAGTCATGACCTGAGGTCAAGGCCTAGGGAGGTCACGTAAGGTATCAATCGACACGTCTTGACGATACAAGCACAATGACGGTAATTTTAGCCTTCTAGCTCAATGGAGTGCGATGTAATGCGCATAAATGTGTAGTGATCTCAGGTGACCTCAGAGACCTTGGTGAGGTCACTGAGCAAAAATGTCAGTGGTAGCATTGAGCATAGCTTCCATCTGCATGCCACAACCGTCATGAGATCATTCGGAGCGCAAATATGTAACTAGGAAACATTTGTATATTTTACCATAGCCCTATAATGGGGAAGCCATGGCAGCGACCTGACCTCAGGTCAATGCTACTGAAAAACCCGGGACATATGTTATGGTCCCTGATGAGATCAGGACGTGTTATAAGTTTGAAATCAATCGCACAATTATTGTGGAAGTTATGCCACCTAGAACTCCGAGTGTAGTTGGGTCACTTCGCCTGACATGGTGACCTGACCTGAGATGACCCAGACCCAAAACTTTCTGAGGATATGTGGAAATGACCGATGAACAGCCATACGAGGTTTGGCCCTTTTAACCCGATTAGTATGGCGGCAAATTCGGAAAAACCGCAGGGGGGCAGATGTCTCCCCCCGGACGTGCGCGGGTTAATAATCGAAGTTTAATTAGTATACATCATTATATTCTTAGTGCGAATGGGAGTGTACCAATAAAGCATGCGGCATAAGCATGCAACTTGTGCTGTGAATTTAGAGTATTTGCTGCAACATACCAGTGATTACGAATTCAGTGTGGCACTTTATTCAAAAGTCCGGCTCCGTGCACAAACACTAATCTTAGAGGAATACAAAGCGCTTCCCTCATATCTAGTGTCACACGTCATCAACATTACTTACCGATTCAACTTCTCAACCTTCTGCCGTCAGCTGATTTGACTGGGAAATTTTGCTTACATATTTTCAATTCCTTGGCGACATCGACATAATGCCGTTCATAATTCAGTTATGCGCTCATCTATTTCATTCTTCTTCTTGTCGACCATCCACCTTATTCTCCCTTTCTGCAAGCAGGAAAGTAATCACACATACCGTCAAATACCAATCCATTTTAGATGCACCAGGCTTTGTTCGCTCACATAGAAGGACACGTAACGCAAGTCGAGGACATAAATTGAACAATGCTCATTCAGTTATTCTGTTCAATATTCTGGTAATATGAATTATGAATCGAGTGAATGCGTCATCGAAGGACATCTCAGCACGCCACTGATCTGTGGAATCGGCAGTCGTCGCCAGCCGTCTTGCAGACCTGCTGTATCGGTGATCTGCAGAATCCAGCGACCGGTATTCCCGGCACTCGGTGCCGTCAGCAGCTGACATTTCGTAAGGTGGCCGATCTACTCACAATCGCACAATCGGAAGCCAGTCCTTCCATCATCTTCAGAAGCCGCATGAGCTGTGCCTGGGTGGTCTGCACAGTCGAGGTGGTGTGCTACTCCAGTCGCCGAACGAGCGTACATTGTGTACTTCGCGAGCCCGCGTGGCGGAGCGGGCAGCGTCTGTTTGGACATCCAACAGTTGTTAATGTGTGCTAGCTACCCAACAGTCAGAAAACGTGTGTTGGCGACGCAGCACTCAATGTATCTTCACCAGTTATTCAGCAGTCGGCGAACACTTGTTGATTATTTAAAAGTCAGTGCTGGTTATCCATGTCTGTACTTGAGTTGACCATCCAACCGCCGGCGCAGGTATATGGATCATCAATTCAGTCTGTGAGAGACATGTGCCGGTTGTACAACAGTTTGTGGTCGTGTGTCGGCTATTCACCAGTAGGTGCTTGTCATCCACCAGTCTGTGCTGGTTATCCATCAGTCTCTGTTGGCTATCCACCAGTCTGTGCTGGTTATCCATCAGTCTCTGTTGGCTAGCCACCAGTCTGTGCTGGTTATCCATCAGTCTGTGCTGGTTATCTAACAGTCTTTACTGGTAACCCAACAGTTTGTGCTGGCTACCCAACAGTCTGTGCTGGTTATCCATCAGTCTCTGTTGGCTATCCACCAGTCTGTGCTGGTTATCCAACAGTCTGTGCTGGCTACCCAACAGTCTGTGCTGGCTACCCAACAGTCTGTGCTGGCTACCCAACAGTCTGTGCTGGCTACCCAACAGTCTGTGCTGGCTACCCAACAGTATGTGCTGGCTACCCAACAGTCTGTGCGTGTCTGGTGGTCGGACCAGCTCGGCATGCTCGTGTCGACCCGCTATGGATAGCGCTATGCACGTGGACGGCGGCAGCGGGAACAAAACCCGGCGGTGGCCGGGGGGGGGGGCGATCGTAGGTAGATCAGTTAGCCGGTCCCGGGGGATTGTAGGTAGATCAGTTAGCCGGTCCAGGGGGATTGTAGGTAGATCAGTTAGCCGGTCCCGGGGGATCGTAGGTAGATTAGTTAGCCGGTCCCGGGGGATCGTAGGTAGATCAGTTAGCCGGTCCCGGGGGATCGTAGGTAGATCAGTTAGCCAATCATGTTTAGCACTGGCGAGCGACTTATGATATCGCCATTGCACAGCCAGCATGGTGTCGTGGTGTTTGCGGTCGGACATAGCTGAAAAGTGAAAAATGACCGCACACGTGAAAGTATTTTCTTCAGGAAACGACGACCGCAGGAATGCAGCTGGAGCAAAGCTATGATCCAGTTCTGTGGTGGACATCCGAGTTGCGACGTTGAACATGAGTACATGGAGAGTACATGGAGTTGCCATATACCGTGCAAATAGGGTGTTTTTTAAAGCCCACACTGGATCTGCATTCGCCCATAATACACACGGTGCTTTTCGAGAAGAAAACACGTACCTGTAACACATTTGTAGAAGCGTAAGTTAGTGTTTGTAACGATTCTCGGACTCATCGGTATTCTAGAGATAGATGTTGATGAAGGTTTGTATTTCAGCTTGTCTTGCCAAGCCTTCAACGAACCGTGATAGGTATGTAGAACGGCGACGAATACAGCGTAAACTCTCGAAATGCAAGATTGATACAATTGAAGGGCATGCACAATATTGTACGCACTATTTCACTCCGGTCAATCTTAGTTCCAAGGAATAGGATGAGTGTTAGGTAGGTAGAAGGGTGAATTATGCTAAAATGTGTGATGGGTAAATATTTGTTGGCATGCTAGGGAGTGTGTATGCGTGAGTATGCGTGAGAGAGAAAGGGAGGGAGAGAGAGAGAGAGAGAGAGAGAGAAAAAAAAGGAGAGATATATATATAGGGAGAGAAAGTTAAAGAGAGATAGAATGTGTGTGGGTGTGTGTGTGTGTGGGTGTCTGTATGTGTCTGCATGTGTATGTAGGTGTGTGTGTAGGTGTGTGTGTATGTGTGTGTGCGTATGTGTGTGATGATATTTAGAACATTGTGCTTGCTAATGCAGTGGGGCCATTGACCTCACTTCGAGTCTCGCAGTTGACAAGACAGTCGTTTGGTATCGCAATCTGCGAACCCGCTTGTAACCTGTAAATTAGCAGTCGGAGTGGGAGCGTTATGCGCAGTCCATATCTGGCTGAGAGAGAACTTCTCCACGCCTTGATTCAGAGATGGCGACTGCAGCCTTACTTCAATGGCCTCTCTCACTGCACGTCAGCTCCAGGAGGACTATACTGCTAGAGTGTCAGTCTTAGACTGATCGAACGCTTGGTCGCACCGGGCCCAGTGTTCTACCAGTGGAGAGGTGTCGACACGGCCATCCTTAAGGGCAGCCACGTGCTTGGATAGCAAACACTTTTTTGGAGGCCTCTTTCAATAATTAAACGTTTTTTTCAGTGATGTCAAGTTTGCATCTCGATTGTTTATGTTGTATTCACCACCGTTCGATGTTCTCGTCATGGTTCGTTGAATGCACGTCAAGACAAGCCGAAGTGTGCACCTTTTTCAACATTTCATATCACAATCCAGAAAAGTACAGGAGAATCGTCCCAAAACCAAACATTGACCAAGATTTAACTGAAATTAAAAACTACATATGATTAAGGTCGTAAAATTACGTCGACATACCACGAAGATGATGTTCTGTTCCCACATTTTCGTTCCTTCTTGTTGTGTTTTCCTTCTAGAGTATCAGGAGGAAAAAGAAAAAAGAAACATGAGGTGAACGGCAAACAGTTACGGCGCCTTGGACAGAACTGAATTGTTCGTCGTTCATCGTGTGTGGGTGGATGTAAGCTTCGCAAATACTTGCTAATGTTGCATAGCTTTTCCTTAAAATACCAACCTTCACACTCAAGGTTGTTTGTTCGAATCCAATAAAGATCTACATATCTGTGATTCTGTGGCTCGATCTGTGGTGATGGTGGGCCCCAAACGCAAGGTCCATGATTTCCGTAGTGCTAACCCTGTAGAACTGTTCGCAAAATTTGCACTTAGACTTCCGCCTGAGGCCAAGCCGGTGCTGATTCGTTACCCAGATGCTTCGGTTTGTTATGGCTCCATTGACCGATGATGACCTCATGACCGCCTGTTCGTGACTTTTTATACTCACAATATAATATCCTCATGTTCCCCGATATCTTGGGGTCGGTGTTCGGCATCCTTCTCCACTCCCTTGTATGCACACTATAAACGGCGGTTTTCCTCTGCTTCTGCTAGGATAAGTAACACGTAGCGCACGACACATCGTGTTTGTTCCTATCGGTTGGGAGTCGTTTTTTAACTACAAAACTGCATTTATTCAGGATATCGTCGATAGAGAGAAGACATATGCTTATGACATTGGTTCGCCACAAGCAAGGCCATGATCAGGTACAGATACATTCGACACATTCGGATGCCTTCAAATAATATGAAAAGGAAGCGGAGCACACTACTTTTTCAAACGGCTGGCATTGTTCAATTTCCATAAACCTACTCACTAATTTGCTCGCTTTCAACCCGGAAAAATATAAAATGCTGAACTGCTCCTTACCAAACTATCAGATATTGATCAGCAATGACAATATCGATGGCTTAGTATTATTTTCCGTAATGCCTCCGTAGTTTATTCACGAGGCGAGGTTGCATACAGTGTTTGCATCCTTCGAAACATGGTGAAAAATATTGGAAGCAGGTTTCCCGGCAAACGCCTGGCCAAAAGACAAGGATCATACACTCCATGGCAGCGAAATGAATGATGATGGTAGCCATTAAACCGCGACCATCTGAAATGAGTGTATCCATAAGCATAGGAAATTTCAGAAAGGCGTGTGAGAAAAGGAAGCAAGAAGGAGTGCTTGGTAGATTCACAATGCCACGTGGAAGGGATGCGTCCAAGGTGCTTTTCCATCTCCAAAGCCACTCACAGACCTAATTATCCAATTTCTTGAAACAAATAACGGAAATTCATTATGACAAAACCCAGAACCCACGTTATCTTAGCTCACGTCGCAATGACACAATAAATTAAATTATAGGTTGAGAAGAAGCATGATGTGTGCTGTGCTAACGCAGCCAGCGGGAGAACTTCGTTTATACCGCCTAGTGCTGAAGACGTCTTAACTGAAGTCAGCCGTAGTCGACGCCTTAGATGCGGAGACACCTTAGTCATGGTCGTTAGTCACATGCGTATGGTTGCCAGCCAGCAGTGGGCTCACATCGACAGCCCGCGGTGGGTCCGCGTCGATATCCAACAGTGGACTCTCATAGGCGGCAGCAGGAAGCCAGACGTTTGCCCGAGGCGCACATACCGCGACGAAATTCGGCCCACAACCCCCAGAAGGAAATGAAATTCCGCTGCTGCCGTGCCTCGAATAACAGCACCCGTCGATTGCTCCCCTGCTTCCGTTATGCGGACGCTCAAATTCACATTACGACGTCACGAGATCGGCCATCGTCTCCAGGATCCACTGAAAGCTTCGCTGGCGCTGGATAACCGAATATCATTTCTTCTTGTCCACCGTCTCCACCTTCTGCACTCCACAGATCGCAGTGTGACTCGATCGGCATGTCCTGTAGCATACTAAGACTTAAGCATCGCATCAGGTGAAGTGCATTGACCAGCATCACGCCACTACCGTATACTTTGATTCCGCGAATACCTTTAACCTAGCTATTACGTTGGTAACAGAAATTGCCATTCAGGAAGAGTGACTGGAGACCAAATGAGAGCAAACCCTTCGTCATGTCATAATAGCATGGCTGTTGTTCTAATAGCGTGGCTTCTGTGTAAAAAGCGGCAAGTGCTGGTAGTGGCAAGTGCATAATAGCATGCTATTCACATAATTCAGAGAACCGTGTGAGAAAAGGAGGCAGGAAGGCGTGTTTCATAGATTGGTGGCGGGACTTGGAAGGAATGACCTCGAGGTGTTTTCTTCTCCAAGGCCACTCACAGACCTAATTACTAAGTTCCTTGAAACAAACAGCGAAAGTGCATTGCGACAAAACCTTGCGAAGCCTGTGCACATCCGTTGTCACATTGGGTGGTGCAGTCTATTTCTGTGTAAATCATGCGCAATAGCTGGTACACGATATTTCACATGGAATGGTACGTAACATGCACATGGCGCATGTATGAGGAAGAAATGTCTATCTTCCTCTCCGGGCCGTGGCAGCTGGCGATTGCAGTTCCACCCGAAGGACCACCATGATCAGACCAGCATCAGGTGGCTATTGGGACGGACGTTGGACGTGTGCTCCCCACATGCAGTGATTGAATACACGTGTCGATCGCAAGCGTCGCGCTCAACGCGACGCTACTGGGGGGCACGAACAGCATTGCCTAAATTCGGGCCATGTTCACGTTGGTGGTCATGCAGGCGCTCATTTGGTCAGTGATGTGGCCATTTCGATGTGTAGCCTGCTCTTGGTTAGTGTCCAGCACGTTGGAACCTCACTTGATTGCTTCACAACACTGACCATACGCTAGCACCATTTTGGAACCAAAAGTGATTGGGAGGGGGAGGGGTATCGTACCACTCGCCGGATTTTCCACAACTATGTTCTAACCACCTTGGCCTCCATGCTGATCATCTTCTTCAAATTAACACCCGATATACACTGTAGCGAACCATCTGCCGTATTCAATGTAATACTAAATCACCGCATTCATCATTAGTATTTAGAACCACAACTATAGAGGGTGAAGTCAAATATGCTCGATGCATCTATGAAATGATATGTGCTTTGTGCATGTGCAACTTATGTGATATTTGCAGCATGTGCAACTTGTATGATATGTGCAGCTTGATGTCCATGGATTTCATCACGTAATTCCGTTTTTTTAAACACGGAATCCGCATAAAATTGTCAATGCTGGTAAAGGTGCACTATTTCCATTGCATTTTTGTGCAACCGATCCTCCTTCCTGGATATACACACATATACGTATACCACGTGTGTTCCCACACATATTTCATTCACCTTCTGAAATGCCAACATCAGGCACCGCGAAGAGTACTGAACTAGCGCGGGCCGGGGGTGAGCAATGAGGCTCTGGTGGTGAAGCATAGGGGTGTCATTTGGGGTAGTTTCCTCATTAGGACGTTTTTTCATCACTCAAGTAGCAGCCGCATGGCGCTGGAATCGCCCGCCATTTCTTCCTCCATTTGCATTGCATTGCTCCCCGTGGCGCCTCGCTGACTTGCGCCCCTGCGCGACTCACGTGCCGTAGGCACAGAATCGCGCATTGCACCACCATTGCCAGTGGGATTCTGGGCCAGCTCCAACTCCAATAGGATTGAAGTCACTTCCTGTTCGTTCTCTGCTGCAGCAAGAAGTGCGTGCTGTGTGTGTGCTTTTACTATTTCGGCTTGATTTGGACTGCCAAAATAGCAATGGAGTCCTATTGCCAGTTTATGAGTAGCTGCATTCCTGGACTTCCGGGGTTTCCAGTACTAGGTGCATGACACTTCAATTGGCGGATCTTTCCTCAAGCAGTGTTACTCATCATGGCGGCATGCGTGTCGAAGAATGTGGCAATTGGTTGTCCTAGCATATCTTGCTGCATGACGTCGAATGTAAGTACATGTGTCATTTCCATTTCTACGAGTTTGCACATTTTGCGGAACGAAAAATATGCCAAACACATGCACACCTCGCCGTCGAAATGCTGCAGAGTTGGGTGTGATAAGTGGGATGTTGTAGTTAAATTATAAGGTATAGTTGACGCACTGTTAATAATCCCATTACGCCGGTGACCTCATGAGTAACATCACACTCATATCCCGATGTATGCCACTTCAAGCGTGGCTAGCAAGGCGTAATATCTTAGAACTAACCTTAGACAAACCTCAAAAGTTGCGTCATGAGGGCGACTAAGCGACACTGAGGTGAGCTTGTCCTGCTGAAAGGTAGCCAGAATTAATTGAAGCAGACAACTTTCCGATCCTATAGGTCGGTTAGTGCAAGCGCCAGCTTGCAAATCGCCACCCACGACAAGGTTCCAGGGGGTGGGGATGGTCAGAGGTCAGAGCGTTGAACTCTGGATTCAAATGTCCCGGGTTCAGCGCTCGCACCGCTCTGACATTTCCTTCTCCCGCGGCCCACTGGCGAAACAATGTGGGCGGCGCCGATTAGCAGACCGCACAAAGTGCGTCGTGAACAAAGACAACATACAAATACAAGGTTCTCGTCGCTACAAGCTCTGACATATAGTCCCGGCTGGGAGGCTAGCTGTTCTCCAGCCCAATAAGGCTGGGGACGAGACAGCAGGAAGGGCGTGTCGGTGCGTTAGTGTGACGTTGAGCTTTCGGCTCAAATTCTGTCATTGAACTTACATTCCCAGATCAGTTGGTTGTGTGACGTTCCGTGCAATAAGCATTGCTCAACATATGACCCTGTTCCATAAAGCAACCTCAACACAATATTCGGACTATGTTTCGTGAAATGAAATCTTCTTCCACAGCGATCACCGTTATCTAGCGTTTCCAGAGAGAGAATAAAAACCAACTCGGGACGCCAGCGCGAAATGCTCTCACAAGTTGGCACATTTGCATATCTCGGCACACGATTCATGTTACGGAATAGGCATGGTGCATGCATGTTGCATGAGCAGCATCCAGCGCTCCGAACGGCAAGTGTGAAATCAGGCGGTTACATCCATCACCCGTGTCACACGTCTGACTGGCGCTGTGGCCGTCAAAGGTACTGGGGCCGTCGCAGATGCTGTGGCTATCACAGATGCTGTGGTTATCAGGTTATCACAAGCGATGTGGCTATCACAGATGCTGTTGTTATCAGGTTGTCACAGATGATGTGGCTGTTACAGACGCTGTGGTTACCACAGATGCTGTGGCTATCACAGATGTTGTGGTTATCAGCTTATCACAGGTGATGTGGCTATCACAGATGCTGTGGTTATCAGGTCATCGCAGGTGATGTGGCTGTCCCAGGTGATGTGGCTGTCCCAGGTGCTGTGGTTCTCACAGGTGCGTGGTCATCACGGATGCTGCGGCTGCCGCTGGTGTTGTGGCTCTCGTAGTCGCTGTGGCTGCCAAGACGTCCGTAGCAGCCAAAGGCGCTGTGATCGTCTGCCAGGTTCTGCTACCGTCACTCATGCTTGGTTAGCCGTGTTCGTCGGCCGTACGGCTCCGGCACGGGTCACAGTCGCGCCCCTAGCTCCGGTACGGGTCACGGTCACGCCCCCTAGCTCCGGTACGGGTCACGGTCACGCCCCCTGGCTCCGGCACGGGTCACAGTCGCGCCCCTAGCTCCGGTACGGGTCACGGTCACGCCCCCTAGCTCCGGTACGGGTCACGGTCACGCCCCCTGGCTCCGGTACGGGTCACGGTCACGCCCCCTAGCTCCGGTACGGGTCACGGTCACGCCCCCTGGCTCCGGTACGGGTCACGGCCACGCCCCTGGCTCCGGTACGGGTCACGGTCACGCCCCCTAGCTCCGGTACGGGTCACGGCCACGCCTCTGGCTCCGGAATGGATTACGACCCATCCCTCGGCTCCCATACGGATCATGATCCCGCCATTCCTGCCTCTGATATGGGTTACGGTTCACCTCTGGCATGTGCCAAGGTCTCAAGGTGGCCGTCTCAAGGTGGTGGCCGTCTCAGGGTGGCCATCTCAGGGTGTCCGTCTCAGGGTGTCCGTCTCAGCGTGTCCGTCTCAGGGTGGCCGTCTCAGGGTGGCCGTCTCAGGGTGGCCATCTCAGCGTGTCCGTCTCAGGGTGTCCGTCTCAGCGTGTCCGTCTCAGCGTGGCCGTCTCAGGGTGGCCGTCTCAAGGTGCAGGACGCTTGTGGCGGCTCCATCCCGCGGCTGCCCGGATACACCCGCAGTCAGGGTGGCCGTCTCAGGGTGGCCGTCTCAGGGTGCAGGACGCTTGTGGCGGCGCCATCCCGCGGCTGCCCGGATACACCCGCAGTCAGGGTGGCCGTCTCAGGGTGGCCGTCTCAAGGTGGTGGCCGTCTCAGGGTGGCCGTCTCAGGGTGGCCGTCTCAGGGTGGCCGTCTCAGGGTGGCCGTCTCAGGGTGGCCGTCTCAGGGTGACCGTCTCAAGGTGCAGGACGCTTGTGGCGGCGCCATCCCGCGGCTGCCCGGATACACCCGCAGTCGGGGTGGCCGTCTCAGGGTGACCGTCTCAGGGCGTCTCATGGTGGCCGTCTCAGGGTGGCCGTCTCAGGGTGGCCGTCTCAAGATGCAGGACGCTTGTGGCGGCGCCATCCCGCGGCTGCCCGGATACACCCGCAGTCAGGGTGGCCGTCTCAGGGTGGCCGTCTCATGGTGGCCGTCTCAGGGTGGCCGTCTCAGGGTGACCGCCTCAAGGTGCAGGACGCTTGTGGCGGCGCCACCCCGCGGCTGCCCGGATACACCCGCAGTCAGGGTGGCCGTCTCAGGGTGGCCGTCTCATGGTGGCCGTCTCAAGGTGCAGGACGCTTGTGGCGGCGCCATCCCGCGGCTGCCCGGATACACCCGCAGTCAGGGTGGCCGTCTCAGGTGGCCGTCTCAGGGTGGCCGTCTCGGTGGTCAGGGTGGCCGTCTCAGGGTGGCCGTCTCAGGTGCAGGACGCTTGTGGCGGCGCCACCCCGCGGCTGCCCGGATACACCCGCAGTCAGGGTAGCCGTCTCAGGGTGACCGCCTCAAGGTGCAGGACGCTTGTGGCGGCGCCACCCCGCGGCTGCCCGGATACACCCGCAGTCAGGGTGGCCGGCGGACCGCCCTGCGCCGCTGCTCGTTGCACAGATTTACGAGCCGATCAGCGGGCATTTGCAATATGCAATAGCGGCCGCGGGTTATGAGGGGCTATTGCGGGCCGGACCGGCGGCCGTCGCCCGACTGCCGCCCGGCTAATTGGTTGTTAATTGTTGACCCGTGATTGGGGCGATGTACACCGGCGGTTGGCCGGCCGCCGGCGGCGAGAACCGAGCGTTTACCGCGTGACTAGCAACAATTAGGCGATTGTGGCGCGACTGGTAGCTATTAGGCGTTTGTTGCGCAGCTGGCGGCGTGGGTCGTTGGTTTGGGCCGCGACTTGGAATATTCACACACTGTGTCCACGCTGTCTGCTAGCCACCAATCATCGTTTCTCGTACAGCGAGTGGAATGCCGCCACCTGGGTGGGACCGGTGCACTGAACACCGAGCGGCCTCACATACTTCTGTTGACAGAGACTAATGTTCTTGCACGGGAACAAGCGCAGTGAAAAACTGCCTTGTAAAATAGCCGCGCGGAACGCCAGCTCGTGGAATTATGCGAAACACCAGCCGATGTTGAGATGTGGTAGATATCACCACCAGCTACGAAGATTAAACTGACAAAAGGGCCGTTTATCGACAACTGGTAATCTTATTAGCCATTGTCACTTTCTTATCTGACAAAGGCTGTGCTCTGATCGCTACGACATGCCTCTTTAAAGCTAGATAGTGGTCACCATTATTTCCTCTAAGCGCTTGTTAGTGGTATCATTAGGAGCACTTTTTACTATTTGCAGTGACGCACAAAACCGGCTGTGAACGCACCCACACGTAGCTCCAATGTCCACGCAGTCCGTGGCAGCTGGCGCATGTAGCATACTCAGCTATATTCAGCTAGAGCATATATTGATGTCCTGCATGTAATTTTTTAACTTAAAAAAACGCTCGCACACTCAATAGCTAGATGTACTCTGAAGCTTTATGCGCGCATATGGTCCACGGATCAAACGACATGAAACCAAGTTGATGAGAAGCATTGAGGGCTGCTAAATAAAACAAAGGTACTAACGGACCCACAGCAATGTAACAGGGTATCTTCGGTTAGGGCAAATTTTTTAACGTATGGCCTATATATGCATATATATATAGCTACATACATATATATATATATATATATATATATATATATATATATATATATATATACATATATGCATACATCTATATAATATATATGCGTGTGTATATGCGTGTGTGTGTGTGTGTGTGTGTGTGTGTGTGTGTGTGTGTGTGTGTGTGTGTGTGTGTGTGTGTGCGTGTGTGTATGTGTGTGTGTTATTTTTGTTTTTATGTGTGCATATGGCGTGTGTGAAGCGAGGAGAAAAATCCGACTCACGGAAGATCTGCTTCTGGGTGGCTCCGTGCTGCGCTTCCTCCAGACTTAGAGGATAAAATAAATATATTCCCAGTTGGAGTTCATTGCAGTCGTCGACACGCTTCCATACACTGGCCAAGTGTAAAGTCTGCCGCCACGGAAGGCAAGCTTGGCTCACACTTAGCAGGAAATGAACTGCGAGCGGCTTGTGGTAGAGCCTTGGGACATTGAATTGTCGTGGAAACGCCTCGTTTTGTACATTTATCACGAGCAAGCCACCCCTTGCGTCGTAAAACGTACATGGTAATGCTGAGAAGTTTCGGGACGCTCCATTGTCCAACTTCAGTATAAACCACAGCACGCCACACATGCACCAATGGAAGCAGTTACAGAACGTTGATTAAGCAACTTGCGTCTTATCCATCGTTTTAGAAGGTCAGGAGTACCACTCGGTGTTTATTAGAAAGAAAGAAAAACAGCACCAGATCAATGCTTGTGAGAATACTATCATCGCTGTAACTGGAACGAGATCATCAGCCAGAGATTGTCATGCAGCCCGGATGGTAGGCGATGTTGCGGCTTTTATTGGTAACGCCTTTGATCGCATATACACAGACACACACACACACACACACACATATACACACACACACACACACACATATATGTATATATATATATATATATATATATATATATATGTATATATCAAGAAGTTAAAGCCAACGTTATGTTTTCTCTCCAGCCGATGTAAGAGCTGCAGCACAACACAGTGTTCCGCGCATTATGGTAATTTATTCCCTGTCAGCTCGAAAACGTTCTCCCTCCCACTTGCTGGCCTGCCTAAGTTTATGTTCCAGCAGCACCACCCCAAATGCTGTCGGATGCGGCCAACGACGTAACTGGGCCGCGAAATCGCGCAACTTTGGCTCCAGTGTCCATAAATAACAGAACGAGGGAACAAGTTGGATGCCTGGAGCGGCCGCAGCGGCCCCACTGGGCCCAGCATCGCGTCAGCTCCAACTAGACCGCCGAGACAGCTCGGGCCAGCCTATGCCCGTACACTTCGGCGTGGCCGAACGCCCGCTGTTTGCATGCAGCCTCTGGAAGCATGCCACCTCCCAGACAATGGTGGCGAAGTAGTCGGCGCGCACTGGCTGAACTCAGCCATGCAGATGCCGCTCACCAGGCCGAGCCGCTCGGCAGATCCACTGACGCCTGGGTACTTCCACCACGGTGTATCGGAATGCCGGTGGGGGGAGGTGTCCTATCCCGGTATCAAAACGGCCACTCGCGCGGAAGGAGATCCCTTTGTGGTGTGATACCGTCACAGGATTGACGTGTCTCGTGCGTGCAGGGTTGACCGGTTCATTCAAAGTATGTACGCCATGGGATTTGGGTTTCTTAGTTGCAATGTCATCTGAGAAAGCTTTTGGGATGCATTTTGGACATGTTCTGGTTACGTTTTCGGTTCACTTCGATGTGCTACACGCGCACGTCGAGCATATTGTGACTTGTGGTCAGCTACCGGGAAGCTTCCCGGATAGCAAACTTTGTCATCATGACATCGGACTTGCCATTGCGCCTGCGACGATCCAGGCTCATCATGCACCGCCCACTGTTATACTGCCATTTCACCATGCAAGCTGTGCCAGTACGTCGAAGGCGGGCGAAGGCATCCGCCTCTCAGCCTAAATCTTGTTGATTCGAGTTCCACCTGTCGCTACCCTTTGCCTGCATGTCGATCCACATACGCACCGGGCTGTGGTCATCACGTCCTCCCGCAACGTCTTTGGACACGATAAACACCCGCTCGCATGTGATCAAGTCCTGTGCGGAGTCATGTTTACACAGGACAGCCATCCGTCACCGTCACAGTCGACGAGCGTCTGGAGCAGCCGCGTGCTCAAGAGCCTGTCCTTGGCGTGGCCTGTTGCCTATCGTGGCCTGTTTCCTATCGTGGCCTGTTGCCTGGCGTGGCCTGTTGCCTGGCGTGGCCTGTTGTCTGGCGTGGCCTGTTGCCTGACGTGGCCTGTTGCCTAGCGTGGTCTGTTGTCTGACGTGGCCTGTTGCCTGGCGTGACCCGTTACCTAGCGTGGCCTGTTGCCTAGCGTGGCCTGTTGTCTGACGTGGCCTGTTGCCTGACGTGGCCTGTTGTCTGACGTGGCCTGTTGTATAACATGGCCTGTTGTCTGACGTGACCTGTTGCCTGACGTGGCCTGTTGTCTGGCGTGGCCTGTTGCCTAGCGTGGCCTGTTGCCTGACGTGGCCTGTTGTCTGACGTGGCCTGTTGTCTGACGTGGCCTGTTGTCTGACGTGGCCTATTGCCTGGCGTGGCCTGTTGCCTAGCGTGGCCTGTTGCCTGACGTGGCCTGTTGTCTGACGTGGCCTGTTGCCTGGAGTCTATATCTAGGGGAGAGACTACAGCAGGCGGCGAGAAATGGCCAATCGGGTTTCAATCGGCGTCTGTCCGTTCTGGCTGGACACCGAGACGCGGCCTGACGTATAGGCGGCGGCGATAATCAGTGTTGACGGGCGACATATTGGCTCCCTTGATGCTCACCCGGGTCCGCCTTCCGATCGACAGATCCGATCGTGCCGGCTGAACCAACGAGCGCAGGCAGAGATGGACATCACGGCTCTGCAGCAGGGTCCGCCTCTGATCCGATCTCCAGCGCCGGGCCAGCTCGTGCCATTTTTAAACCGGGAGGTCTTGTACAAGGGATAAATCACACTCGCATAAACAAAGCGCAAAGAATCTCAAGCCCTCATTTCACGAATAGCTAGATGCGATATCTTCCGTTTTTTTGGGGGGGGGGGGCGTGGGTATATTCCTAGCTTTGACCAGCCCTACGTGGATTCCCAAATCGCATCGCACACCCGAGCTAGTAAAGCGTTTCATCCATGGCTTACTTTGTTTAATTGGGTGATCATTTGTTTTATTTCTTAATATAATCGCACTTACAACTCACGTACATTGTAGGTTATGCCCTCCTTGCACTAAAAGGTAATTGTCATCGGGTATCGAAATCCCATGCTAGTAGTGAGCTCGGCGAGTTGGCAGCTTTAACAACTTCTACAACATATAGAAGATGAGTACAACCAAATGTAGCGGGCAGCTGAAACCACAAGTCATGCATCAGTCCATGAAGCAAGACGTGGTCACATCATAGCAGCTGACCTGATGGCGTGCGCTAATTGAGCTGGAGCTCATATTCATTCGGCATCTAGGCAAGGGGTTGATTTCCGAATGGTCAGTCTGGGACACATATATGGCATGAGTGGTGCGGGAAAGGAGACCCATGGCAGCGCAGGCATGTGAGCTGGTGGCTGTCGCTAAAAATCTTAAGTCTTGAAAGCGGCTTAGCGACTTCAAAGGAGCATCGAATATGCGATTCAGTGATATCTCCTGCGGAAAATCACCGACAACTTGAAGGGAGGACGGCATCTGAGTACTCCATCAAAATAGATCAACTGTACGGAGTTGCACCTGCGCCATAGCAGGCTCTGAACGTCATCAGATTATATTGCATGTTCATAGAAGCTTAACATACTATAGTAGCTTAATGCCATACCAGCATAGTACCCAGTAGCTTGCAACACCATAGTAACTTAGTACGGTACCAGAACAGTGCCATAGTAGCTTAAGAAGCCCGGGCGCCATTGGTGGTACGCACAGAAGGCTCGGGTGTCATTGATGGTACAGCAGGTTCGAAATGGCATCAGCGAAAGCATGTGCGGAATTGCGCTGAAAAAGAATTTGAGCCGTCTTCCGATCTGAAGAACTCTCTCGTCATTCAGACTTCGCGCCCCATCTCCACGTTTCGTTCCCAACCACCAGCCAGAAAACGTCGGCGCAGCACGCCAAATTAGCTTCATCCGTACCCCGCCCGTAAGTGCTGTTGCCACAAACGGGCTGTGTGAACTGCGCAGGCGGAGCCACGGGCAGGTCGTGAGCCTGACGAGCAGTCAACCGCCGAGCCGGTCACCGCCTGAGGGCAGCACCAGTCAGCCACCGAGCCGGCCACCGCCTGAGGGCAGCAACAGTCAACCGCCGAGCCGGTCACCGCCTGAGGGCAGCACCAGTCAACCGCCGAGCCGGTCACCGCCTCAGGGCAGCATCAGTCAACCACCGAGCCGGTCACCGCCTCAGGGCAGCACCAGTCAACCGCCGAGCCGGTCACCGCCTGAGGGCAGCACCAGTCAACCGCCGAGCCGGTCACCGCCTGAGGGCAGCACCAGTCAACCGCCGAGCCGGTCACCGCCTGAGGGCAGCATCAGTCAACCGCCGAGCCGGTCACCGCCTGAGGGCAGCACCAGTCAACCGCCGAGCCGGTCACCGCCTGAGGGCAGCACCAGTCAACCGCCGAGCCGGCCACCGCCTGAGGGCAGCACCAGTCAACCACATGGTGTCCCGGCTACCACAACAGCCGACGTACAGACCAGACTTTTCGAGAGGGACCGCAGTCGTGTACGGTCTGCAGACTGGTTGACACCCAAGCGCAGTCCGCCAAGGAGCCCATGTTTCGCATTTATCTGATGGCCATGGCTTAGGGGCGATGTATGTTAAATTGTTCCATGTCGTTACGTCCGACTTTATCACCGGATTTAATGATGTTCCTAGCGAGTACTAGCCATTTTACAGCCGATCAGATATTTCTTGAACGCGGTCTCTCGGTAAAGCTAATTTGCCCGACACATGTGCCTTGGTCGCTGCGCCAGATAGGAGGGAAGAGGGAAGGAAATGTTGCCGGTTGGCGGTCAGTTGGGCTGAGGGGTTGGACTTCCTTTAATGGTCGCCATATGAAATATTATCCCTGTGGACGATGAATGGAAATAATGAGCACCACGCCCCACGTTCCCCTCAGCAGTCTTGTGGCGGCGTTGCTCATGTGTGGGTGATTGGTCCGTTGCCTATGACTTCGGCATGTGAGGTCACATCTGTTGACAGGCTGCTTAATTAATGCATTATCAATTTCAGCCGTTTCTCATTTCTGTTTCTTTTTATTCTATTCAAGGACCATGTGCTTCGTGTTTAGACATAAAGCAATATATGTGTGATGTGCATGCATAACGTAGGTGGTTGATAACGCGATAGTGAAGCATCGATTGCCAGCCAGCCTGCTTCAGTAGTGCTCGAGAGTACACATGACCTCGATAAGAAATTGAGTCGGTACATTGCATGAAGTTGAGGTATGGTTGAAACTACAAACAAGAAGGCATCTAACTTCTGTCTGACTTGCATTCAGGATAACGTACGACCAAAGACCAGCTGAGTACATCAGCGGAAAGAGAGGAAATGCTCCCTCTCGGTTCTGATATATATATGGGTATATATATATATATGTGCATATATGTATGTATATATGTATATTTATATTTACAGGTCGACACGTCGACGCAACTTGTTGCTATCTATGTGCCGTCGCAGCGAAGGATTATTATCTGGACGGACCAATGTGTGCAAACGCAAGTGAAATCACTGGATGGGGAGAATGCATGAATGCAAGGCAGGTGGACGTTTGGTCTGGATTTCTGAATTTCTCTATAACCTCTATAACTTTTCTGATACACATTGAGCACGCATGTGGCCATTATTATGTTTGCTCTGGGCTTGATCGCTCGCATGCAGCTTTCGGAGTTTGTGCCATCATTCACCCTATGACTGGTCATGTGAAACTAGCGAAAGGAACGTCTTGAGTTGAGGGCAAGTCGTTGTGATCATTGGCGGTAAAATACGTTTGTACTGCTGCGCAGTTCGTGATATTGGGGGAGGGTGATTAACCACATCTCAGGGAGGTCATGAAGGCATGCCATTCGGCTGCTTGAGTTTGTTATTTTTGAACCCAGACCTACGGCCCATGCCAGGGCTTCTCATGAGACTCCGCCTCGCGGTCTGTACCATGGCTATCCAGACCATATCATCAAACTCCACTTCGCAGTCTGCAACTTGCCTACCAGGATGCACCAGTATCAGTGATTGTCTTCAGGCTGCGGCGCATCATACCTGGGGGTGTTTACCCGAGCAAGTGCGCGCTCCAACCAGTAAAAAAAAATGTGTACCAACAGACGCAACATGCCAGAAAAATGTTACCAGGCGAATACTATAGCGCGGTGAGAGTTTCGAGTGATTAGTGGTGATCAGGCGTGCGTTGTAAGCACAGCCATTGATTACGCGCAGGTGCGGATCCTCAGCTAGTTTACGCCCAGGTAGCTACATACGATCCAAGTTCATCTGAACGACTCGGCCTCACCGTCACGCCTAGAGGCATTATATTTTTGGTGCAACATTTCAAGCCCGAGTGTATTTACTCAAGATCAGTAGCGCAGCCAGGGTGGAATGGGCGAGGGGATGGGATGCCAAGGGAATATGGTCCCCCTCGTGCCAGAGGGGCCCCACTTCAGTGTGCAACGTGCTCCGAAATTTAACATTCTTTGCCCCCTGGCGACCAGTGACGACTAGAGTCCGATGAAAATCCCCCCTCGCGTTCTTGGGCGAGAGCCCAAGAACGCGACGGTGTGTGGAAAAGTTGCACCGGGGTTCAGAAATTTTGCTTCGAGTCCTCGAAAATCGCGGCGGTGTCCAAGAATTCCCATCAGGGCTTTCCAAAATTCCGGTCGGGAACTCGAATAAATACAGCCGGGCACGAATATTGCGCCGCGGTCAGAAAATTACACTGTGCGCACTAAAATGGCGCTTGGACCACATCATTTCTAACAGACCCCACACATTAGCGTAGAGGGACTCAAATAAATAGCGACGCACCGCAAATCAGCACCTAGGTCCGAAAATCTGGACCCTAAAAAATTCGGTGTCGGCCCCAACCATTCAGTCTTGCCTGCAACTAAGCATAGCGTGGCTTCGAGACAACTCTTGCCGGGCCAAAAATCGCAATGTGCTTAAAAAATATCGCTTGGTCATAAAATTGCATGTAAAGACCGAACTTTAGATCAAACCGACCAACTGCGACATTATTTTGCATTACACCTCTGCATTTACACCAGCGATGACATCACTAGGGACAGTTTCCATAGGGCCATCAACAACTCTTCCAGTTCAGAGAAAGAAAAGTGAGCATTGACAAAATTTGGACTTGACGTTTGGACAATGGTTACCCTAGAAAAATTTGTATGAAGGGTTTTGAGGTTAGTAAAAGAAAACACTGACTACACCCAAAATAAGTAGTGCATGTATTTTTGCAAGCTCTGTCAGACTACGTACCTCGGGAAAACCAAACGCGAAATTTGACTAATGCACTTCAATGCTTTCGATGCGATATTTTCACATCAAGCACCGTCGAGTGTTAACGGGATAAGCAATTGTGGATACATCTTTGTTTTTTAGTTAGTACGAATTAAGGTGTTTCCTGAATCAGGAAGCCTATTTTTAGCGATGCTTGGCATGACATCGCTAAAAATAGCATGACAGGAGGAAGTCTAGCAGACCGGCCCAGCGGGCAGGCATATTAACAACAAATATGTTCCAGGCATTGGATGACTGCCCCCAGGATAGTAGTAGTAAGGAGTCAGTGCTGGTCCTAGGAGACTCTCGTGTGCGACATTTAGAGCGGGTATTGTGTAAAGGTAGGAGGGACAGGAGGTGCATCACCAGGCCTGGTGCCAAGGTGAAGGACCTGGTACCTGCGGTGGCACAGGTCACCAGTGATCACCAGTTTAATACAGTCATAGTGCATGTAGGGGTAAATAACATAGGTCATACTAGGAGTGAGGAGCTTCTGCGGGAGTACAGGGCCCTTCTGGCCACCCTGAAGAGTACCAATAGAGTCATTGTAACAGCAATTTTGCCTAGGGCTAGAGCCTCCCCTGAGTGGAGCTCTAGGGCACTGGCAGCTAACGCCAGGGTAGGAAAGCTCTGCCATGAGCTAGGTTTTACATTTGTAGACGAGTGGAGCAGGTTTTATGCATCGGGGGACCTCTATCAGAGGGATGGCCTGCACTTCTCTGAGAAGGGGGTCCATGTGTTAAGCAAAGTGTATGAGCATGTCCTTCAGGGAAACTAGGAAATGGGGTGGGGAGGGATGAAATTGCATTGCCAACTCAGGAATATTCCAATAGTGTCAGCCAAGGCAATAGAACCTCAAAGTCTGCAAATAGGGACAGCAGCAATTCAAGGGGACAGAGTGATAGTTCATCTAGTGATAAAAGAACTCCTCAGTATGAAAAAGCCAAAGGTGGTTATGGAGCATTTGTTAAGTGTATGATGTTTAATGCTCAGAGTATCCGTTCCAAATTTGATGAGTTCAAGTGTTATGTTGCTGAGGAGGAATCAGATTTTGTTTGCATTACGGAGGCATGGGTCAGTGAAGGGTATTTTGGAGATAACTTACAGGACTATGAGATCCAGGGATACAATATGTTTTCGTGCAATAGGGGTCCAGCAGTGAAAGGGGGTGGTGTAATGCTCTATATGAATAGCTTATTCAGTTCTCAAAAAGTAGCAGGTGGGGATAAAAATGTGTCTATGGAGTCCATTTGGCTTGATGTCACTGTGGAAAAAGGCAACAGCAATACTTTTAGGATAGGAGCTTTCTACCGATCAGGAACCCTGCCACATTCTCAGCAACTGGAACTTGACAAGGTGATTTGTGAGGGAATCAGTAGAAACGTTAAGAGGAAGTGCCTTATTCTTGGTGACTTTAATCTAAAGGGATATGAAAATGCTGGTGCTGTCTCCCCATCATGCAAAATGTTTAGGAAATGCCTCGAAGAGGACCTGTTCTTACACCAGTTTGTATCGGAACCTACCAGGCATGGTTCATTCTTGGACCTTGTATTCTCGGATTTAAGTGACTTGGTTCAAGACTTGACTGTAGGCGAAACTCTGGGAAAAAGTGACCATAACATAGTTAGATTCAAGGCACATATAGGGGATATTGTCAAGGATAATTTGGTAAAGGTTCCAAATTTCAACAGAGCAGACTTTGACGGCATGAGAGTGGCTTTAAGTGCCATCAGATGGGAAGAAGAATTCTCCAATTTAAATGCCTGTGAAATGTGGGAAAATTCAAATCTTACTTGAAGGAAATTCAGATTAGACATTTCGCCCAAAAGCAAAGACGCAAAAGAAGCGTAGGAAAGCCAGCATGGCTTACACCAGACTTGATAAAAGCAATTAAGGCTAAGAAAACTGCATTTAGAGTCTTTAAAGAAGCCTCAAATGTCGTTAATCTAAAGGCGTATCGAAAAGCTAGAGACACTGTGAAGCAAAAAACCAGAGCAGCAAAGCGAGCAAAAGAACTGGATTTAGCTAGAAACTGTAATGGGGACAGTAAAACGTTCTTTAGTTTCTACAAGCTGAGTAAAGTTTCTAGCACAATTGGTCCACTGGAAGTAAACGGGACTACATTGGGTGAGGATAGTGAGGTGGTTGAGGAGCTGAGCAAGCAATTCAAATCAATGTTTACATTGGAAGATATGACCAATCTGCCGACCGTAAACCATAGTTCAGTGACATGGGATCTGACAAATGATGTTGATTTCGTTGATAGTGATGTTGTTTACAATCATATCAGGAAAATAAAGCCAAACAAGGCAGCAGGACCTGATGAAATTTATGCTAGGGTGTTGCGGGAAACTGAAAAGGAACTGGCATTTCCACTTAGTATAATATTTTGTAGATCAGTTTCACAAAATGAAATTCCAACCGATTGGAAAAGGGCAAATGTAGTTCCTATTTTCAAGAAAGGAGAAAGAGGGAAAGTTGAAAACTATAGGCCAGTAAGTCTCACATCCCTAGTCTGCAAGGTACTCAAATCAATTATCAAGGATAGAATAGTTAGTTATCTGGAAGGTAGCAGATTGATTCAAGATACTCAACATGGGTTTAGAAAAGGACGATCGTGTCTCACAAACCTCTTGGACTTTTTGAACTTCGCCACAGAACAATTTGATCATGGAAATCAGGTTGATGTAGCATATCTTGACTTTAGTAAGGCCTTTGACAAGCCAAAACGGTTAATGATACAACTTCAGTCCCATGGTATTGCAGGTAGCATCTTAAAGTGGATAGAGTTGTGGCTTTCAGATAGACAGCAAAGAGTGATGCTAAATGGTACAAAGTCATCATGGCAAAATGTTCTTAGTGGAGTCCCCCAGGGGTCAGTACTAGGGCCATTACTGTTCATTATATTTGTAAATAACATTGAAAGTGGCCTAAGCAGTAAAGTTTTGAAATTTGCGGATGATTTGAAGGTCTTTAGGGCAATAACAGGTCAAGATGAGCATATCTCGCTGCAAAAAGACTTAGACGAACTTGTGAAGTGGTCCGAAGAATGGCAAATTAAATTAAATTTTGATAAGTGCAAAATCATGCATGTAGGTAAGCAGCATATGAAGGCTCCATACTTGATGGGTGGCCAAGTGCTATCAGTGACTCAACAGGAGAAGGATTTAGGTGTTATTCTAAACACAAAACTGGGGGCATCAGAACAGACCAAGGAAGCCAGGAAGAAGGCACTGAGAATGCTCGGGGCAATAAATAGGAATGTATCACACAGAAGTGAGGAAGTGATCAGGAAGCTTTACTGTGCATACGTCAGGCCACATTTGGAATACTGCATCCAAGCTTGGTCTCCTAGCTATGAAAAAGATTGTTGGCTTTTAGAGAGAGTACAAAAGAGGGCTACAAAAATGGTTGATGGCATAAGCAACCTGGCATATGAGGAAAGATTGAAGAAATTGAATATGTTTTCACTTAGATATAGAAGGCTGAGAGGAGATCTCATCGAGGTCTTTAAATTTGTCCATGGTCTGGAGAGGGGATACCTTGGGGAAATGTTTGAATTTAACAGAAATTATGCAATTAGAGGTCATAAATTCAAAATTAAAGTTAACCACAGCAGAACAAGGTTAAGGCAAACTTTCTTCACCAACAGGGTAGTAGAACACTGAAACCAGCTGCCAGAAAACATCGTCAGTAGCAGCACACTGAACTTCTTTAAAAACAGCATAGACAACCATTATAAGAATAGAGGTCTTGCTTTTCAGTATTACTGGGAGGGCTGATTGACAGATTTGGTGGGCAACTGGTTCAGTGTACAGAGTGCAACCAAGAAGGGCCCCTGTGGCTCATAGTTGCACTAATCTTTTATGTCTTTATGTCTTTATGTCTTTATGGCATGTGTAATAACGTATGACAGTGAGAAATTCAGTAATAGTTGGGATTGCCTATTGTTTGTGGGTCAAGGAATGGTTTTAATAGAGAAAAACGTACTTTATGAATGGCAAAAGGTTTTACTGGTTTAATTTATGCCGACATTACCTTAGTTATCAAGCCGGCCGTCAATTTTTAAGTGCAACAAAATCGGCTTCCAAAATCATAATTTCGGTTTTCAGTAGCTATTCCCATAATGTTGTTTTTGAATTATGCTACGAATAAAATCGTGGGTGGTGTTAGTTCTGTGGAGGGAGCCGCGCTGAATACGGCACCCTCGTGTGCTGCGTTAGCTGCGCTGAGACCAAAAGGAACGTGAACCAACGGCAACTCGACAATGCGGCATAGCGAATTTAAGCTTCGGATACTTGCATCATTTTCTGAAGATGAGCCCAATTGCGCCAGATCGCAGCCATTTTCGGCTGAATCTGATTGCTTTCAATGCACATGTGGCGAAATTGGAGCCACCATTCCCACAATATGGCTCTCCTGCTAAACATTGAGCACGCATCACACACTGAAGTTCACGGTGTCGAATTGCCGAAATGGAGCCTACTGACGTCTCAAAGTCCTGCACTTCTGCGAAAATTGGACGCAATAAGGTGCATATGTGTACCGGCTGCCAGGTGGGCGCAGTCTGCCGGCCCACAAGTTTTCTGGCTCGGTATGACACACGACCTATGCCTCCATCGGTGCGCAGCACCATGGCTCGGCCGATGCGTTAGCTCGCTCAGCTTCCCTAATGGCACTTTATGCTGGTGGTGAATATTTCACTTTTTACAGCTTCTCGCGTAGCGTTCCAACACAATACAGACAATGGGCGGGGTGGACTGGAATACAGAGATGCATTGTCCTGTCACAACATGCTCGAGGTGATTATAATTCAGCACGGTACATGCTTGATAATGCACCTTCAGAGGCTGTGATAGTGTACCTCAGGACTACTGGCCGCATACGAATCTGCATTCGGGGGCGCTCTCTGACATGCTACCTGTAGGTGTTGTACCCCACCCTACCCTACCCCACCCCCCACCCCACTCCAGTCATGACCGTGCCCCTCAGTCACTGACCATTGCCAGCTGCTTCAGCTTGCTAAGGGGGCATAGAGCATGCTGAAGTCTCGTGGTGGCTCCATAATCCGTAATGCCGCAAGTTGAAATACTTCAGGCGGAACGCCGTTTCGTACACAATTAGGACGCGAGAGCGATGAAATATTGCCGAATGGTCCATATACCTTTTCTCGGAGAACGCGCGAACAAATTGACGTGAAACGTCGGCCGTTTCCAACCTATCGGAGTTAAATTTAACTGCTCGTGGACGACATTTTATCACCTTCCCCAATTCGGAGGATTGTTGCAGGCATGCCTCCCCCGCCGTCGCGCTTCCAAACGAAGAGGGCCAACAGTGTGACAATGCAAATGATGTGTGGCATAAACATGTCATGGTTATCACGACTAACTGGTGGCAGAAGACTTCAGCTGCCCCATTCTCATCCTGAAAAAGTCGCGTCACTTCCCGTCTTGTTGTTCCGATACGTCACACCAGCCGGGAAACTCGCCCCATCCTGAATACACTGCGTTCACCCCATCCTGACACCTCTATTGCGTGACAGCAGCGGAACCCCGGTGCACGTGTCAGTTGTCAATTGTCCCTGGTTACGTTTTTCAACGAAAACCACTACAAGCCATGACTTTCACCTTCGTGGTGTGAGCGAGCGTCTGACTACGTTGCAACGGGAAGTGCTTACTGAGCCCTGATGCACGTGAAACAAAATCTATTTGGACAAATTGTTCGATAAGTGTCACAGTGAGAAAAACTACATTTCCACCAAAGAAAAAAAAACACATCACCAACGTTTCGGTCACAGACCTTCTTCAGGGTGACAAAACCATACAATTTAAGAACTTTAAGCACACAACCATGTATTCGACTTTCCGTGTTCAAAACGTAACACGTATCGCAACTTCTCGCTGGGCTGAAGAGCGATATAGTGCGAAACACTGTGTCGATGGCGAAAGGCAACACAACAGAATTCACAGTCATAACTGGAATTCAAAAATGTCAGATCCAATATCATTCACATGACGTTGTGAGTGTGTGTGTGTGTGTGTGTGTGTGTGTGTGTGTGTGTGTGTGTGTGTGTGTGTGTGTGTGTGTGTGTGTGTGTGTGTGTGTGTGTGCGTGTGTGTGCATGTTTGCGTATGTGCGTTTGTGTGTGCGTGCGAATACGTGTGTGTGTTGGTGTGTGTGTGTGTGTGTTTGTGTGTTTGTGTAGGTGTGGGTCAAACTCTCCAGCCCGGGTCAGATTCCGGTTTCACCTCCACCACATCGTCCCGAATCAGGTACGCTATCACGCTAGCACATTTGACAAATCCAGGTGAACTGTTGATGCAATCCTCGGTATCGATAAATGCGGTCTCTGGTTGTGCACGGGAAGGGGGAGGGACACCTTCCGTGGTAGGATCATGCTTTTGAAACAACCCAATTAAAGGACAAATTTAGGAGGAAGGCTATGGAAGACGCATTTGTCGATGCCGAGGACTCCATCAACAGTTCACCAGGATTTGCCAAGCTTGCTAGCATGATGGCGTACCTGGTGCGGGACGATATTGTGAAGGTGCAGCGGGAATCTGACCCGGGCTAGAGAGTTTGAGCCACACCTACACAAACACACAAGCACACACACACACACACACACACACACACACACACACTCACGGGGCGATGTGAACGATACTGGATCTGGCATTCTTGAATGCCCGCTATAACTGTGAATTCCGTTGTGTTGCCTTTCGCCAATGACGCAGTGTTTCGCACTTTATCGTTCGTCAGCCCAGCGAGAGGTTACGATACGTGTCACGTTTTGAATACAGGAATTCGAGTGCACGACTGTGTGCTTAAAGTTTTTATATTTTATAATTGTGTCACCCTGAAGGAAGGCCTGTGACCGAAACGTTGGTGATGTCTTTTGGTGGAAATATAGTCTTTCTCACTGTGCCACTTATTGTATAATATATATATATATATATATATATATATATATATATATATATATATATATATATATATATATATATATATATATGCATATATGTATATATATATATATATATAGTTAGATATATATATATATGCATATATATGTATATATACATGCACATACATAGTTAGATATATACATGTACTTGATCAGTTGCATTCACCTTGACGCCTTGGGTCAGTTTTAAGCTCGCTGACTTGTGCGGCGTTCTCCATCACGTGTGTTTATGTGTCGACCTGTGGCCGTGGCGCAATTGCGACGTCTGACAGACCCCATCCAGACGGCTCGGCACACCACCCCGACTCCCAGCCGCGCCGCCGCGCTCACGCCTAATCGCAACAAGTGCGACCTGGTTATTTGCCGGCGGCGCCGACTGACGTCACGCGTGACTCCGTCAATTAGCGCCACTGCCGAGCATCGGCCCCGGCATCGGCCCCCAATCAGCGCTGTCGGCAGAGCAGGTTCAGACGCGGCGAACCCTGCGCGAGATAAAACTCGTGCCAGGTACATAACCCAGGCGTGACACTGTTCTAACTCAGCATCTGCGAGAGGGATGTCATATGGCCTCGTATCCTGCCCACGTCAGCTCAAAGACACTATAAAAAATGATGGTGACGAATGATAAATAGCACGGTATCTCAGTTGGCCTCGTCTTCTGCAGATATTTTTGCCAGTATTATTGTAGGATAGCATTAGGATGGTGAGATGCCATGCATGCTTCCCTTCCGCTTGTCTCCTGTGTCTCTCCGTCCCAGTATTCTGTAGTCATCGTGCCTTAGCACTGGCTACGTAAGCTCTATGGCATGGGCTACTATATAGTTAGGCATATCAGCTTGTTCTTGAAGACATTAATGCTTTTTAGGATAGTAAAATATGCACTGAGATGTGCAACATGAATGTGGAGCCTCACACGATCATAGTTGAGAAGTGCTTGTGAAATATACTACCGACCAACGCAATGTTTATCGTAGTCTTCGCAGTTCTGAGCGTCTAACGAGAAACAGGAATGGAGGGACCTGAGTCTGAATTCGCGTCCTCAAGTCGCTGCCGCTCGAGAACGGGTCAGGTCATTTCACCACGTCATCCCTCACCACCAGCCACATTTTTGTGAGAGAGTTATGCGGTGAAGTCCACCTCACCCCGTCACCAGGCACCCCTGCCGACCCCCATAGCGTCACTGAGTGCCCCCTGCCGACTGAACCACATCACTTGGCACCCCCTGCCGACTGAACCCCAGTACTGGGTGCCCCCTGCCGACTGAATTCCATCATTGGGTGCCCCAGCCGACCCCACCACGGAACTGGGCGCCCCTTGCCGATCCCATCAGGTCTTTGGATGGCCCGTGCCGACTGACCCACATCGACAGGTGCCCCAGCCGACCCCATCACGTCACTGGGTGACCCCAGCCGACCCCATGACGTCACTGGGTGCCATCAGCCGACTGAGTCACATCACTGGGCACGCCATGTCGACCTGACCCGGCCGCCGGGCCCGCCGAAGCCCGCCGGCGCAGGAAGCTGTCGTCGAGACCGAGAGTGATGGCCGACAGTCCGGGACGCCCGTCGGCGCCGTCGTCGGACACAGCCGGCGGCGTGTTTGGCTGTCGTGTTCGGAGCCGTCTGCTTGGCGTCGGCGCCGACTCGCAGTCTCGCCGGCGGCCCTCGCCGGCGGTCAATGTGATGATTGTGCGTGGATATCCAGGAATTGCGCCGCGAGATCCGATTGAGTGTTGTTTCAGCCCTGCCAACGCGGTATTTATTCCACGGATCAAAGTCGACCTGTGGTACATCTTACGCGAGTGCATTGGGCGACTGATACCACAGTCCTACCCTCGTTCGTCGGGATATCCTACAGTGTTGGCAGGTGTTTCTTGTAACCAGTTCCTGAACGAGACAACTGTTTTCACAGAATCGATGGCCAGTATCGGCAGCGATCAAAGGATGTCATGAATGTGATCCCGAATAGGACATCCTACGGTCATGTTCAGTGCGGTTCCTGCTCAGCCTTGGCGGGCGTCACCACACCGCCGGGCTGACCAGCGTGTAGCAGTGACTGTGTGTAGCAGCGACAGCAGCGTGTAGCAGCAGTGTAGCAGATACGGAGCAGCAAGGACTGCCCGTGGTCGGCAGGAGCCCACGTCTGTCTCCCACGGGATCGCGGACGCGGCGTTCGTCTCCGGGAACTGCCAAGACTCAGGTCGTTCCCGTGGGCCTCTCTCTCCCTCTCTACTCTACTACGGGAAGATGCAAAGTGCTCCCATGTTCTTCTTGCTGCATGTTGTTTCTGAATGTTGGGGCGATGAACTTGGCACTTGATCATTTATTCCTTAGTATCTATTGCGTCACAACTGTGTACTTGTGTACTGCGGTCAGTTGTGCCCACATATTGAGGCGTGGGATTAATGTTGGAAGTTTTTCGGAGTTTCTGTCACATAATCTTAATTGTCCTGCTTGACGTCTATAAGTAAGTAGGTGACGTATATAAGCAAGCAAGGGTTAGCCTGGTGGTGACACCGATTATACGACCATATAGTGTCTCCTTTTCAATACCAGACTTTTTTCGTCAGGATGGAACAATTTTGATCATACTGAGCACTCTATAGTGAAAGATGATTTAATTGGCCTTTGAATATGTCTGGAACTGGCCCCACTAGCACATAATTTTATAATCAGCTCTAAGGAACCAGAGGACTGAAGCTGTTCTGTCCATTTGTTCTGCGTGCATTGGGTACACGTCAACAGTCTCGAATATATATCAAGTTTGTTATCATCCCCAGTCACATTTGGTTTGTTTTCATGATGCTAAGCTAACCACCTTTGTGCAAGCTATTTGTAAGCAATGTGCCACTAGCTATAGGCTTTCCATAACCTTTGTTGTGGTTAAATGTCTCGAGGTCAGAATTTCTTGATTGACTATTATGGCAATCAAGAAAGGAAATAATATGACAGTGAAGGTTGACGCAATGGGAAGGCTAAGCAAGCGCAACTGACATCATCAATCTCAAAATCGTGACTGTGGACTGCACCAAGCTGTGTTGCATCAGAACATGTTGCAAAATGCAAAGGCACACACCTTGCCCGATCTCAATTTGCAGAGGCACGCACAATGAACGATCTCAAAATGCGGAGGCATGCACATTCTCGACTTCCGGTCGACGTATGATTTCATCCCTACTGAATTATTTGCTTCCAATGTAAGACATGCGTAAGGTGTGGTGGAAACCCATTTGGCTTCCAAATACCAAATACAGGCTGCATCCGAACACACCACATTCCCAACACCGTTTCCACGCGGCGCGTATCTGAAACTAAATAGCAGATAAGCAGCGGAAATTAGCATACGCAGTCAATTTCCCGCTACAACTGCTAATGCGATATAATCGGCGCACAGCCGAGGGGCCGTTCCGTCCACTCCCGGGGGTAATCAGTGTGCCGGCGTTTCGGAGACTCCCAGACAGGCGGCGGGAGATGCTCGCGGCGCGCTCCCGGAGGGGACGCACCGCGCGGCCCGGTCCCGCCGGAGTGGCGCCGGCCGCCGCTCGTCGCCGCCGACGTTACTGTCGAGCACGGCTCAGTTGCGGGGCGTCCGACGGCGTGTCCACCGACGGGTGGGGGCGTGTGGAGACGTGGACGCCGGGAGGCTCGGCTTCACGTCTGACGTCAGTGGCGGGCGGCGTCGTTGGGCGGGAGCGCGCCAGTTGCCGCCGGCGTGCGGCCAGAGACGGCCAGAGACGGCCAGAGACGGCCAGAGACGGCCAGAGACGGCCAGAGACGGTCAGAGACGGCCGGAGACGGCAGGAGACGGCCAGAGACGGCCGGAGACGGCCAGAGACGGCCAGAGACGGCCAGAGACGGCCAGAGACGGCCAGAGACGGCCAGAGACGGCCAGAGACGGCCAGAGACGGCCGGAGACGGCCAGAGACGGCCGGAGACGGCCGGAGACGGCCGGAGACGCAGGGCGACCAGCGCCCCGCACCCGTTGGTAATGCTGATGTGCTGCTTTCGCTCCGATGACTGGGGGCCAACTAGTTGATGAGTACAGAAAAAGGTGCAGCAAATGTCATGGATAATGTCGTACACCCACATATTTACTAGCTTTCCCATTTGATCCCGACGAAAATAAATCTCCAATTTATCCAGATAATTGTATCACATCCTCCTATGTCGCGATAAATATTATAAATTCGTCTTCCAGGAAAATGTATCGGACGGAGGAATAATTTGTCGTGTTCGTTCAATGAAGGTAGACGATGGAGCCAGGCTGTAAATGGTTGACCTACTGTATGCTTTTGGCAATGAAAACTATCATGAGTGACCATGGCAGCGAAAATACAAAACTGATGTTTTTTTTCACTTCCAGCATCGAATTTATGATCACCGGACATTTTTGCAAATCCACCAACGGGAATCAGAGTTGGATTCAATAATTTTCCAAACCGCAAGAGGCTTCCTGGGAGCGGCACCTTTGACCGGATGGCGGGAGCGCTCTCGCGTGGAAGGCCCCCCCCCCCCGGCGCGGCCGCCGGGCGGCGCGGAGACGTGATGGCGGGAATGGAGGCAGAGTTGGCGGTGATTTTTTTTAACCAGTGATCCATTTAAACGTGCGCTCTTTGATTCCAAAATTAGATAGTGTAAATCAGCTAATCAGTGACAGCGATATTAATGTCTTCTGCTTTTCGGAAACGCACCTGTCTTCGAACCATCCAGATGAAGCCATCTGCATACCCGGTTTTTACATCAAGAGAACCGATGGACTCTGCGATGAGGAGCGGACGTCCACAGAGAGTTGGGGTGGCGTCGCCATCGCCTTCCGAGAGTGCTACGGAGTCCAGCTACTGACACCCCCCTCCCGGACCACTTCGCTCCGGCCTGGAGTCCCTTTGGATTCGGATGAAGCTCCGGCGCGACACCTCTGTCAATGTAGGCTGCCTCTACCGCCCGCCCAATGGAACCGTAGATGCTGATCTGGATGATTTGGAGCACTAAATTGACTTCGCAACTAGCCATGGCTTGCCTTTATTTGCGATTGGGGATGTGAACATCGATTTGTTAGACGCTTCAAAAACGGGGGTTGAACGTTTCGACACCATTTTGAACGACCTGTGTCTGTATTTATTTATTTATTTAATAATACATCCCCTCCACGTGCAGTGGCTGTTACGGACAGTCTGGGTTGAACTCACAGATATTTACAAAGAAAAGATGTGTGGTCAATAGTGGGAGCAGATGCGCAACAAACATTCGTACGCCAACATAATATAATATCCATATCACTTTCCGCACTGCATACACCGTGCTTGCAACACGAGCTATACACGAGTGGCTTGTAGAAGTGATAGGAAAGCGATGGCCTAAAGGTGACTTTATAGTGTACACATAGCCATGGTGTAAGTTTTTTTTGTGTGACTAGTGTTGTTCGTGGAGATACGCTAGTATATGTTTCTTGAAGTTAGACAGCCTCGATGTTTTTGTTTCAGTAAGAAGTTTGTTGTAGTGGAAGACAGACGAGTAAAGAAATATCCTGCGGCCAGCCTCTCTGTGTATGGCTGGCAGGTGCAGATGGTCGTCTGCACGTGTGTGACGGCTTCGCAGGGTAGAGTTTGCAGTGATTTGACCGGCAATGTCAGAATGATCTTGTGGAGCAAAGTGAGACTGTGCAATAGGTACAGATCAGCTGCAGTGAGGAGACCCAACTCGATCGAACATCAGAAATATGATCAAATTTCCGGAGACCTGACACGACTCTAGTGGCGAAGTTAATGATCTTGTCTAGTCTGTGGATGTTTGCTGACGACCCGTTCCCGTAAACAAATATGCAGTATCGGATATTGGATATAACTAGGCTATTGACTATAGTGAAGAGGGTACTGGTCGGCAGATGGTGACGCAGATGGTTCAGGGCCAGAAGGAACCCAGTGCACTTGCGGACCACAACAGCTACATGGGAATCCCACGACATGTGGCGATGAAATGTCACCCTAAGGTTCTTACACGAATGTTTCTCATCTATCACGACGTCCCTAAAGTACACTCGTATCGGGGTAATATTGCGTAGATTTTGACGCGATCCGTGAAGCATCAACTCGTGAAGAAGCCCATGCGCGTACAGACGGTTAACCTCCGGGATGGCACACGGCGCACTTTAAAAACGTTTCTCGACATCGCGATCTCCAACGCCACCAACAAAATTTTGGCTTGTGACGTCATGGAGGTGCACATCAGTGACCACCGGGCAGTCACAGTCACAGCTAAAATAAACCGTCCGTCGTTCCAACGCCAAAGGATCACTTTTCAGCGCACCCGTCACCTCCTCCCTGGTCAGCTGCCCCTAGCTTTTCTCATCGTGGACTGGTCTGGCCTGTATGAGGCCAACACAGTTGACGACAAGTGGGACGCATGGGTGAACATCTGGAAATGTGTCATGGATGCTCACTGCCCTACCGTCACGAAGTTCGTGAATCGCCGCTCAGTGCCACCCTGGATCGCTGAGAATGCTGACCTCCGCGCCCTGACCCTCCGACGTGACTGGACTCACAGCCAAGCGGACCGATCCGGGAGTGACGAGGATTGGCAACTCTACCATGAGCTAAATCAACGGACCTCCACTGAGCTCGTGGTCGCCAAAACCGTTTCTTCCATCGGACTTTTGAAGAAAATGCCAACGTCTGGCCGCACGTTCGACGTCATCTCTTTCAGAAGAAGATAACCCCACCATCAACTGAACCATCACGTTCCAACCAGGAGAAAGAGTTGTTCGCTGACGACCGGAACCGGCATTTTTCTTCAACTGGCAAGCGCGTGGCTGCTGCTTTGAATTCTTTAGGGGATTTAGGCCCAAATAAAGCGCATCAACCTCGCCCTCCGCGCGTTGTTAGCTCAGTATTCAAGCCTAAGCCCGCCACTCTTCCCGAACTTTCTCATGCCCTGCGTGATTTAAATCCTACCAGTGCTCGTGGTAACGACAATGTGTCCCTGAAATTTCTCAAAATGTCGTTTCCTTCGGTGAGTGTACATATTTTGCACATAATCAACTTCAGTTTATCGTCATGTACTTTTCCGGAACTGTGGAAGTTGGCTGAAATCGTACCAATCTTCAAGAAAGGCTGCCCGGACGATCCCAAGTGTCATAGGCCTATCTCGATCTTGAGTAACGTGTCAAAACTGTGCGAGAAGATAGTAGTCAACCAGCTCACTGCGTATCTCCACCGAAATTGTCTTCTTAACAACTCGCAACATGCCTATCGACCACTTCACTCTACTGAGACTGCCCTTGTTGATGTAGCAGCTTATGTCACAAATTGCATCGAAATGCGCCGCGTTTGTCTGCTCGCACCATTAGATTTGTCAAGTGCCTTCGATTGTGTGTCTCATAGCCGACTCTTAACCAAATTTGAATGGTACGGCATCGACAGCTCTTGGTTTAAATCTTACCTTTCAAATTGCGGGCAGGTAGTTCGGCCCGGAAGACTTGTATGCAACCTATCCTGTGGTGTTCCATAAGGAAGTTTGGGCGGTCAAATTTTCTTTTTGTTGTACACAAATGATCTTCTCTCGCACATAGGTGATGTCTTTAAAGTCGTTGCTTACGCTGACGACACACAGGCGATGTTGTCAACGAAATTGGAGGACATAATGTATGCAAAACGTCGTCTCGAATCGTGCTTGGAAACAATGAGCTCGTGGTACCGTGTAAATCTTCCCAAGCTCAACCCATCTAAAACGCAATTTGTGATTTTTGGTTCTCGCCGGATGATCGCGCGGCTACCTAGCATCAGCCTCTCTGTTCTTGGATCTGATATTTCACGTGTCTCATCTATCAAGAACCTGGGTGTGACCATGAACGAATCGTTAACATGGAGTGAACAAATTGGTGATATTGCTAAGAAATGTAACCGCATTATCTTTCCTCTAGCCAAGCATGTACGTTCTCTTACTGAAGAAACGATGTCCAAGTTAGTGCTTGCACTGGTTTTCCTCCATGTAATGTACTATTTCTCAATCTGGTCTGCTGCATGTGACACCGAGCGCGTGCAAATCCAAAAAGTCATAATGAGGGCTGCTAGGATCATAACTTGGACCTCTCGCTATGGTCATATATCACATGTTATTGAGCGGTTAGGCTGGCCTAGCTTCCAACGCGTTGTAGACATTTGGGATTGCTCACTGGTTTATCTTGCAGTGCATCACTCGGGAGCACCTGAAACCCCTGCGTGATCTTCTGACATTGAGAAGTGATGTCAACTCTCGATCTACGTGGTCAACACCGCTTTCAGCAGAGCGCCCACGTCTGAAAACTTCTTTTGCGCAACGCTCTTTCATGTACAGTGCTGCAGTTTTTTGGAACAGTCTCCCCGAGGAAGTTATGGCCGAAAATATGCGACGGGCTTTTAAGCTTAAGCTGAAGGAGGCGCTGTGAAGAGCTGTACGTGAGAATGTTTGAGTATTGTATGCATGTGTTTCTTAATATTTTTAGCAGCCTCCTGTCCCACCTTTTTTTTAGCGTTTTTGACATTTGATGCTGAGTGTCTCTTGGTACCAATACAAGGATTGAAATTGAAATTGAAACTGAAATTCAAATTCAAATTCAAATTGACCCTGGGCCGACGCCGCACAAGCGGTCCCTGGCCTGATGGAGGAGGCCCAAGCCGTTGAAAGAGTGGCCTTAGTCCGGGCAGAGCGGGCCCTGAGCCGTGAAAAAGGGCTCCTGAGCTGATATAAGGTGCCCCGGACCAGACCCCGTGCCAATATGTGCTAACGCATGTTGGCAGGAATCATCATTTGAACATTCCAGGTTGGTATACCCATACCTAGCTATTACAGATAAATGCGCCAATTATTGGCTTTAGCACTTTAACGTCTCTGTGCTGGAAACAGTTGAATTTTTACGCCTTCCTACCTGTGGTTTCATATTTTCCTGTTCAATCTTGTGCCATACTCACGAAAAGCTGCTTGATATATAAGAAAACGATGATCATCTACTAAGAGAGAACATTAAAGCTTGATTCAGTTCATAGCCGAAGCTTGATTCAATGCGATATGCGCTTCACCCGTCTGCTCGCAGGCGACTAAACAACTTCATTGCCCGCAGTCAGGACAAAACTGCTGTTTTACGCAACTTGACGATGTGGCACATGATGACTAATTTTGTGAGATCATTGCAGAAGGTCAATACCAGTCATCGATGGCTCTTATTTGCAGCTTTGCAAGAATGCGTCGATCGATGTAAGATGTCCCGCAACAGCAACATAAGCGCACCGATAAGCCTGAATCAGAAATACCCGGGATGTTTTGCACGGGACTGGCAAACGAAAACAGACCGTGCAAACCGGCGTGCAAATGCACATCGATATGTTGACGTCACCCAACTATCCCGGTTTGTCTCGCGAAGGCGAGCGGCAACATCTGATCGAGCACGGCACCGGCGCCGCCCACTGCCAGTGCTAGCCGACAGCAAACAGCACCAAACCTGCGCCAAACCGGCACCAAACCTGACGCTGAACAGCGCCAAACCTGCGCCAAATCGGCACCAAACCTGACGCTGAACAGCACCGGACCTGTTGGGCTGGCCAGGGATGACGGCGGCGCTGGCATGTGCGGCATACAGCGCGCGACCGGTGCGACACGAGCGGTTCTTCGCCGTGTATGGTCCGCCTCCCTGTCGGTTTGCATTAGCAAATGGTCATCTTGTCCATAGTTGACGGTGCACCATGTAGCAAACATCCGCACACTTCGTCCTCTTATATTTTCTAAGCATCACAGGATATACGAACGCTTCGATTGAGCCGTTCCCGTGACTAGAACAATGCACTGTGGACAATGCCGAACAATGCAGTCTCGCAAGTATTGCCTTGCGCTTTTTCTGGAAACAAAAAGCGGTGCAAACTCCGATATATGATCATCCACTTCAGCAACACAAGCCGGGTACTCGTCGTATACAAGTTCGTGTTTTTACAACACAAATGAAACTCACATTTCTCACACGTGCCGCGAACCAGGCAGCAGTAGATAGCCTGCTTTCCCCGTCACATAACAGCGGGCAGAATGGTGGCATGTCGATACTTCACATAAATAACAACAGATAGCATAATAATTTAATTCGATGGCGACACTCGAGAGCCGACATAGCCGGGCTTTGCTTCGGTCGTCGTGGTCGTTACTCCGCCGGGAAGCCCATGGCTCCAGCCACGGTTGTTCTGGAGTCGCCGATCTCCGTCCATGTGGCGACATTCGAGAGCTGACTTCAACCGTCGTGGTCCTTCCGCCCGGGAAGCCCATGGCTCCAGCCACGGCCGTTCTGGAGTCGCCGATCTCCGCCTATCACAGCGAGCTGGTCCCAGCGACGTGAGCACGGCCCTGCAACAAGACAGCATAAGCTGCATCAGCTCCGTGCCACCCGCACGGACAATTGGACACCATCAGGTCCGGGCCACCCGCACGGACAGTCGGACACCATCAGGTCCGTGCCACCCATACGGACAGTCGGACACCATCAGGTCCGTGCCACCCGCACGGACAGTCGGACACCATCAGGTCCGTGCCACCCGCACGGACAGTCGGACATCATCAGGTCCGTGCCACCCGCACGGACAGTCGGACACCATCAGGTCCGTGCCACCCGCACGGACAGTCGGACATCATCAGGTCCGTGCCACCCGCACGGACAGCCGGACACCATCAGGTCCGTGCCACCCGCACGGACACCCTAACACCGCACAGGGAAACAATCCGGTTCCTTTTTTTAACTTTTTAGTTGTTGACCTTGGACTGATCGGAAAGATGTAGACTAAGCTGAACAAGATGGGTGTTGCATCATTCTTTTGGGGGCAGGGGGTTCATGACAATCAACACGCCGGGTCTTTCCTCGTTTCGCATCTCTAAAAAAATTGCACGTGGAATATCGACCGGAGGTGTCAACATCCCTCTAAAAGGAAGGCCTGCGTAATGTTACCGGCTATCGAGGACTAGGCACAACTCTCCGTGAGATGTTATTTTAATCGCTGTCTTCAAAACACAACCACAGGCGCAGACACGTTGCTCGTGGGGAAGACGGACAGCATAGGATTTGCAATGCAGCTAACAGCATAGCATGTTAACTACATTTCCTATTCACATTGTTTGAACGACCCCCATACAACTTCAGCAGCCTTTGATAATTCCTAAACCATGATTAAGCGCGCCGCAAGACGACAATTTCACCCCGAGTCGCTCGAGGACACATGTGGCCTGCCATCACTCAGCGGGAGCACATGTTCAGAATCCACTGCTTGAGCCGGCAGCGTTTCAGTCCGCCGACTGTCCCGTTGTTGCCACCACTAAACGTCACACGATGAAAATGAATGCCCGCGACTGTGGCCAGACAGATGGAAGATGTCTACACGATGTCGACATCGTCGATTCGGCGGATCTGAGCAGTCTGGCAAAAATTCTTGTCGAGTCTTCTTCCGCTGGTGATGGACAACGTTACGACAGTTATTCGGCAGTCAACGGTGATTGATAGGTGGCCGTGCTGGAATGAGCTACCATATTCCTCGTCTGCTTGCCAGCACGGTGGTTTCGCAGGTAGTTTTTATTTGATTAGTCCACTCTTTGGCAGTTTGCAGGTGAGTTGCAAATCTACCAAGTGTCATAAGAAAGCATCTCGTCACCTCCGAACTTTTTCCTAGGCAGCTGGACATGATGTGATGAAAGCGTAATGCGTGGCTTAAGCCGTAAAGCTGCCATCCTCTCATAGTGTGCGTCCCGAGCAATGACTATCATATGATTCGTTCAAAATTATCCAAACCGGGATGACTGCGCTCTTAGGGGGCGCTGGATGAGCAATGTCCCGAGGCGGATTATGTGCCCCCACCCCTGCTTCTGTCATGCGATCGGCCACCGTATCTCGAGGATAAATAACTTACTATTTATGAACCAGAAGAACTAAGAACTCAAACCAATCCGGGTAATTCAGCGCAGTGTGTTCGAAGTTAGGATGCGCGCTCCACAAACGGCAAACGAGCCTGACTGCAGAAATAGCGCCTCAGTATCGCGAATGCACATGAAAAACAACTTCATTTAGCATGCGATTGGCTGCAATATTCTTGAAATTCAGCTGAAGCGGATATTTGTTTGAAAGCACGTATGCTCAAGTTCACGACAACGTTCCCGCAACCAGGCAGCTCGAACAAATACAAAGCACGCCTGCCAAACTTAAATTTGCCGTGCCGATTTGTCGAAGCGGGCCATAATCGTTTCCGGCCCTCCTGTAATTGAGTACGGCGCGCGGGCTGACGGGCCGCCAGAGCAGAGCAGTTGCCGTCGGTCCACAGGTCTCCTGTCGCCCTGCGGTGCCCGATCCTGGGCCTGCAGAAGGGGAGCGCCACAGCCCGGCCTGCCCCCGCTCGTTCAGCGCCGCTGATGGCCTACGCCGCTCGCATCTGCAGGGGTGTAGACTCGCTAGGCCCTCGCCCCCGCTCGTAACCGGAGCGAGGGTGGTGAGATGGGCAGAGCGCCCCGCGTCCGAATGGTGTCGTAAATTGCTGCTTTCGTTCATCAATATCATTAAACGTTGTACACCTTGCATATTGTGTCGTTCATTGTCACACTTATTGTGTTACTCGACTGGCGTTCAATTAAGACCACAGCATATAGAACGGCAAAATAGCATGGTTAATACACATTGCATTTTCAACTGCTCAAAAACATTTAACCAAGCTTGTTCTAGTGACATATTATATGTTCATGTCGATTTACAGCTGATTTAAAGCATTGCATTACATGAACTTCCGAAGTACATAAACACAAAAAAGCACGTTCGACTAAGCACATGAACACGTTCGACTCGATACGTTTAGTATATTTAACTGGAGGGGAAGGAAGCGGTGGCTAGCACCACATCAATTTAATATCCTCTTGCGTTCAACAGCGTATCAATATGACCACGCTAGCCCTACCAACACGCACATTATTCTTCTGCCAGGTTGAATGCCGACGACATCGGCGAATTATCAGCCGGGGCTATGACCGGAGAGACCGTTGCAGGGACTTAATCACCCGCGTCGCTTTGTTTCCAGCTGCTTTTCGCTCGCGGCGTCGTAGCGCCTATGGCGGCCGGCCGCAGGATTGCGTTCCCGATGGGATTTACGACATAGTTATTCGATATTCCCCCGAAAGATGATGTGATCGGTCTTGAATGGTGAACAAAGTAGAGGACATTTGGGGATGGCTGATTGCATCTGTGGGCAATTCACAGCACGGATCATGTGTCACTCATGAAATCGAGATGTCAGAAACACGTGAATCAGTATTGAGATACGTTCGAAGAGAAAATATGAAGCGGGAGGTTTGCGATAGCCATGAATGCACAATTCCAAGGAAAAACATGTGATGCCGGACATGAGGTGTGAGTTGAATTGTTCCCTCGCAAACATTGGCTGACTAGAGCTGCAAAAAAAAACACTGTTTTAACTGACTGACTGACTGACTGACTGACTGATTGATTGACTGGCTGACTGGCTGACTGGCTGACTGACTGACTGACTGACTGACTGACTGACTGACTGACTGACTGACTGACTGACTGACTGACTGACTGACTGACTGACTGACTGACTGACTGACTGACTGTCTGACTGACTGACTGACTGACTGACTGGCTGACTGACTGACTGTCTGACTAATGTGTCCCAAAGTGATGAGTGTTGGCAGCTTTAGCTCGAGCGTACACTGAATCGACATGAGATGAAGCCATGACAAAGCAGGGAAACTATATATGTATATATATATATACATATATATATATATATATATATATATATATATATATATATATATGTGTGTGTGTGTGTGTGTGTGTGTGTGTATCTGTATGTATGCATATCAGTATGCCAATGTTTCATTGAACCTGCAAAGTACATGGTTGAGGAAACAAGTCAGGTATGCTTGGAAGTGGTTCCTGTCGTAAGTGTGATTTTGACCCCAACTGTATAAATGTCCGTGGTGATGAAATTCAGGTTACATAAATCTTGCAACATGCATGTTTTGTGAAGCAATGTCTCCCAAGATCAATGGAGGCCAATGGTCTCGGTTGAGGTTGGCACCGTTACTGTACATACGGCATGAGGTGACAATATTCTAATCATGGCATGCCAATGGTCTGAACATATCAACTGCAGTCAAGCAGGCAAAAACATCGATTTCTATACAAATTCTCCCAACGTATTGATGAAGAGCAAATAGAAAACCTGGTGTCAGAAATTAGTTCGCTAGAACATGTAGAAAAATCCACACGACATGTGAAGTAACTACTGTTTGTAGTTTAAATAGTTGAGCCGCGGTAGGGTGCGCTAGCTGTGCTGATGGCGACAGCGGACGAAAACCCAATGTCAGGTGAATTATGAACAAGAGATGAAAAATTACCAGACAGGCATGGTGAAAGGCCACCAAATATGCTCACATCAAAAGACGTTTCTGATCTTCAGTGAGGCTGCGGTTGTCACAGCAAAGATATCAGGTGGAAATGAGATGACATATGCCTTCATGTATGCTATCGATGGCTACCGCATGTAGATAAGCTCAAGGGCATGCTGATCCGCCCACCTCCTTTCATGGCAGCGGCATAGGTGGCAATGACTGGGCCCAGAGGGAAAGGGCTACTCATTCCGTAATTGCTCAACTGACCGTCTCAGTGTCCTCTATACCTGCGTAGGCTGAAGCGGAGCAGGGAATCCGGCAGTCTCCTAGTGCACTGAAGTTGGTAGGATATATGTACGCAGCATCCATGGTCAACACTACGTCCTAATTGAAACGCCAGTTGGTTTTGCAACCGATCGAATTTGAAATACAGTGAGAGTTGGCAAAGCGCACAGGAATACCATGAATGGAGCGTGAATGCATGCGAACCATACACCTGCACGGATAGTTCCTAGAAAGTTTTCAGGTTGCATCTTTTGTGTGGCAACCAAGGCGGTGGTGAATCATGGAAGGCTGCAGGTTGCCGCAGACAAAATAAGAACGCCGGTGGTGCAGGACCCGCCAACTCCGCAGATCCAAAAGCGCTGCCCTGAGGCACCAGGAGTCGGGCGCATGCGGTCCAGCCGGGGGCAGTGACCTTGACACAGTCCGAGCACACGCGTCAGGCGAGCACAGGCGCAGGCGTCAGGCGGATGTGGTCCAGCCGGGGGCAGTGACCTCTGAGCCAGTCCGAGCACGCACGGACTCACGCAGCCGCATAGTGTGGCACAATCCGGGACCAAATAGGTTCAAAATTCAATTAGTTCAGAGTGCAATATGTTCAAAGTTCAATCAGTTCAAAGTTTAATAACATATACACTTTCAGAAATGGTTATTGTACTGCTGGTTCGCCTTCATCACTATTCTACCTAATAGAACCCTTTCTTTTCAGGTATCGCTACTTGTGCATGGGCATAAAATTAACCAAATAAATGGCATAGCATTATGCAATGGCATATCATTAACAAAATGCAATGGTATATCATTCACAAAATGTTGTCCTATATAATTTATGATTATGCATTGCTACTTATAAGTGGCACTTGTGCCACTCCTATTGTTGTGTTTGCTGATTTGTCATTCGGAGATTTCATGGTGGTGGTGGTGGATTGGAGTTTAGGGGCGCGTCGACATCTAGGGTCATTTTGCGCCCATCCATCCAGCCCAGGAGATTTCCTGACGACAGATAGCCTGTGAGGCTGGTTGATTGACTAGATCCGCTTTTAGTATTTTAGGTGGTTGTCTTGCAGATATATTTTTACTTTATGAATGATTAAGTAAAATGTTATGGCGATGATGCTCAGGTAGCTGAAGCTGGGAGTCGTGGACAAAATGATAGGGACAAATCGCCACTTTTCAGAAATTGGTGGGATGTCCCCCAGCCCCCCCCCCCCTGTGGTTACACCCATGTGTGCTATGAGTGTGCTATGTGATGGACTAACGTTCCCTATCCCCTATTACACCAGATACTGCAGTGGGCTATTAGCGACATGTTTCATTTCGTAACGAAATCTTAAGCATGGACGGTGGTCTTAGATCCTTCCCCATCCTCTACCAAAATTATTTCGTTAGAGCTACTCAACAATTCAAATAATGTCGGAGGTCTTCTGAAAATGCCCGACATATGAAGCACGTGCACCTTATGTCGGCACTGTTTGTGGTACAGTTAGAGGTTTTCATTTGCATTTTTAGCGAGTTTCCGGTTCTTACCGACGATTCATGACACAGCCAAGCAATACCTGAACAGGTAGTAATATCGTAGCCATGGCAACCGAATAAACAATGCCACAGCGATGACGAACACCACCAATAATGACCAGCTATTATCCTATAGTGGTGGCAATCTTTGTCCTAACACAGGTAGAGATTCCCCACACACGAGACGTGCAAATGCTGCGGGGAAGGCGAAGCAGAAGCACGTGGTCAAGTCACTCACCTCATCCATAGACCGACTCCATTGTATCGAGACTCCGTCCGTAGCAGTGACTCTCGTCGATCTCGGAGTAGTGAGACTCTGAGTGGAGCACCTGGCGGCTGCTCTTGACGTCGGGCATGGCGAATCGCAGCTTTTCCCAGAACAGTCTATCGTGCCAGCTGATACACGTGTTGGCCTTTACGCACAGCCGCAGATCGGGGTCCAAGTCCTGGTGCGACACGTCGTCCAGCATCACCACAATTAGCCGCTTGCCGCGGTCCTTGAGCACCTCGTGGTGTGCCGACTTAAACTGAAAGCGGCACCACTCATTCTCCACAAAGTTTTTGGAGAGCACCATGATGGTGCGCCGACTGGACTCGACGGCCTCGACGATGGTGTCGGCCAAGTAGGCGCTGTGCGCGAAGTCTCGGTCGTGCAGTGCCAGTCGGTACGGAGGGTCGCCACACTCTAGCCGGGGCACCAACACACGCTGCACAAACGAGCGGTCACTGTCACTGTGACTGACGAACGCGTCAAACATCCGGCCGTGCTTTTCTTCCAACACCGAGGAGCTGTAGCACACGCGCACACCGCAGCGCGAGTGGATCCACACGCGCAGATCTGTGCGGTACCTGAAGATCACAACAGCCATTGCAAGACACAAAAATAGAGCGGCAAGAGAGCTGACCAGAAGTGGCAGGTAGGCGTAAACGTTGAACTCCTGGCCAATGTTCCTCGCCTGCAGTGCGACGCAGGTGTCGTCCGGGCCATGAATTGACAACGCTTCGCCGCTGCCTTCAGCCAGACACATCAGAGAGCGAAGGTCGTCCACCTTCTCGCTGTTGGCTCGCAGCCAGGAGCGCAGTCGGCGCAGGAAGCCGCACAGGCAGCTCCACCGGTTCCCCGCCAGGCGGACGTCGACCAGGTAGGCGTTGCGCTGCAGCTGCCACACCGAGAAGGCGGCCAGCTGGTTGCCGTCCAGCCTGAGCACCTGCAGGTGTGGCAGCGGTGTGAACGTGCCGTCGGCGATCCGCCGCAGTCGGTTGTTGTGCAGGTACAGCTCGCGCAGCTGCTCCAGTCCGACCCACTCGTGCCCGCGCAGCTCGCTCAGCAGGTTCGTCTCCAGGTGAAGGGCGGTCAGCTGCGACAGGCCGACGAACGTCTCGTTGTGCATGAGCTCAATCCGGGAGCCGTTCAGGTACAGCACTCGCATGTTCTTGCGGCCCAAGAAGGTCAGACTGGAGAGGTTGTGGAACACGTTGCCGTCCAGGTAGACCTCAGTAGCGTCCATCGGCACACGGTCTGGGATCTCGCCGAAGTCGCTGTTGGAGCAGTCGATGATGTTTGAAGACCAGGATTGGTCGTGGAAGCAGCTGCACTTGTCCGGACATGTCATCTCACAGTCGCAGGCGTCGAACTCGCAGCAGTGACAGGTCGTAAAGCAGTGTGTTGTGTACGAGCACAGGAACATCGAGGAGACCGTGTCCACCAGTGGAACGAACGATCCCTCTCTGCTGTACGCCAGCCGACAGTAGATGCTCTCCAGGTCCATGATGCGCGGATAGTGACGGAGTTGGTCCCTCTGATCATACCTGTGCAGCCACTCCATGCTGCAATCACAGCTGAATGGATTGCCGCCGATGTAGAACTCGGGCATGTCAGCCGTACTGTTCATTATGTTCAGTCTCAGGGCGTTGAGCTCCATGTTGGTGATCTGGTTGGCGTACAGGTCCACGCGCGACAGGTTGGTCATCAGGAAGAAGGTGTATTGCTCAACGTGCATGATCTGGTTGTCGTTGAGCATGAGCAGTCCACTGCTGCTCGGTAGGCTTCGCCCACTCAATGACGTCAAACGGTTGAAGCTGACGTCCAGTGCCGTGATGGACATTTTGTTTGCCACATCATCAGAGTTTTCCAACTCGGATATTCTGTTCTTGTGCAGATCTAACCATTGCAAGTTGCGGGGCAGCATGTTGTAGTCGAAGTCAGCGATCTGGTTGTCACTGATGTTTAGCCAGCGCAGACTTGGCAGGTTGTTGAAGAGCCCAGCCATGTCCGTTAGCCGATTACCATCCAGTCGAATCGCCTCCAGATAGGCATTGAATTCGAATGCACCAAGCTGCACAGCGTTCAGCAAATTATCGGCCAAGTCGAGAACTCTCAGCTGGGGAAGATTCATCAGCAAAGCCTGTGTCACGTTGGTGACCATGTTCCCTTCGATGTGGAGGCCTCGAAGACGATACAGGCCGGCGAACGTGCCTCCATCGAGGCTGGTTATGTTGTTGTCACTGACGTCAAGATTTTCAAGCAAGTGGAGACCTGTGATCGCCTCAGGCACATGGGTGAGACGATTTCCACCCAGTGTTATGTCCTTGAGCCCGCTTGCATTATTGAAGGCACCAGTCTGCACATCCTCAATCATATTGTGATCCAATGCCAGTGAGCTGAGAACTTGCAGCCCGTTGAAGCTCAGGGTGTCGATTATGTGCAGGCGATTATAGGAGAGAACCAGCGTGTGAAGGTTAGATAACACAGCGAAGGTGTCGGGGAAGATTGTGTCGATCTGGTTGTGGTGCAGCTTGAGGATCTGTAAGCTGTAGAGGTCGGCGAACATGGCTGGGTCTATCTGGCTGAGGTTGTTACGGGACACGTCGAGCACGACCAGGCGCACCAGGCCCGAGAATGTACGCGAGTTGACCCAGGCGGGGGTCAGCTGGTTGCCGGAGAGGTCCAGCGCCTGAAGCCGGTCCAGACCGCGGAACAGACCCGGCGTCAGCGCGGACAGACTGTTGTTGGCCAGCCGCAGCTTGGTCACGTGCGGCGTGGCGAGGAACAGGTCGTCGGGCAGCGTGACAAGTCTGTTGCCGGACAGGTCCAGCCGGCGAAGCGCGTGCAGACCGTCCAGGGCGCCGTCCTCCAGCAGCTCGATGCGGTTGTGGCTGAGGGACAGCTGGCGCAGAGAGGGCAGCGCCGCCCACATGGCCCGACCCACCGACGACACCCGGTTGTGGCTCAGGTCGAGCGTGGCCAGCTCCGACTGGCGACACTGCGCTCGTGACGTGACGTCACCATGTCGGGCCAGGCCCAGACCGTCGACGTCCTGCACCAGGTTGTGCGACAGTCTGAGCCACTGCAGACTCGGCAGACGACAGAGCAGTCGGCTGGGCAGCGCCCACAGCCGGTTGTGGCTGAGGTCGAGCCGCTGCAGCGAGGACAGCGCGTCCAAAGCGCCGCTCTCCACCACCAGACTGAGCTCTTGGATGGATGATGACGTCACGGCGAGTGAGCGCAGCTGCGTCAGCCTGTCGAACGCGGCGGGCAGTGTGCCCATGGGGCACCTCTCGACACGCAGCGCCGTCAGCCCGGTCAGCCGGCTGAAGGTGGCGTTCGTCAGGCGGCTCTGCGCTTCCGCGTCGGCACACCGGACCGTCAGTGACGTCACACGGGACGCGGGGAACTCACCGCGCTCGCCCACTTCGAACTCGGGCGGAATGCTTCCCGGTAGACAGAGCACTCGCAGTTCACCGGTGCCAGAGTCAACAGTCCTCTCGCACTCGCTGGAGGCGAAGGCGCCACTGGCGGCGGCCATCAGCAGCAGCAGCAGTTGCGCCATGGCCGTCTCGGAGCCGTCGCTAGCGCGGCATGGATGGCGGCGGCGCGCCGGACCCGCTCCAGACCCACCCTCGACGGACTCTGCCGGGTAACTGGCGGTCCGACTGCGGCGGCGGCGGCCCGGCCCGCCCGCCGTCTTGTGGGCAGCCCGGCGGCGGCGCCACCTCACGCCGGGCCGGTCCGAGTTCGCCCCGCACTCGCCAGGCGACGCTCGGACCGGAGCGGGGCGGCCAGCGGCGGTCGCTGTCGACGCGCTGGCGATCGTCGACAGGGACACACCTGATGCACTTGGACATGGGCGATTCTCACCTCGGCCAGGCTTTCGAACTGGCGTGATTGCAGCTAATCGATGGTGAACTAAAACTAGCGAACTAAAAATGAAGCCACGCCCTGACCACCCACGGACGTTCTCTGTTGGAGTTTAGAATCTAATCTCACCTGCTGAAAATCGCACGTACTGAATGGCCACTATAGGTGCCGGGGAAGGATGGAGACTAGAATCGAACCCAATTAGCCTACAGTAGAACCCCAACGGTGAAGTCGAATATGAACGAGCCCGCATGTGACACCTGCATCGTGACGCTCCACAAAGTGACGCTCTGTGCAAGCTTGTACTTACTCGATAGCCGCTTTGAAAACACTGTCAATGCAGGGAAAGGCATGCCAGCCCTCGTCATCAACCAGGGGTGGGAATCATCTGCATCCTTTGCTGCCAGGAAAACGAAATTGCTCATGACACATCAATATAGGATGCAAGTTCCAGGGAAAGAATGAGGCTGGTGACATGATTTTGATAATACCATCTATTCCAAAATGTATATTCACTCATCACACCCAGATTCACAACATACCCTGATTCCCTCTCCCCATCTGTCTTTCTCTCTCATTTATATCTACTCTCCGCTTCTCTCTCCCTGGTTCCCCCTCCACACCTGCCTTTCTCTTTCTTTATACATGCGACACTTCTCTCTCTCCCTCTCTCTCTAATATGCACTTCTCTCTCCCTCCCTCTCTCTCCTCTTTGTATCTCTCCCTCTCTCCTCCCTGCATCCGTCTCTCTCTCTCTCTCTCTCTCTCTCTCTCTCTCTCTCTCTCTCTCTCTCTCTCTCTCTCTCTCTCTCTCTCTCTCTCTCTCTCTCTCTCTCTCTCTCTCTCTCTCTCTCTTTCTCTATATGTGTCTCTTTCCGTCTCCTCTGAGATCGATGCATACCTGCGAGATGGTTAGAGTTGATCAAATGAACCCGAGCACTGGTTGCATGTATTCAGTAACCGAATCATCAGTAATTGTCTGAACTGTAAGCTTGTATTTGGCTATTCTACATGTCCAAATGTGTCCTTTCACGATAGTTCGAGTTGGAAGGGTTGTGATTCTTAAAATATCTGTAAATGGTATGAATACAAGCTTGACGATATTCACAGACGTACACTAGTTTCTTCATGCCTGCTGCAGTCTGACTAACGGCTGTCCTGTTTGGTGAAAGTTGTTGACTGTCAACATTTGCCTCCTCTGCACGCGCTTGGTCGTTAGCTGACCCAGCACCATATGCTGACAATTGATGCTGACGCACTTTCACTTGCATCACAGCAGCCATGCATCGTCCCTGCAGATAACGAAGTGTGCTTTGGTCCAGTCTGGGTAATGGCGCAGAAGAGTGCGTGCATCACTTTGGATTGATCAGTAGAAATCAAGACAAAATTTATCGAGCGGATTGTACGTTGTCAGTCGCAAGGAGCCCTAAGTTTGGCACAGACGTTGCTCAATTTAGCAGTGCCTGCCTGAACCGTCGCTGACATTACCGTCTGGCTCAGTAGATCGGATAGCAGTGTACCATCCTGTCACGTCCGAAGTCGTGTGATGTTGTAATTTTGACGTAGACAATGCTGATGAATGGTCTTGTCGTCCTGCACTATGTGTGCTGTTAACGGCTGCATACAAGAGACTTGGAGCTGTCTCTGCGGCACAATTCTGACCCCCGTCAGAACCACACCTGTCTGCTGACTGCGATCCGAGAAGTGCTCACGGTTTTCACGGCGTAGGACTTGTCCCTGTACGGCAGGACGTCTGGTCGTCTGCTGCGGAAGCCGTCTGATTGACGTTTTCCGAGAATTTGGCTGGTGTATGTGGCAAGCGAACTGACATCGTCAGGTGCATGAGGTGCACGTCGCTTGCAATTCCAGAGGATTTGTCGTGAATGCGATGAGATAGCCCATAGGTCATTGTTGTCCAAACGTGGGAAGTGGACACTAATACGCAATACGCATGGAATGGTATGGCATGGTAGGTACATATTAGAAACTCTATGGAATGCATTGGATTATATGAAACACAACAAATATATATATATATATATATATATATATATATATATATATATATATATATTTGTTGTGTTTCATATAATCCAATGCATTCCATAGAGTTTCTAATATGTACCTACCATGCCATACCATTCCATGCGTATTGCGTATTAGTGTCCACTTCCCACGTTTGGACAACAATGACCTATGGGCTATCTCATCGCATTCACGACAAATCCTCTGGAATTGCAAGCGACGTGCACCTCATGCACCTGACGATGTCAGTTCGTCAGAAACTCTATGGAATGCATTGGATTATATGAAACACAATGGATTATATGATATATGACTGTAGGTCATTATGGGCAGAATGGCGTTGATTCAAAACTCGGTCCCTCTCACATACGATACCAGTGGCCTTTGGTATTTCTTACCCCATCTCCCCGGTGAATTTCTTAAAGCGTCCAACTTCAAGAACTTGCATCCGTAAAGTTATAATGCGAAGATTTGCCATGCAAAGATTTGCATGCGAAGATGTGTGTTGCGATCTTTCGAGCATACGAATGTTTGTATATGCGAAGTTTTGCCAGTACGAAGTATGCAACGTATGGCGCGAAGGTAGTGTTGGGACTAAAAATATTTGAGTACAAACATTAACACGCGCACGTCCGGGGGGGCAGATATCTGCCCCTCCGGTTTTTCCTAATTTGCCGCCAAACTAATCAGGTTAGCAAGGCCAAACCTCGCATAGCTGCTCGTTGGTCTTTTCCGCATATCCTCATATATTTTGAACCCTGCGTCATCTCAGGCCAGGTCACCAGGTCAGGCGAAGTGACACAACTAAACTCGGAGTTCTAGGTAGCACAACTTCCACAATAATTGGGCGACTGATTTCAAACTTTGGCACGTCATGATCTCATCAGGGACCATAGCATATATATCGTTTTTTTTTCGTAGCATTGACCTGAGGTAAGGTCGCGGTTATAGCTTCCCCCATTATCGGGCTATGGTAAAATATACAAATGTTTCCTGGTTACATATTTGCTCTCGGAATGGCATCACAACGGTTGTGGCTTGTAGTTTGAAGCTATGCCCAATGCTATTGCTGACATTTTTGCTCAGTGACCTCACCAAGGTCATCTGAGGTCACCTGAGGTCACTGGCACATTGCTGCGCATTATATCGCACTGCATCGAACTAGAAGGCTGAAATTGCCGTCATTGTGCTTGTATCTCCAAGACGTGTCGATTGATACATCACATGCCCTCCCTAGGTTACATCATGACCTTGACCTGATGTGATAGTTTCGGTTGACCTGATCTTAAATCACACCGTCTATTGTCGGTAGCGCATTTCAAGAACTGTCGAATAGCATTCGCCGTTTGTTTATATCTGTTACAGGTCCTGAGGTATGTGTCAATATCTAAGGCCCACCTGATCTGGTCGAATTTGACCTATGATGAGCCAGTGACCTGAATGTTGACCTGAGCAAAAAAATACCGAAACACCTTCGATAGAGCCCATCACCAGCTATTCAACGCCGTTTTTCGTTTGTCGCTAGCAAGCATAGTTCCAAAGATCTTAGGGGGCAAACATCTGCCCCCAGACATGCGAAGTTGGCGCGGACCTCCGAACGTGCGAGTGTTAACATGCAAGGATTTACATGCGAAGTCACGCGTACGATAATTTCCAGGTACGAGGTTTGGATGCGAATATTTGGGCTCAAATATTTGTGTAGACAAATTTGTGGTTCGAAATTTCGCGATTCGAAGACTTGTTCCGACTTTTTGCCGGATATACAACTCGCACCTTTGGCTGGGTCTACCACGAAAGCGTTCTGCTGAATGGGATGATTTATTGGCGTCACTTATCTATCTCGGTATGTCTCCGACAAATACAGATAAAATTGGTAGAGTGAAATTGCAATGCACAACGATAGTGAAAAACTTCTAGATCCCCATCCGCCTTGTGCCATGCAGTTTCGTGTGTGCTCGTGTGATGCACGTGTAGTACAAAGCAACTTTTGAAGTGCCTCATAGAGATGCTTGGCCTGAGCAAGATCATAGATCATACATACATTTGCAGATTTGTAGAAGATGAGAAACGAGTAGCATTCGATTTAACAAAAATGAGATCTAAATTAAAGGAATTTGAGAGAATTAAAGTAGATAATGTCTTAATTGAGATTAACCCATGTTTGCACGTCCGAAACGCTTTAACCTACCAATGAGAGCCTTCCGTATAAGCATAAGGCGTCTAAAATAAAAGTACCAGGCTCGCCAAAGGTATCGTTTTAACGATCCAATTATCTTTTTATTGTTCTTACAACGTTGATTCTTACCCCGGTCTAGAGTTGTTCAACAACAGATGATAGTGTCAGGTCTTGGATAAGCTGATTTGTAGTACGCTCTTTTAATCCACACGAAACCAGCGTTGCGTCTTCTATTATATGCATACTTATTGAAAGTGATCTGACCGAGGTAACCGGTATTATGCGGTGTTCAAGGCCAAGTTATGAATAATATTCTGTCTCTGACCAACTGAATCAGTCTGCATAATTTGGGACGCAATGCCATCTTAGCTCGCCCAAAGGCTCCAGGTTTGTGTACGTTGGCTGCGGTTTGCCTAATTTAGATCATTGTCGTTCTGAGAAAATATCAATCTACCCTTCAGCTGTGAAATTGAAAGGGTTTTCCATCCGAAATAAAACCCAGTAAAATTTGATTTGGGTTACATCGAATGGAGAAGGACTTCCAACGCACACATGAGGTGCATTCGTACGGCAGTTGCACAACGCTCGGCTGAAATATCCGCACACACGTGGCAATACCGGCAAGTCTACGCTACCTCTGATCTTACTGTGGGAGACTACCAGAGACGGTGGTAATGTTAGTAGAGAAGGTCGGGTGGAGGGGTGGATCAGAGGCGGTGGTAATGTCAGAGAAGGTCGGCTGGAGGGGTGGATCAGAGGAGGTGGCAATGTCAGAGAAGGTCGGGTGGAGGGGTGGATCGGATGGGTGGTAATGTCAGAGAAGGTCTGGTGGAGGGTTGGATCAGAGGAGGTGGTACTGTCAGAGAAGGTCGGGTGAAGGGGTGGATCAGACGCGGTGGTAATGTCAGAGAAGGTCGGGTGGAGGGGGATCAGAGGTAGTGGCAATGTCAGAGAAGGACGGGTGGAAGGGTGGGTCAGAGGAGGTGGTAATGTCAGAGAAGGTCGGGTGGAGGGGGGGTGGGTGGTAATGTAGAAGGTTGGTGGAGGGTGGATCAGAGGCGGTGGTAATGTCAGAGAAGGTCTGGTGGAGGGTTGGATCAGAGGAGGTGGTACTGTCAGAGAAGGTCGGGTGAAGGGGTGGATCAGACGCGGTGGTAATGTCAGAGAAGGTCGGTGGAGTGGTGGATCGGATGGATGGTAATGTCAGAGAAGGTCGGGTGGAGGGGGATCGGATGGGTGGTAATGTCAGAGAAGGTCGGGTGGACGGGTGGATCAGAGGCGGTGGTAACGTCAGAGAAGGTCGGGTGGAGGGGTGGATCAGAGGAGGTGGTAATGTCGCCGGCCATGAGTCCGAGGAGCTGGTTGCAATTCCGATGGCGCCGCAAACACAGCCAGCTCGCACAGCCCCGTTGATTGTCACCTCCGGCCGCCACACCGCCCCGTGGCAATGCGTTTATTGCTTCCGGTCCGGCCACTCCAAATTAGTCGGCCGCCGTTAGTTAATTACTGGCACTGTTACCAAGTGCACCGATAGACCTTGCAGAATTGACCGTCGCGAGGGTCTAGGGTGTCCTTTCCTCCAAACTTGATGGGACGGTCTAAGCCATCGAATATCCAGCTTGATCTAAGCCATGTTTGATACGAATTCTGCCATGGCTATGTGTTTATGTAAACCAAAATCTGTCGTCGCCTGGTTGATGCCAATGAAGGTCAAGCGAGGCTAGGTGTGAAACACGTGTGTTTACTCGATGGATGGTGCGCATGCTTTGTGTCACTTTTAACGAGAATTGCAGCACAATTTTATGTCAACGTAGCACGGGAAGGGGAGCCAGCGCGTAGTGGAAACAAATGGGTCAAGTTGCACTAATAAGTGGTCCTCGGTAAGGATGGGGAATAGCAGAGCAGTCGGCACGGCTAGAAACCGGAGCGTTAATGCTAGAGGTGCGTGAGCTGCCTCAGACGCCAAGCGGTGTATAGAGACGTGCACCTAGCTAGGAAAGACAGACAGCACTGTTTCAAGCGAGCGTTGAAGCACCGCTTCACTGTGGCAAGTTCATGCTGCAGGAACGCAACAAACGGCGTGTCATTGCATGACCGACCGTCCTACGACGCAGGGAGGCACGGACGGGCTACAGCCTGGACGTGGCACATGCCCAACATCTTTGGATCGAAGCCTGGACCCGAGTTGGTCTGATTCGACCAAACCCGGCTCGGCCAAAGTGCACTGAAGGCCAACTGAAAGATCACTTTTTTAATACGTTTTGTGTATTGGGTTGGCTTTCATGACGGTGAAATGGGCACTTCACATCAGCTTTGAACCCTATTGGCTTTTGAAACATCAATTAAAGACAAATGCTCGCAAGCCAATACTTTCTGTTTGCATTAGCCTGCATTCGCAACCAGCAGCATCGTGATTGTCACCACTTGCTATAATATTGAGGCCCAATATGAAATATATCCCCGTTACGCAGTATACTCGACACAGCAAAACACAGCAAAATTGAAACAATTATGACTCGATTATTTCCCGGTGTTCAATAATCAGGGAATTACTGCACTACATGTACATATATATATATATATATATATATATATATATATATATATATATATATATATATATATATATATATATATATATATATATAGATATATATATATACATAAATATAAATGTACATATATACATATGTAGCCAATCATCATACATCCCACTGCCAGATTAAAAAACCAATTCGTAATATACTCTAGCCTTGAAATTTCATCACCATGTACCACCAAGGTAATACAAACGACGACACGGCAATCGTTGCGCCGCTTTCGTCTTCAGCTGGCACTCCTCGGTGATATTACTTATTCCGTGATGACTGTGAGCTACCCGGCATAGTTAATGCATCAATTATCGATTAATAATCGAATTGTTCTCTAGACACACTCACCCTAACAATTAACAGTGTCTTTAATTGTGGTACAAGCAAAGCAACAATTTCGTGATCTATGAAAGCTTTATAAATCTGTCAGGATGTATGGACTATTTTGGTCTTCCTGCTCTCATGTAACGTATTCTACGAACCACGTTCACCTAGTTTTACTTCTTGTAAACAATGAAAAACTGCATCTGGATAGCCGCCATATCCTCCTCCCAGATGTCGATCGATGAACGTCACCAGACAACAGACGGCTAAGCCGTCCGAAGTCCGCCCGTTGTCGGGCGATCAGGGCCGGACCGCCAGCCCCCCCCCCCAGAGTCCGCCCGTGGACGGAGGAATCAGCCCGGCCCGCGGCGAACATCCCCCCCCCTCCCCGAGACGTGGCGGCATTGGATCCGAGACACAGGACGAGTCTATCTCGCCCCGAGGGACATTGGCTTCCAAAGATTAGGTTGGACAGCTGTCACAGGGGAGCGGCGGCCACACACAGGGGAGGGACGGTCTGACGGCCCCCACTGAGACGAAGCGCTACCGGTCTGTTCAGATCCGATCAAGTCGTCGCCGGCGCCATTGTCCTCTGCCGCCATCCATTCATCAGGGTAATCATTTAATGGATAAATCCACTTAGCTTCCAGCGGGATACACAGCTGGGAATTTCTCGAATTGGCTTTCTGTTGGTGTATGCGGGTTGTAGTATCGTACGCTATGAGCTGCAATGCGTGTGCATCGCCACCTGTTGGCGCAGTCGGGCACTGGCTCCTGTCCTGCCACTTGTAGGCGGCGACAACGTGCAGCTGACCTGGTCATTGTGCCGACCAGCCGAGCTGAAGGTGTGCGGTACCGGGCCGGCCCGGCGCCGGCCGCACTCAGTGCCCGGCTGGCCAGTCGCGGACGGGCGTTGGCGGGGTCGGACCGGGCTTCAGCGTTGTTCTCACGTAGGCTGAGAGGACCGAGCACAGGTGTCGACACAGGAGTGGCACTGGAGAGCATGCTGGCGCGGACGGCGGTGAACGGACACGATATGGGTGTACGCGTGTGTATTTGTGTGGCATGGCTGTCTGTGTGTGCCCATCACACTCATGATATGTCTGTGTATGTGTGTGCCTGCGTGGTATGTATGTATGTGTGTGCCTGCGAGGCTACATTTTTATCTCTCACATCTTTCTTAGTCATGCATGCAACTGCATGGGCGAGTCTTATGAATCCCGGAGAAGTGCTGATGCACTTTTCGGTGACTATGTGGGCCTCTTCCACTGTTTTTCTCATAAACTTATTCTCCATCCTAACCACTGTATGTGCCTCGTTCAAATCTGGGAGGTGGCCTTCCCTGTCTGCATGGTCGACTATGGCGTTGGATAGCCTATGATTGCGTACGTCTCCCAATTTTTTCTCACGTATTCCTTAAATTGCGCTGCCTGTGCAGTGCCTGACAGCCCAGTGCCAAGCACCGGGATTTGTGGAGGAATATCCTCCGGCATAGCAAGTGGAGCGTCCGGCGCCAGTGGAGCAAGAGCTGGACCGGACCCTCTTCTACCTCACTTGCTGGCATCACGTGCTGGAAGTCGTGCTGGAAGCCGCGCTCACTGAATGTGCTTAGGGCGTGTCTCGCACTCCCATGATCACTAGTTTCGAAACTTCCAGGCGATTCTGGCCCCATGTCGTTGTCAAAGAATTCGAGACAGCCATGTTCGACCCGGAGTCCGCCAGCCTTGTCCAGCCGTGGGCTGCAGAAACGACCTCTATCTGTTGGAACCTTCTGCTCAAGGAACGTCCTCGAGACGATTATGAAGAACTTCTGGAGTTCGTCACCATTTTCCTCTGAAGAAAGCCACGGTAAGATGGCGACAGAATATCCCTGGCTCCAGGAGCTGTTCTTCGCGCCCGGTTGATGGCTCGAGCGATTCAACCCCTCAAGATTTAGCTGCTTCGCCAGCAGTTCTCGATCGCGGTGGCTCAACGTTCATCGCCCTCTCATTCAGTGTCCCTCTCAGATGCCTTGCGGAATGGACTCAGGAGCGTGTGCATTTCCGTGGCCAAGGGTTACGTCCCTGCCTGGTTCTCGGTCAGAGAACCAGGAGCAGCTCCAAGACAGGATCGGAGGGGCAGGATTTACGTCCAACGCTTGGAGGCGGAGGGGCAGAGTGCACCGCGGAAATGAAGGCCCTGAATCGTCACTTGTGGCACTTGTCGAAAACGAACGAGGCCCTTGCTCTGTTCGATCCCGCGGAGAACTTGGAAGAAAAGCGGAGATGGTCAACAACATCAAGTCGGCCGATGGTTCTGAATAGCAGTCCCGTCGAATTAGCTCGCACAAGTTGCCGCGACGACAAATTCCAACTTCTTCGCATCTCGCTCGAAGGACTTTCTCCTTCTGGGGCTTTCCGTCTGCGTTATTAGGCTCTGATCCATCCGACTGGAGGGCAATGGATGCCTTTGAGACTGCCGCTGCTGCTGTGCGGTGTGAACGACAACGCTCAGCGAGGAACCGCTCTGATTCAAACATTCACCAAAGCGAGCAGGACAAAGGACGAGGAGCAACTACCCCATATTGTGGAGGAAGACCGGAAGGTGTTTCCGCTGCGCTAGACTGGTGTACCGGTATGTTGCTGACATGAGATGCATAGAGGTACAGCGATAAAAAGACAGAGAGACTGAGAGACAAAGAAACAAAGAAACATTGAGACATAGAGATGGAGATTCAGCAAGGTAGCGAGACAGCGAGACAGCGAGATAGAGAGACTGAGAGACACAGATAGAGACAGAGACAGAAAGAGAGACAGTGACAAAAACAGAGACAGACAGAGTAGAACCGGTGAAGTAATACGTAGCACAAGTAGATAATTGCGTAATTTATGATAATATAGGGCCTCCTACAGTAATGGGGATACGCTTTATGTATACGATTTTATAACATAATTTCTTCGAGTGTTGCTTGTGTGAACGTACATAGCTGAGTAACGGGAAGCAGAAACTCCTGAGCAGAAGCTGACCGAACCACCCCATAATTCAAGTTCTGTCCAACGACATAATCTTAACCAAAATTACGGTTATCTGGTGCATAGCGTGAGTCAAAGATAAGCACGGAATAAATGAACTGACAGCATCAGTATGCACTCCATCGTCCTGCCATCTGGCCTTGCGGTGAAATCACGAGCGCCTGTGGATATCTACATCGGCCACGCTGCAGATAGTGTCCAATGATGGTAAGCGAATTGCTGCAATGATGGTGGGCAGAGCCTCGCTGAATGCCACCCGAGACCGGCTGGTGTGTGACTGCATAGTTGGTTTTCTAGACACGCACACTGGATGGCCTCGTCCTCAAACTTCGCGCCTTTGGTGTGTTCGGCAAGAGACGTCTGCCGAACGCGGTGGACGTCGGCGCTCGGTGGATCACTGCATTAGCACTCGTCGCTGGTGACCTAATCTCGGCCAGCAGACTGAACGTCGACGTTAATTAAATGAAATTAACCGTGAAATTGCGTCAGCGGGCGAGTCAGCCGATTGGCACGCGCGCTCTGTTTCCGGCCGCTCCGCAAAATCGTCCAGCATCAGGACGATGGGGTGTTTGCAAGTTTCGCGGGTGGTGAAAGGCGTCACGCGCCTCCTGCTCCCAGCTTGGTGCGCTTAGGCGCTAGCCAAGCTTTTATGTGGAGTTGATTGCCACCCGAACGACCGAGGGCCATTGAGGGCCGTATTTTTCGGTTCAATCAAGGAGATTGTGTGAAAACGTGATGTGTTTGTGTATATCCAAGCTGCCTTCTTTAATGCGGTTTCCAATCGACATTACAAAAAAGGTAGTGGGCTCCCACTTTAAATAATACGTTAACTACGTCAAAGAGCTACCACCGCACAATGCATTTTAGGTTCGAACAAAAAAGAACGCAGCGTATGCATACACATTGCATTAGAATGTGTTATATATATGTAATTTGGCGTTTGAAACAAGCACTAGAAGGGACACATGCCAAAAGAAGCAGACACGAAGCTAACTGCAAAGAGACGACTGAAAACATGCCTGTTCCTACAGACGCATTGCAGGACAAATATGTACTAGGCACATGTCCAGACCGTATGAATATTTGTTTTGAAGTTATTCCCAGCATTTAGCATTTCTATGGCAAAATGGCCGCCTGTAAATTCGCATGTTACGCCCAGAACCACCCTAGAGTGGTGTCAAACTGAAAAATGACACCTAGGATCATTTTATGTCAATGACCTCAGATAGCACAGCAGACATAAGATAGCAGATATTCATACCAGCAGGGCCTATTCATTTTTATATTTCAGGGCAAATGTTGTTTAGCCACACCCTGATTTGTCTGTGCGGTTTTCGCAAAAATAACTTCATGAGTCATCAAAGTTAAATTTATTTTCAATGCATGAAAGCAAAGTTTCTGAAACACTTACATAGCTTCAAAGACTATAAGTTGTTGAGTGCTGACGTGGCTAATTACTTTCATCATGTTATTAGTTGGACAAGTAAAGTATGGGCAGCAATAGCATAAGATGATATATTCCAAGAATGTGCAACAACGTTTCAGCTTGATGCATTCTTCAAGGTGACAAGTGGGCTGTTTTAAAACTACATGGAACAGAGGGTTTTTAAGTTTTATATCGTCACGCGACCCTACATCTACCACTCACTACAGGTTGGCGAAAGACACACAGACGAGGTATCCGAAAGCACGTGCACACAAACGTAAACGTATTGATCAGTTGTGGATATTCACCGCCCGGTTCACAGTCAACAAGGAACATGTGCACATGGAATCGGCGTAACACTCCTGTTGGGCGTCATCAGCTGTCATGACCTTGATGTGTGGGTGAAAGTGTGTGTTGTGTGTGTGTGTGTGGGTGTGTGTGTGTGTGTGTGTGTGTGTGTGTGTGTGTGTGTGTGTGTGTGTGTGTGTGTGTGTGTGTGTGTGTGTGTGTGTGTGTGTGTGTGTGTGTGTGTGTGTGTGTGTGTGTGTGTGTGTGTGTGTGTGTGTGTGTGTGTGTGTGTGTGTGTGTGTGTGTGTGTGTGTCTGTGTGTGTATTTGCGTTAGTATGTGTGGATGCAAGAGTAGGTGTTATTTGTGTAGTGTGTCTGTATGGTGTGTGTGTGTGTGTGTGTGTGTGTGTGTGTGTGTGTGTGTGTGTGTGTGTATTTGCGTTAGTATGTGTGGATGCAAGAGTAGGTGTTATTTGTGTAGTGTGTCTGTATGTGTGTGTGTGTGTATTTGCGTTTGTATGTGTGGATGTAGGAGTAGGTGTTATTTGTGTAGTGTGTCTGTATGTGTGTGTCTGTGTGTATTTGCGTTAGTATGTGTGGATGCAAGAGTAGGTGTTATTTGTGTAGTGTATCTGTATGTGTGTGTGTGTGTGTATTTGCGTTAGTATGTGTGGATGCAAGAGTAGGTGTTATTTGTGCAGTGTGTCTGTATGTGTGTGTGTGTGTGTGTGTGTGTGTGTGTGTGTCTGTGTGTATTTGCGTTAGTATGTGTGGATGCAAGAGTAGGTGTTATTTGTGCAGTGTGTCTGTATGTGTGTGTGTGTCTGTGTGTATTTGCGTTAGTATGTGTGGATGCAAGAGTAGGTGTTATTTGTGCAGTGTGTCTGTATGTGTGTGTGTGTCTGTGTGTATTTGCGTTAGTATGTGTGGATGCAAGAGTAGGTGTTATTTGTGCAGTGTGTCTGTATGTGTGTGCCTTTCCCGCCACTGTCCCCGCTTCATTTGTCACCGCTCCCTTGGTCATGTATGCTACTCGTACTGCGTGGGTCAATTTTATCCCGGAGTCCCGGAGATGTGCCAATGCAGTCTTCAGTGACTAAATGGGCCGCCTTCGCTGTTTTCCTTCTAAATGTATTCTCTATCCTAACTATTCTGTGTGCCCCGTTACAATCTGGGAGGTGACCTACTGTGTCTGCGTGGATTGCTATGACACTGGGTAGCCCATGATTACGCCAGTCTCCATTGTCCTACCTCATCTGTTCCCTAGTGGAGGGGCTTGTCTCACCGATATGCGCCTGTTCACAACATCCACCCAGGATCTTCTATATAGCCGACTCATTGTCATCATCGAATTTTGGATGCGGAACACAAATGATGTGCCTAGTATTCTGCCCAGTGGATTCAACTTTTCTTGCTAGGCCTCCCATATAACGGGGAATAGGTATGGCATTGTGCTGTGCGGGAACTATAACGGATGCAACGAAGACATGGTGACAAATCTCTCCCACATAAAGCTCAAGAACGTGGAGATTGAAATGCTCTCCTCGGGCCTTAAGTTCTCCACGGGAAATAATAATCGTGATTTGCTTGACATCATCAAGTCGAACTACCGCTGCCCGGATAGTGATTTAGACAGAGGGTCCAACAAGATGTGTCTGTATGCATGCAAGTGACACCAGCAACAGCTCCTTCTGCATTGCCAAGGCGGTGCATACAAGCTCTGCATAGACTGAAGCAAGACAAGGACATTTTAATAACGAGTGAAGATCAAGGTCAAGTATAGTTGCATTAAACACTGATGACTGTAAGAGAAAGATGATTGACCTACTCTCAGATGCAACAGCTTACCGTAAAGTCAAACAAGGGACTACACAGAAAAAAAATATGACAGGTTGAACAAGGTGAAGCGATTGCTGGAGAGATCGGCAAAGGGAAAAATACCACTATATCTGCTGGAGGAAAACCCTAGGCCCCCCAGCATGGGGGTTCTTCCAAAACGCACAAGCCGGAGGTTCCAACGCACCCCATCATCTCGGGAATAGGGAGTGCACCACACGACTCGCGAAAATACTTGCCAAACCTCTGTCTGGCTTACTTGTATTTGTGACGTTCTTCATATGCAGCTAAGTCAATACCACTGTAGTTAATTAGGTGTATTTTCCATCCCCAACGTTTGCTTGCTTCCTGTCTCTGCCTTTGTGTCCCCACTGCTCCAGCGCTCGATAATGCGGTCAATCAGCGTGTAATTTTCGAGGGACAGGCCAGCTCGCCTTTTGTTGTCAGAGGAAGCCGGCCGGCTTTCGGTGCGCAGGGGCGTGCGGGGACGCCCCGACTGATTGCTCTCCGGGCTCTCGTTGGAAGAGCTGCTGACCCAATCGGTCGGACAATGGGGCCGCTTTGTCTGGCGAGCGCAAAAACAACGCGGCCGGGGCACGGAAGGGGACGAGTCGAGCTCGACAGACGGCTGGCCGGACCGCGCGGCAGCTAGGCGACCCGCCGCCTGCCGCCACTGTGCGGGACCGCCGACCGGTCACAACACCGGCCCGACACGCGACCTGCCGCCGGCCCCACCGCATAGGACTGCCGACCGGTCACAACACCGGCCCGACACACGACCCGCCGCCTGCCGCCACTGTGCAGGACCGCCGACCGGTCACAACACCGGCCCGACACGCGACCCGCCGCCTGCCGCCACTGTGCGGGACCGCCGACCGGTCACAACACCGGCCCGACACGCGACCCGCCGCCTGCCGCCACTGTGCAGGACCGCCGACCGGTCACAACACCGGCCCGACACGCGACCCGCCGCCTGCCGCCACTGTGCGGGGACCGCCGACCGGTCACAACACCGGCCCGACACGCGACCCGCCGCCTGCCGCCACTGTGCGGGACCGCCGACCGGTCACAACACCGGCCCGACACGCGACCTGCCGCCTGCCGCCACTGTGCCGGACCGCCGACCGGTCACAACACCGGCCCGACACGCGACCCGCCGCCTGCCGCCACTGTGCGGGACCGCCGACCGGTCACAACACCGGCCCGACACGCGACCCGCCGCCTGCCGCCACTGTGCAGGACCGCCGACCGGTCACAACACCGGCCCGACACGCGACCCGCCGCCTGCCGCCACTGTGCGGGACCGCCGACCGGTCACAACACCGGCCCGACACGCGACCCGCCGCCTGCCGCCACTGTGCAGGACCGCCGACCGGTCACAACACCGGCCCGACACACGACCCGCCGCCTGCCGCCACTGTGCAGGACCGCCGACCGGTCACAACACCGGCCCGACACGCGACCCGCCGCCTGCCGCCACTGTGCAGGACCGCCGACCGGTCACAACACCGGCCCGACACACGACCCGCCGCCTGCCGCCACTGTGCAGGACCGCCGACCGGTCACAACACCGGCCCGACACGCGACCCGCCGCCTGCCGCCACTGTGCGGGACCGCCGACCGGTCACAACACCGGCCCGACACGCGACCCGCCGCCGGCCGCCACTGTGCGGGACCGCCGACCGGTCACAACACCGGCCCGACACACGACCCGCCGCCTGCCGCCACTGTGCAGGACCGCCGACCGGTCACAACACCGGCCCGACACGACCCGCCGCCTGCCGCCACTGTGCAGGACCGCCGACCGGTCACAACACCGGCTCGACACACGACCTGCCGCCTGCCGCCACTGTGCAGGACCGCCGACGGGTTGCCGCCGACCGGTCACAACACCGGCCCGACACACGACCCGCCGCCTGCCGCCACTGTGCGGGACCGCCGACCGGTCACAACACCGGCCCGACACGCGACCCGCCGCCTGCCGCCACTGTGCGGGACCGCCGACCGGTCACAACACCGGCCCGACACGCGACCCGCCGCCTGCCGCCACTGTGCAGGACCGCCGACCGGTCACAACACCGGCCCGACACGCGACCCGCCGCCTGCCGCCACTGTGCAGGACCGCCGACCGGTCACAACACCGGCCCGACACGCGACCCGCCGCCTGCCGCCACTGTGCGGGACCGCCGACCGGTCACAACACCGGCCCGACACGCGACCCGCCGCCTGCCGCCACTGTGCGGGACCGCCGACCGGTCACAACACCGGCCCGACACGCGACCTGCCGCCGGCCCCACCGCGCGACGGGGCCGCCGACCGGTCACAACACGGCCAGGACGCGCGGCCACGGCCACGGCCACGGCCACGCGCGACGCTATTTGTCCACCGCCACTTGGTCGGAGACGCGGTGTTTTGGTGGTCGGCAGACAGGACGGCTCGGCACGGCATTTTATCGCCGACACTGATCGTCCGGGAATGCTGCGCCGCGCCGAATGTCGGCCCACGGCGCAGGAGCGCTGTGTCTGATGTATCACCATGGCACAGGAGCGCCATGCCTAGCGTATCACCATGGCACAGGAGCGCCATGCCTAGTGTATCACCATGGCACAAGAGCGCCGTGCCTAGTGTATCACCATGGCACAAGAGCGCCGTGCCTAGTGTATCACCATGGCAGAGGAGCGCCGTGCCTAGTGTAGCACCATGGCACAGGAGCGCCATGTCTAGGGTATCACCATGGCACAAGAGCGCCGTGCCTAGTGTATCACCATGGCACAGGAGCGCCGTGTCTAGTGTATCACCATGGCACAAGAGCGCCATGCCTAGTGTATCACCATGGCAGAGGAGCGCCATGCCTAGTGTATCACCATGGCACAAGAGCGCCATGCCTAGTGTATCACCATGGCAGAGGAGCGCCATGCCTAGTGTAGCACCATGGCACAAGAGCGCCGTGTCTAGTGTATCACCATGGCACAGGAGCGCCGTGCCTAGTGTATCACCATGGCACAAGAGCGCCATGCCTAGTGTATCACCATGGCAGAGGAGCGCCATGCCTAGTGTATCACCATGGCACAAGAGCGCCATGCCTAGTGTATCACCATGGCAGAGGAGCGCCATGCCTAGTGTAGCACCATGGCACAAGAGCGCCGTGTCTAGTGTATCACCATGGCACAGGAGCGCCGTGCCTAGTGTATCACCATGGCACAGGAGCGCCGTGTCTAGTGTATCACCATGGCACAGGAGCGCCGTGCCTAGTGTATCACCATGGCACAGGAGCGCCGTGCCTAGTGTATCACCATGGCACAAGAGCGCCATGCCTAGTGTATCACCATGGCGCAGGAGCGCCATGTCTAGGGTATCACCATGGCACAGGAGCGCCATGCCTAGTGTATCACCATGGCACAAGAGCGCCATGTCTAGTGTATCACCATGGCGCAGGAGCGCCATGTCTAGGGTATCACCATGGCACAGGAGCGCCATGCCTAGTGTATCACCATGGCACAGGAGCGCCGTGCCTAGTGTAGCACCATGGCGCAGGAGACGAGTCGGTCCGGACCGAAGTCGGGAGCTGACCAGCTACCAGAGCTGGAGAAACATCACCAAGCCCGACGTGACTCCAAGATAACTAAAGACAACACGTGACTCAACCGGAGCCGACCGACAGATGGTGCTCTGATGTGTTCTGATGGTGCTCTGATATTGCACTGATGGTGTTCTGATAGTGCGCTGATATTGATCTTATGGTGCTCTTGTATGTTCTGGTGATCCTCTGATGGTGCTCTGATGGTGCTCTGGTGTGTTCTGATGGTATTCTGATGGTGCGCTGATAGTGTCATGATGGTACTCTGATACTGTTCGGATAGTGGTCTGATGGTGCTCTTGTGTGTTCTGGTGATGCTCTGATTGTGCTCTGATGGTTCTCTGGTGTGTTCCGATGGTGCTCTGATTGTGTTCTGATTGTGTTCTGATGGCGTTCTGATGTGTTTTGATGGTGACTTGATGTTCTGTGATGGTGACTTGATGTTCTGTGATGGTGCTCTGATGCTATCTGATGGTGCTCTGACGTGTTCTGATGATGCTCTGATGTGTTCTGCACTAACCCCCGGCGGTCCGACACCACCCTCTAGCTCCTACACCGATGGCCCCCAGAGTCACTCACAGTCTCTGCGGGCCGTCCTTGAATCACGTGACACAGCTATGCACCTCGGCACATATTGCGGCCTCTTGGCTTCCATTGTGACCCTGCTCCTGGCGCTGCGGGTTATGTACGGTGAAGCCTGTCACGGTTCTTCTGCACCAACTATCGAGACTGTAGCCTGTAAGCCCTCACATGCCGGAGGACGCGAACAACGCCATGATAAGAAGCAAATGCTGCGCAATCACAATTGCCTTCACAAGGTACGCCCAGTGGCGGCATGCTCGAACGGAACATGAGAGAGAAAGCTGTCACGAGGTTACAGGCTACTGCGAGCTGGCGAAGCGGCAGGTTACACGAGGCGAGACGGCCAGGCGAATGCGGAGCACAAAACAAACATGGGGCTATATTTTGGTTATATACGGATGTCGTAAATATCAGAACGTGCTGAATGGGCCTCTTGGGAAAACGAAGGCATGCGTAGATAGAACAACCATTGTGAGTGTGGAGCCTAGTGGATGTTGTACGCCGCCGGTACATCAGAACTGTGAGAAGAACTCGTTCGAACTGATCGGCGTGTGGTCCATTCTGAACAATGCTGCTGTGTTCTGACATAGCAAACCTGCGTGCACAGCGGGCTAACGTGACGAGATCATTCGGATCCTGTTTTGTGTTGCTGGACGTTTTAAAAGGAAGGTGTCCTATTGTTCCATTGGACAGTATTCCTAGTTCCTTGACGCGACGCTAAAAAAGTTACGCATATTATTAATTGTCACACCAAGTCCTCGTTGATATACAAAGGCCACAACTGCGACCCAGTTTCAGTTTCAGTTCAGTGATCAACTTCTAGTTCAGGTGATGATCATTCAACTATATTATGATGGTCTTCTTGTAGCAGACAGGGAACTATTTGTTGGAGGTAACCTGGTGCCAATACATGACTTGTGTAATATCTTAAATAGATTCAAGTCATCAACATATGCAACATATTCAGCTACAATAACAGCACAGTAGGTCATTACTAGTCGCACAGACAGCGAGAAGGGAAGATAAGCAGGATGGCGTGGCATTCCAAGATGAAGCTTCCTATGTTGTATCTCCCTTGCATTGATTAAAACAATGGTTGGCTTCCCCGGGTCGCGGTGAAACGAACATTTTCCAGGACCGCTGCGGAGATATCACGTGGCCAGCGACTTAGCCCGCACGCTGCCCCGCGTAATGGCGCACTGCGAGCGCCGGAAAGCGGCGCCATTTCCGAGCTGGCGCGCGCGCCGACCGCCACACAGATCCGACCGGCGGAGAACGACGGCATCCCAACAACGGCAGCGATCGGCTGCGACAGAAGAGCCCACTAACGCGCCGACAAAAACGCCCGCTCCCACCGGAGCGCGGCCTGTCCGTGGCGTGTGCGCCACACACGGAGCGGCGACGGCGGCCAACGCGACGCGGCGGCGGCGCGCGGCCAACGTGGCGCGCAGCGGCGTCGGGCGTCGCCGGGGCTCGCGCGCTGATGAATGCGCCTCCGGTCGGCGAAGGTGAGCACACAAAAAAAACGCCGCCATCACAACGAATGGATGACACTGAAAGTGAGGGAGAGCGAGAGCGATAGCAAGAGCGAGAGCGAGAGCGAGAGCGAGAGCGAGAGCGAGAGCGAGAGCGAGAGCGAGAGCGAGAGCGAGAGCGAGAGCGAGAGCGAGAGCGAGAGCGAGAGCGAGAGCGAGAGCGAGAGCGAGAGCGAGAGCGAGAGCGAGAGCGAGAGCGAGAGCGAGAGCGAGAGCGAGAGCGAGAGCGAGAGCGAGAGCGAGAAAGCGAGAGAGAGATTCAATCTGCCTGTGGCACTTTGTGTAATAACTGACGATCGAGACTAGGCTACGCTTCGTTCACAGGAGATACTGGGTCTCGAAGTTCTCGCGAGATACTGAAGCGCTCTGTCATCGTGAGATAACTGCAGTGCTGGTGTTTGATGAGATAACTGTCACTGGCCCGACAAAGTGCATTCGTGTTGTGGGGCATAAGAATAGTGAGTTCGCAAGGAACATGGTGGCCGATGCTGGGTCTGCGCGGGAGCCAGATGAGTATCTGGGCGCTAGAGCTCTCTGCTCCTCTGGGAGCCAAAGCAGTAAGGGGGCGCTACCACTGTGTGAACCAGAGCAGCAACAGGGCGCCATTACTGTGGGAGCCAGACCAGTAACGGTGCGCCACCACTGTGGGAGCCAGAGCACTAAAGGGGCGCCACCCTCTGTGGGAGCCAGATCAGTAACGAAGTGCCATCACTGTGGGAGCCAGAGCACTAAAGGTGCGCCACCACTGTGGGAGCCAGATCAGTAACGGGGCGCCACCACTGTGGGAGCCAGAGCATAAAGGTGCGCCACCACTGTGGGAGCCAGATCAGTAACGGGGCGCCACCACTGTGGGAGCCAGAGCAGTAACGGAGCGCCACCACTGTGGGAGCCAGATCAGTAACGGGGCGCCACCACTGTGGGAGCCAGATCAGTAACGGGGCGCCACCACTGTGGGAGCCAGATCAGTAACGGGGCGCCACCACTGTGGGAGCCAGATCAGTAACGGGGCGCCACCACTGTGGGAGCCAGATCAGTAACGGGGCGCCACCACTGTGGGAGCCAGAGCAGTAACGGGGCGCCACCACTGTGGGAGTTAGAGCCGGGATCGGGTCCTGCCATTGGGAGCCGGAACAGTATAATAGTATAGAATAGCATCGTAGCGCACAGCTTCACAATTCGTTCAGAAATGCAATGTTTCAGACAAATGCTCTCAGATAGCATTTGTTCAGGTAGCCAATAATATCAGGAAGGCGATCACATTGGTTCCATCTCCCGAATAAATGATAGCTTTTCAGCTTTGATTAGCTTTGAGTTGAGTTTTCACACAATTACATTCATTTCTATGCCCTACCCCGAGTTTTAATTGATCGCATTCGATATCTCCTAATGTAACCATACCATTCCACTTATTATTTTAAGTTTTCACTGTGTCTTCAAACACACCAACATCACTCTCACAATTCAGCACGTCTTGGGAAGTTCTGCGTTGAAAAACTCTTCAGTATCACGATAGCAGGCGTACCAAATCCGTGTGCGCGAACATAAAGCCCGGGCTAATCGGCTGCGCCGGCCAATTCTCTCGGCAGCGGAGATCGCACCACGCAGCGCCCTTCAGCCCGGCCGCGTGTTCAGATCAGCACCGATCGGTGCGAAAAACACGAGCCGCCCACGCACCTCGGCCGCATACCTCGGCTGCCGGCCGACAAAGGCGCCGGGCGGAATGGTTCCGCACGGCCGTGTCGCACCACCCCGGCCGTCCATTCATCACCCGGACAGGGCCACCGTTTTATTGGCATCTCCACCCTGGGCGCCCGCCCTCTCGCACCCGTCCACGCGGCGTGTAATTATACACATGGGGGCACAGTCCGGGGGTGGGGCACAGTCCGGAGGCAGGGCACAGACCGGAGCGAGTCCAGCCCCGGACGGAATCTGAACACCGTGCGCCGGTCTGGCTGGCCTCCGATGCGATGTGTTGGTCTGCCTGCAGTGAGCCGCCAGCTGATGAGGTTAGTCGATGACCGCCAGCTGATGATATTTGCAAATCTCCGTCGGCTGATGAGATTGGTCAATCTCCGCCAGCTGATGGGATTGGTCAATCTCCGTCGGCTGATGAGATTAGTCAATCTCCGCCAGCTGATGGGATTGGCCAATCTCCGTCGGCTGATGATATTTGAAAATCATCGTCGGCTGATGATATTTGCAAATCATCGTCGGCTGATGAGATTTGCAAATCTCCGTCGGCTGATGAGATTGGCCAATCTCCGCCAGCTGATGCGATTGGCCAATCTCCGCCAGCTGATGCGATTGGCCAATCTCCGTCGGCTGATAAGATTGGCCAATGTGACGATGTTGCTGAAATACCGTTTGCACCTTCCCAGCTTTGCCTGCCCGGCATTGGGGATGAGTAGTCTAGGGGTAAGTTGCCCGTCTCACAGTCGAACGGTTGTGGGGTTCGGGTCTCGCCTGTCGCCACTCTTCGCCCGCGGCCAATCGGCGTGAGAGATTGGCGACGCTGCATGACTTAACGGTCGACGTGTCGTAAAATCGACAAGCACCAAGCTGCCCGGCATTGTTGGCATTAGCAGATTACAATGGCGTGGCCAAGGACGGAGTTCTAATTAAGTCAGAACTGCACCGTGTTCCAGGCCATGTATATATATTTTTTTTGGGTAAACCAGTGCCTATACGGCACCTCTGGGGACACGAGCGAGCTGGGGAAAGTGCTAATTATAAGTGCCTTGAAGTCGAATCGCCATATATATCAGGCATAGGCGTCTTGCCTTGACCGTTCACACAGATGTGAGCTTTCAAGCATATATGCAGAGTCGGATGAGTCGGATGAGATGCACTCGCAAAATTGCACTACTTCAGGCAAACACATAAAACGTTAGCCCTCCTTCCAGCTGAGCTCGATACCACGGGGTAAGAAATAGTCACTTACCCACTTGCGAACCGGGTCGGATGACAACTGCCGGTTGCGGTGCTGGGTGTGTGGTGAGCTGCCGGCTGCGGTGCTGGATGTATTGTAAGCTGCCGGCTGCGGTGCTGGGTGTATGGTGAGCTGTCGTTTGCGGTGCTGGATGTATGGTAAACTGTCGGTTGCAGTGCTGGGTGTATTGTAAGCTGCCGGCCGCGGTGCTGGGTATATGGTGAGCTGCCAGCTGCGGAAATATCGCCGGAAACCCCAATTTAAATGCCGATTGAGAGCACTTCAAGAGATATATTGTGATGAAAGGTGATATTTCAAAATGAAAAGAGCAGAGCTGGCTCTGAGTGAACTCAAAAGAAGTTGAGCTGGTGCATTGCACCGTGAAACACTGCTAAGCATCGCCTGCGGGCGTACATGTCGCTGCTAATCGTATTCTTTGAACCAAGATTACCGAATCTACAGCCGCACACCACTGACTGGCGGAGCTTGCTTTACCCCTCCCTCTTCCCTACCTCTCCATGCCTGTCTCCAACATCTCAGGACCGAGTTCAACCGTCCAAACGGCAAATGTTAGCCCCAGGCCGCGTATTCTCAGGTCGTAACAAGCGATTCTTTGTTTCAGACCGACAAGGAAGAGCACAGCTCCAGACTCAACAGCTAAGCGGAACGTGCTTCCTAATCTCAATGCTAGTGACACGAAATACGGCAGCACAGGATGGGAAGTCCGTCAAAACGATGAAGTTAAGACAAATGGGAGGTACGTTGATCTGTTAGTTTAACTTTTTTTGTTCAACGATCGCAGGTCAGGGTCACTTGTGGTCAAGGTGATGGAATGATTGTCTTCATTTCTGAAATGGACAAATCAGGGTGCTGAGCATTGCTTGCTTGGTTAGCATTTGAGCAATGGAGGTGTGCGAGCAAGGACAAGTTGTGAAGGCGCAGTGCAGCCCACTTTTCATGGACGTTGGTGGTTCGCGCCTCGTCTTGAGGGTTCTTGTTTGCAGTCACGCTCGATGGAGCATGACAAAGCTAATGTGATACAGCCGCACCATGCATTACATCAAGCTGAGCTGTTCTCACACAGAGCCAGGTATGACCGTTTGCTTTGCTTTTACGAACCTTCACCACAGTATATTCCTCATATAATAGGAACTATCGAGCTGTGTCCAAACAAGGGCTTGCGGCGAAATTCCTGCACGCGGGCAACTCCCCTCGCCGACGCAGACACTTGCCATCTGTTCCTGGCATCATATAGACAAACGCTTGCATGCGCACTACAGGAATTGCGTCCCGGGTTCTTGTGCTAATTCCCGGGGAAGGATGGCGCTTTTTAGTTCTGACCTGGGTCATGCAATTTGACGAATGCATCGCGATTCGGACGCAACAAACTCATGCATCGTGACAGTTCGCACTCGTCGACAACTCCGCAGCTTCTCTCCGAACGCCAGACTTCCGCACATCACATACCACACATCACCGACCACACATCACACACATCACCGACCACACATCACACACATCACCGACTACACATCATACACATCACCGACCACACATCACCGACCACACATCACACACATCACCGAACACACATCATACACATCACCGACCACACATCATACACATCACCGACCACACATCACCGACCACACATCATCTACCACACATCACCTACCACACATCACACACATCACCGAGCACACATCATACACATCACCGATCACACATCATGCACATCACCGACCACACATCATACACATCACCGACCACACATCACCGACCACACATCACCGACCACACATCACCGACCACACATCACCGACCACACATCACACACATCACCGAACACACATCATACACATCACCGACCACACATCATACACATCACCGACCACACACCATACACATCGCCGACCACACATCACACACATCACCGAACACACATCATACACATCACCGACCACACACCATACACATTACCGAACACACATCATACACATCACCGACACACACATCATACACATCACCGACCACACATCACACACATCACCGACCACATACACATCACCGACCACACATCACACATCACCGACCACACATCACACACATCACCGACCACACATCACACACATCACCGACCACACATCATACACATCACCGACCACACATCATACACATCACCGACCACACATCATACACATCACCGACCACACATCACACACATCACCGACCACACATCACACACATCACCGACCACACATCACACACATCACCGACCACACATCATACACATCACCGACCACACATCACACACATCACCGACCACACATCATACACATCACCGACCACACATCATACACATCACCGACCACACATCATACACATCACCGACCACACATCACACATCACCGACCACACACAACATACATCACCGACCACACATCATGCATATCACCGACTACACATCATACACATCACCGACCACACATCACACATCATACACATCACCGACCACACATCACACACACACCACCGACCACACATCACACACATCACCGACCACACATCATACACATCACCGACCACACATCACACACACACCACCGACCACACATCACACACATCACCGACCACACATCACACACATCACCGACCACACATCACACACATCACCGACCACACACCATACACATCGCCGACCACACATCGCACACATCACCGACCACACACCATACACATCACCGACCACACATCACACACATCACCGACCACACACCATACACATCACAGATCACACATCATACACATCACCGACCACACATCACACTCGTCACTGACCCGCCACATCCGGCGGACGTCCGTGGAGCCGTCGGCCGACCGTCGGTCGCGGACTTCAGCTCGGCAGCTGGGCGGGTCGTGCCAAGTACTGCGATGCGGCAGACAGCGGCCGACAAGTTCGGACGGCTGGAGCTACGACTTCCTATCTAATACGACAGCTGCGGCTGTGTGGCCAACGTCGCTACAGAAATGTGCCGCTCAAGTTCATCGATAATGTCTGCAGAAGAGATAAAACGAACAATTGGCCAGCATCACCACAAAAACGGTATGCCGATGAGTAATTGCCAGTGTGATGGCATGGCATGGCTGTGGCTGTACGACGCATTCAGAGGCTGAGGCCATATGGTGTCACCTGCCGCTCATCCTGGAAAAAGCGGCGGGCATCGCGGGGAATCGAACCACGCACCTCTGGCATGCCAGACGACCAGCATTACCACTGAGCAAGACATCACAGCAAGAGCGGCATCGTTTGCATACTGTTTTTAGTCTATGGTATAAGGCTGTAAATTTATTTATAAACTACATTTTTGCACCTCACCCTGACGAACGCACGTAAACAGGAGTTGCTTATTTGACATATAATTACCAACGCAATGGTTGTTCGAGTCCCCACCTCGGGGCGGGGATGGCCGAGTGGTTAAGGTGTCGGGCTATGGGTACCAAAGGTCCCGGGTTCGACACTAGCGCCAATCAGGACATTTCCCAAACCCGCGGCCCACCGGCGAAACAGTGTGGGCGGCGCCATTAGCCGTGAATGTGCATAAAGTGCGTCGTGAACCACCCAATAAACAAACAACAACGAGTCCCCACCTCCACCCCCAGTCCTCCAGTGGTGTGCATCTGACTGGAGCAGTCCTGGAGACTCGTGGATCAGAGTTCGCGACTCTGACCAAAGCGAGAGGAGACGGAGCATAGCCTGGAGGCGGATCAGGTCAGTTGACCACTTGACTACACACATCACTGGACGTTATGGTCGACGAATCGCTATTTAAATGGGATGCCTATGTAACCCTTAGCTGTTAATCGATACACTTGGTGAGCTAAAGTTTCGAGTGATTACATCCACAAATATATTTCACGTACTTTTAAAAGGATTTAAATGAATGGCGAATGGATGGCATGCAGACAGACTGCTGAATGGTAGGTTGACTTTTAGTTCATGATTTACAGGACCATTAGTATTGCTAGGTTTTCCGACCATTTATATTCATTTACTTCTCGGTTCCGATATTATACCATGGACTGACCTAAGACAGGTTGAAAACCCTGCGCATACCCCAATGACTAGTCAAAATGTCCGCCGGTCCCGACCGGGCTCTCCGACCTGGCTCTCCGACCGGGCTCTCCGACCTGGCTCTCCGACCTGGCTCTCCGACCGGGCTCTCCGACCTGGCTCTCCGACCGGGCTCTCCGACCGGGCTCTCCGACCGGGCTCTCCGACCGGGCTCTCCAACCTGGCTCTCCGACCGGGCTCTCCGACCTGGCTCTCCGACCGGGCTCTCCGACCTGGCTCTCCGACCTGGCTCTTCGACCGGGTTCTTCTCTCTGATAGGAGGTATTGTCTGGTCATCTACTGGCAGATGGTCCCGCAGTGCATCATTCGTTAGACTCCTGGATATATCACTACAAATGCAGTATGCCGAGCGGCCTGGTTGGTGGTCTTACTTGGCTATGGCACGCATGTCCACGTGGCACTGGCACCATCAACGTGGCACTGGACGGCACCGCCGAGTTGCACCATCCACGATTCTGACGGAAGCAGAAAGGTCGCCAATGTCGTGCAGCTTGGTCAGCCCGTTCAGCAAGCAGTCAACTGACATCGAGGACAGCCACATGCAGACATTCGAGTCTCAGCTGAAACACAAGCTGGCGTTTTCTCGTGAGTCGTATGCGTAGCCTACATGTGCACTGCGCACTGTGAAAATGCATTTGCTTTCATCCCTTCACCACGGCTTCACCACCAATCCCTTCATCATCCCACCACCAATGCGTCATCTCTTCTCGAATTGGCGACTCGAGCCATACAAAGTCATTAAGCCAGTAAATGTGCTTAAGCAATATGCATATGAATGCGCTGAAATACAATATTCCCGACTTTTGTTCGGCGCATTAAACGCTTAGCATCTCTCGTCAGAAACTCCGACCAGGCTGGTAGTTCATTGTCAGCAGCAAGCAGGAGTCGCATCTGCTTGCTTCGTCGGCTTACTATGCGCCGTTCTCGTGTCTCGGAGCGCATGTCTGTTGTTGGCGACACATTCACCCGGTGCAACACTTGGACATCGTGAGTTGCTTCCTGCGGCGTTGATGCGAGCATTCCGCGCACTCACATCCTCTCCCGCGCCGACAATCAGACACTCACAGTCCAGACAACCAGACAGTCAAACAGTCAGACAGTCAGACAATCAGACAGTCAGACAGTCAGACAGTCAGACAGTCAGACAGTCAGACAGTCAAACAGTCAGACAGTCAGACAGTCAGACAGTCAGACAGTCAGACAGTCAGACAATTATACAGTCAGACAGTCAGACAGTCAGACAGTCAGTCAGACAATTAGACAGTCAGACAGTCAAACAGTCAGACAGTCAGACAGTCAGAGTCGTGGAACTGGCTGGCCGACGAAAACAAAAAGAAGTAAAATTGTAAAGTCATCAAGTCATAAGTTGTTTAGACTTAATAAGAGCTTCAAGGGCCCATCCAGTTAAGTCTATACATGGAAGATGCCATAAGCCCAGTAAAAAGACCCACCCCAACCTTCACCACCTACTAAAGAAACCATCCACCAACATCCCACACACCTAGCTACCCTAGCTGTCCAGCGTTATTCCCATGATTTTCAATACATGTGAATTGAATGCCCTACCAAAAACTTTCAAACCTCATCTATGCCCGCTTAACGAGGTTTGTGCCGTGTACATCCACCTTGCACTAATCTCACCCCATCCACCACAAATCAGAATTCAAAATCAAGATTTTCCTGTCTGAAAACATTGTCCATCATACTTTCAGATATATTCAATGAGGAACTTCCTACATTAGCAGGCAGCCTATTCCACTGATCAAAAACCCCTTGACTGAAGACCTGTTGTCGCTTAGCTATCCCACACCTCAACTTGTCTAACCCGAATTGATGACCCCTATGTGATACTCTAAACAGAAGAGCATCATTCGAACTGACCTGATCTAACCCTTTAACAATTTTGTACATTTCAATCATGTCCCCCTTAATCTCCTATACTTGAGTGAGTACATATCTAATGCCACAAGCCTTTCTCCATATTCTAGGTTACATATTACACTGATGAGTCTTGTTGCTTTGCGCTGCACTCTTTCTTGCATTTCGGTATCTTTTTCTAGGTAGGGGCCCATGCTTGAACAGAAAATTCCAAGTGGGGTCGCACATATGCTAAGTACAGTTTGTCATGACTGCCTTGCTCTTATATCTCACACTTCTATAAATAAGTCCCAGCATACTCAGTGCCCTGTTCCTAGCTGAGATACATTGCTTCTCATGTATCTATCGGTACTCATCCCGAGTACTGATATGTACTGCAATCAGTGCACGGGATGAGCAACGCAATCAGTACTCATCCCGAGTGGCGGCCACATAATGAACCGGTCAAATTGAATCTTCCGACCAGCGATGGACGGTCAGAGGGTAGCGGCCCCCTCCGGCGAGAAAACAACATTCCTGTGCTGACATCGACTGCTGTCGGGGCAAATATCGGTCGGGCACGCTGCGGATGAGCGGCCTGCGTTTCACGGTACTGCCGTTCACCGGCGACTCACGCGTGGCCAGCGGAGATGGGAGTGGAGGTGGGGGGGGGGGGGAGAGATCTCGGCCGCCGCTAATGGCTTCTGCCGGCCGCCGCCGGCCACGGGCCGAACAATCACAGACACCGCCGGCCGGGCGGGCGGCCCTCCGCCCTCACCCGGCCACAGCCGCCCACTAATGGGTCAGACGTCGGTAATCAGATTTTACAGTTGTCAGCGGCAAAGGACAGCCGCCACTGTAGCGGCGGCGACCGCCGCCGCCCGGCGCCCGTGTTTTCGTCCCAGCACAAATGCAATTGTTCGGCATAATGGGATTATCCTGCGGCCGGCCCCGAACTGTCACTGTCGGGGCGCGGTGACGCCAGTCTGGGTCAGCGAACCGAACCCCCGGCGCCGGCCGCAGCGGGCTGGCTGACAAAAAGCGGCCGACGTGTGGCGGCGGCGGACATCTGTGCCGCGGCAGTGATGCCGCAGGGACAGTGGCCGGCTCGAGAGCAGGGCTCGGCTCCGACCGCGGCGCGACCTGGCGGCTGAGCGATGGCAGAGCGTTCCACGAGCAGCCGCCGACGGCACCGGCAGATGGTGATAAATCATGGCTGAATGGCGTCGTAGGCAAACACGCTGGTCAATGTCGACAACGTCGACACCGCCGCGCTACCACATCACGCGAGCGAGCGGCACCAGCAGGCGGGACCACCAGACCGGCCGACAGATCCGAGGAGCATCGGAACCTCCACCGTGCACCCAGCAGCAGACTAGCGCTCGGCTGAGCCCCGTAATGTCGCGACACCTTCAGCTACGGCTCTGCTGTTCCGCGCCAGACCACCGGAGCTCACAATGCCGCCCGATTTGTCTGCACGTCTGGCCACGCTGCCGATGTCCGGGGTGGACTGGTTAAGCACGAAGACGGAAGCACATCGGTCGAGTTCGAGCCCATTGCGCTTTGATTTGAAGTCCGCCACCCCGGCCGGTGACCTCCGTCACACACAACGGCACAGTGACGGCGCAATGACGGAGCACGAGCAGTGACGGAGCCCGAGCAGTGACGGCGCAGTGACGGAACCCGCGCAGTGACGGCGCAAAGACGGAGCACGAGCAGTGACGGGGCCCCGCACAGTGACGGCGCAGTGCCGGCGCAGTGACAGTGCAGTGGCGGCGCAGTGACGGAGCCCGAGCAGTGACGGCGCAGTGAAGGAGCCCGCAACACGAGTAACAGGACTGCCATATACTACCACGGATTGCCCCGCATGGATCACAAACACCGCAACACGCACGGTATACTGAGCAGCATCAGTATGAAGATACCAGTGCAGTACCAAATACAGCATCGAGAGGCTGCCATATATCCTGATGATGATGCGTAGATCCAAGCCAGTGACTTTGACATCGTTCCCGCCCGAGGGCGGGCTAGATCATTCGGCCACTCGTTATACTATCTCGTTGATAATTCCACTTTCGCGTTATCGCTTTCCATGTTTCTCTTCCTTTTATGCCTCCTTCCTCTTTCTCTGACCTGTCTCGCTCTCTTGCTTGCTTGCGCTGTCCCGAACAGCCTCGTTTTTTCTCGCACCGAGCTGGCTGGCTCTCAACACCACCGTAGGCCAAAACTACCGCCTGCCGTCCGCGCCAAATCTGTCCGCGCCACACGCGCCGCGCCAAATCTGGTCGCGCCACGCTCCCCGCCGCATTGGCGGGAATTAACTCGCACGCGCAACGGGATGTTGGCAATTTGCTTTATGGGATCCCTTAATCTGTCAAATGGCAGCAGAACGGCCGGCAGACTTATTTGCATTCAGGAATGCGCGCGATGACGCTCCTTGCCAGCGCAAAAACTCTCAGCAGACGCTCGCGGTAAACAACATTGCCTATCTGAAAATCCACTTGAAGGCAATTTTCGAGTTGGCCCGGGTTAGCCGGAGGAGGTGCTAAAAACTCAGCGACATCATTCGTCGAGATGCTCAGCTGTTTGTTTTTGCAGCGGTTTTTAGCCTCCTGTGCGCCACATTGACGGCAGACGCCGTTAGCGCGGTGGGGAGCATTTTAATCACGACGTGGAACTTGAGTGGCAAGCATGTAAAGCGGGCGTCTCGCCCGCGCCAGAGGTCTCCGAGAGTGTCCGCAGTGGTGAGGGCTCGGGTGCCCTCCGCAGGTCGAATGTGCTCCGAGGAGAAGTGGCAGGCCGTTCTGGCTGGTCGCAACTCGGAAAAGATCTGTCGAAAATGCCACAGATCCCTTTGTCGGATTTCCATTCGATGGTGACGGAGGAAGGTTGGAGGTGTAACTGCTGCCTGTTTCCTCTGATAAGTGGTCAATGTCGTCATAGATTTTCGGTTTGTGTCGGTCAATTATGCAGCTGTGTTTCTGGGCTAAGCATGACGAGGCATTTGCGACTTCCGTGCACACTGAGCAATGTTCGTCAGCTGGGATAGGATATTTCATTACTTGGGTAGAGTTTCATAGAACACAATACTGAATTGATTATGTAGCAGCCTAGCACGTATGGTGTGAACAAATGGGTTGCATTGCAGCGTAATACATTCGGTGTCGAGAAGTTGGTCGTGGCAATTCAAATGTACTTTCATCTGAGACATCCTCACGCGATTCCTGAGACTCCTTTCGCCACATTACCATTAATCGAGCATGTTATGCTTGATGTATTTCATTAATCGAGCTTGGATGCATTTCATTAACACGCGCCCTGGAGAGCCTCCGAAAATCGCAGAAAGCAAATCTTTCTGTGAAGATTTGCATCTGGATGTTGCGCTGGTTCAGACTATGACGAGAAATAGGGTTCAACTACCTGTCAAGCTCAATTCTCCCTCATGTCCTTGGTGCAATATATTCACATGTATTGCAAGCATATGCCAGTGGTTGAATGAGCACACCGGTTGAAGCACAGTGCCAGTACAATACAGGCATGAACACAATTGCAAGATGGCGCGAGATGATATTTCAAATCCATGGTCATTTTGTATCCCATGGTAACGTTTCTTACACCATCGTTAATAGATGCCCTGTTCGGATTGCTTTGGTACTACGGTGTGACGTTTATCACGTTATTTTCGATGGTGGACTTCGGATTATAAATGGTGGCCGCACGAATGTGAAATGGTCAAAAAGAAAAAAAAGTTGATTGACCAGCAAAACCACTAACCTTAGCACACCCAAGGGAGTGGCCGGGCTCCTTTGTTTTTAGAGTATAAAGGGTGACAATGAACACGTCATCATCATTTAGCAAGCGATCCCGAGATCTTTGGAAAATTAAAGAACAGTCCTACTCTCCCTTTACTGAACAAATCAAAATCCGACGAGCGAGGAGTTTTGCCCATAACGGACCCTGCCTCCAAGAAAATCCATGGCGCGCACCTGGCCTTTGTGATTCACTCGGACCTTTCCCGGCTACGGAGGTGGTAACCGTCTGTCAATTATACGAATATGGTGACGGACCAAGGACATGATGACACCAGAAACTGAATTAATTCGAACAAAGCATGCTGCGATAGGATGTACGATTGTCACACGTAAGCACGAATAAAAACACACCACACTTTATTTATATATATATATATATATATGTATACATATATATGCTTACGTATTCCAAATGTCGCCTCGTTGCAGTGATCGTGCCGGATTTTTTTTATCCTGTAGGGTGAAGATGAGCCACCCAGACGAACCTGCTGATAACGTTGTCTGTGTATTTTTATGCCGAAGTATGCCTGTACAGTCAAGTGATGTTCACTTCATACCTGCACCTTGGATTCGTTCCCGCAGTCCTATGTGCTGTTACCAAGACTAGCAGTCATGCACCGGCGCTCTTCTGCTGTGCTGCCGTGATTACTACTACTGACGACAATCACAAAGCAGATCAACACCGTTTTTACACACGCATGCCGGCCGAAGGTGTGCGAGATGTCAAGATGCGCTCGCTCCCAGATCCCCTGTTACCGTCAGGGATGATCTTTCGCTTTGTATGGTCAGGAACCTCAAACGCTCCAGTGACAACACAGTCATTCCCCCGGTGCGAGCTGAGCCAGGACATGCCACAGCACGTGCTGGCTCATGTGCCGGATGATGCCAGGGTGCTGGCCGACTGTTCGGGCAGCCGCTGCCGCCCGCCGTACGCTGCCGACGGCACGCGACGTGTATCTGCGGTGACTGGCGCTGTTCGGTCTGCGCTGGCACCGACTGCCACTCTCGCTGCCGACGTCTGTCAGCTGTGGCACGACAGTGCTCTGCTCGGGTTAGCCTCGCAGTGGGTACGACTAGCTGTCGGCTCGACCGGTCCGTTTGACCGCGCTTTTAGGTCTGCGTGTCCACTGATTGGACCCGTGTGCTGCTCGGTCAGCAGTTAGACTGGTGAAGTGGTTGGTGCTACCCGGGGCTGCGGCTAGGATTTTCTGAAGGCGCAGTGGGCCCCAAATTTTGCCGAAACAGGCGGCACCACTATCGGTGCGCCGAAAGTCTCTGGTTTTGCCTGGTGGAAAACTCAAAGTTTTTGTTTCAGTCAGTGGCTTTTTGATTTATGAGTGTTACGGGCCCCCTTGGCTGCGCCTCTGCTTTTGCCCTTCACAAATTACAAGGACAGTCAAAGGCGACGAACATCCGCACGGCGCAAATGTTGCAGCACTCCAGCGAGGCTGTGGTCTGTTATATGTGGTCACATGAGAGCCTGGTCTGTTGTATGTGGTCATATGAGAGGCTGGTCTGTTGCATGTAGCCACATGAGAGCCTGGTCTGTTGTGTGTGGTCACATGAGAGCCTGGTCTGTTGTATGTGGTCACATGAGAGCCTGGTCTGTTGTATGTGGTCACATGAGAGGCTGGTCTGTTGCATGTAGTCATATGAGAGCCTGGTCTGTTGTATGTAGCCACATGAGAGGCTAGTCTGTTGCATGTAGCCACATGAGAGGCTGGCCTGTTGTATGTAGCCACATGAGAGCCTGGTATGTTGTGTGTAGCTACATGAGAGGCTGGTCTGTTGTATGTAGCCACATGAGAGGCTAGTCTGTTGTATGTAGCCATATGAGAGGCTGGTCTGTTGTATGTGGTCACATGAGAGGCTGGTCTGTTGCATGTAGTCATATGAGAGCCTGGTCTGTTGTATGTAGCCACATGAGAGGCTAGTCTGTTGCATGTAGCCACATGAGAGGCTGGCCTGTTGTATGTAGCCACATGAGAGCCTGGTATGTTGTGTGTAGCTACATGAGAGCCTGGTCTGTTGTATGTAGCCACATGAGAGACTGGCCTGTTGTATGTAGCCACATGAGAGCCTGGTCTGTTGTATGTGGCCACATGAGAGGCTAGTCTGTTGCATGTGGTCACATGAGAGCCTGGTCTGTTGTATGTGGTCATATGAGAGGCTGGTCTGTTGTATGTAGCCACATGAGAGGCTGGTCTGTTGCATGTAACCACATGAGAGCCTGGTCTGTTGTATGAGGTCACATGAGAGGCTGGTCTGTTGTATGTAGCCACATGAGAGGCTAGTCTGTTGTATGTGTTCACATGAGAGGCTGGTCTGTTGTACGTGTTCACATGAGAGGCTGGTCTGTTGTATGTAGCCACATGAGAGGCTGGCCTGTTGTATGTAGCCACATGAGAGGCTGGTCTGTTGTATGTGGTCACATGAGAGGCTGGTCTGTTGTATGTAGCCACATGAGAGGCTGGTCTGTTGTATGTAGCCACATGAGAGGCTGGTCTGTTGTATGTAGCCACATGAGAGGCTGGTCTGTGTGCCTGTTGTATGTGTCATGAGGCTGGTCTGTTGTGTGTGCGGGCTGCTCTGTATGTGGTCACATGAGAGGCTGGCCTGTTGTATGTGTCACATGAAGGCTATAGAGGGCTGCGGAGCGGGAGGCTAGTCTGTTGTATGTAGCCACATGGGAGGCTGGTCTGTTGTATGTGGTCACATGAGAGGCTGGTCTGCTGTATGTGGTCACATGGGAGGCCGGTCATGTGGTCACATGAGAGGGACGAATTGCAGACACGGTATCGAAGTCTTGCCCAATTTTGGCATGTGCCGTTGTGTACGTAGCGTAGTGCCTCGCATAAAAATATGGAGTGGTGTATCACGGAGGGGTCATCATGACTGTTGTTTGTTAACGTGGAACGCGAGCAGCAAAGGTAATTCGTGATGAATGTCGGCAAACATTGAGAATTAAAGGGCAGCTCTTATTAGGTGTGCAGAAAGTGGGAATTTAAGTGAAGTAGCCAAAAACATGGTACTGGGTTTCAAAAGTGAAACGCTTGGGTCGGGTCGGACCAGATTGAGTCGGATCGGACCAGATTGGGTCGGGTCGGGCCGAATTAGGTCGGATCGGCCGGATTGGGTTGGGTCTGGCTGGGCTGGGTCGCTCAGATGCACGTTCTTGGTGCCTGCCCTCGTCTTAACTGGAAGCATTTGTTTGCAGTTAGTGTCGCTGAGTCGCGGTTGATCAGTTTTGTGAGAATGCATCACTCGGTGTGTTTGGTAGTATGTCATGAGCGTTCCCTTCATGCATGGAGTTGAAAAAATGCTGCGCTATCAGTGTTTTTATGAAGAGTGATGCTGAGCACTGCATTTCAAGCAGGTGCATGCATGTGGCATTAATGTGGCCTGGGGTCCACTATTGTTGATGCTGCTGAATTATCGCTTCAGGAACGTTCGTCGCCCAATTGCAGGTTAGTGTGTCAGTTCCAAGTTGATAAATGGAATACCGCCCGATTTATATCCAAGGATATGTCGCTCCGTCGTCATTGTGATCTACCGTTATTTGCGCTTTCAGATTATGACCTCTTTAGCACGCTTCAAATTCATAAGTCCGGAAGGGATTCATTCGCGAAGGATCATATGATTTATGGCCCCACGAGATTAACGCTTACGGGATCGTCTACAATGACAGCCTTCGGAGACGCAACGGCAAGCTGCGGAAGCAATTGGTACAGTGAAAACGTCAGCCGGCATTTGTTTCTGTCTGCCGGCGAAGATTGATGGCCGGAAATTTCCCAACAAATGACGTCATCCATCATGATCATTCATGCCTTTTCCGCAGTCATCGGTCACTTCTACTGATCTGATGTATTGTTCAGTCAAACCTTATGCTCTGTGTTTGACTACACCACCCACCATCCCGGTGGAAGGGCTAGTAAGCCAGCATGCCAACAAAACCGCCGACACTGAGCAGATCACTGGCAGGAGAAAGCGCAAACGATAGTGCATCCACAATAACAAGGAAGGTCACATCAACCGTCTGTCTGTCTGAACAAGCGGCTCCTCGCCATGTAAGTAGGGATGTCTCACTCAGCAGGTGATGTCTTGCGCAATGGTGATATACCACTGCAAGCGTGACATCTCACTGAAGCTGTGATATCACGCTGGACGGGTCAAATCTGAGAATCGGAATAGCTATCTGCGGCCATGGCTTGATTCAGCAATGCACATATGCCAGAGTATTCCAAACAACCATCCAAAGTCCACAACTACCTCAGTAGTTACGAGTGGACGACACCGCTGCGATCACTGGCAGGAGAAGCCAAATGATAGTGCATGCACAATAACGACGACAATTTTTTGCCACCTGCCCGCAGATGCCTGAGGAGGAATGGCGTTCCCCAGCCGTCTGCCCCCTCCTCACTAGTCAGCAGTCCGCGGCTGTTTTCGCCACTCCTCACCAAGACAGAAGCTTCAGCGCCAGCCGGCAGTGCCGCGACGGCCGAGTCGCGCACCGTGCCGACTCCTCGGTGGCCCGACGGCCAGCTACTCGGCATCTGCCGGCCATCTGACGACTCCATCTGACGGCCATCTGACGACCATCTGACAGCCATCTGCCGACTCCATCTGACGACCATCTGCCGACTCCAGCTGACGGCCATCTGCCGACTCCATCTGTCGACTCCGTATGACAGCCATCTGACGACTCCATCTGACGACCATCTGCCGACTCCATCTGCGGCCATCTGCCGACTCCAGCTGACGACCATCTGCCGACTCCAGCTGACGGCCATCTGACGACCATCTGTCGACTCCATCTGACGACCATCTGACGGTCATCTGCCGACTCCATCTGACGGCCATCTGCCGACTCCATCTGACGACTCCATCTGCCGACTCCATCTGCCGACTCCATCTGACAACCATCTGCCGACTCCATCTGCCGGCCATCTGCCGACTCCAGCTGACGACCATCTGCCGACTCCATCTGACGGCCATCTGCCGACTCCATCTGACGACCATCTGCCGACTCCATCTGACGACCATCTGCCGACTCCAGCTGACGGCCATCTGCCGACTCCAGCTGACGGCCATCTGCCGACTCCAGCTGACGGCCATCTGCCGACTCCAGCTGACGGCCATCTGCCGACTCCAGCTGACGGCCATCTGCCGACTCCATCTGACGACCATCTGCCGACTCCATCTGACGGCCATCTGCCGACTCCATCTGACGGCCATCTGCCGACTCCATCTGACGACCATCTGCCGACTCCATCTGACAGCCATCTGACGACCATCTGACGACTCCATCTGACGACCATCTGACGACTCCATCTGACGACCATCTGCCGACTCCATCTGATGGCCATCTGCCGACTCCAGCTGACGATCCATCTGCCGACCTGGCCATCTGCCGACTCCTCTGAGGCCATCTTGACTTCATCTGACGACCATCTGCCGACTCCATCTGCCGGCCATCTGCCGACTCCAGCTGACGACCATCTGCCGACTCCATCTGACGGCCATCTGCCGACTCCAGCTGACGGCCATCTGACGGCCATCTGCCGACTCCATCTGACGACCATCTGCCGACTCCATCCGACTCCAGCCGGGCCAGCTCCTCTGCGGCCCGGCCACCGGCAGATGGCGAGCCGCAGCCGAAAGGTTCCGGCGCCTGCTGGGGTCGCGACCCGGGTCGGCGGCGGCGGGTGCGTCGGTCGCCTCGTCGCCGCCCTGTCGGCGCGTCGGTGGCGGCGACAAGAATCGTCGTGCCGCGCGCACACAGGGGTGGCGGCGGACAGTCCATGACCGATCGGCGGGGGACGGGAGCGAGACGTGTTTGTCGGTCGGCGGCCGACGACGCGGGCCGCGCAGACGTCCCAATCAGTCGACTGGATGCGACCCGACCGCCGAGCGGCTGTGTCACGTCAGCGACCGCTCGGACCGAGAGCCGACAGGCTCGTCGTCGGGTGTGTCCGGTTACACAGGACCGCCGCATACCACCATCGGCGGGTTCGGCTCTGTGAGCACCGGGGCCGCCTGACAGTCCAGCTGGCGGCGTTTGGGGCCGTGAAAGACCGACGGTGGGCTGGCTGGCCGGCGGGGACGAAACACTTCAGATTCGGCGGCAGTTGGAGTATGTGCTGTTGGGGAAGTGCTTGCCAGATGAAAATTTTCAGGCTAGTGAATGGTCTTTAGATGTGAAAGTTTACATCTAGAATTTATTATCTGCATCCGTCTTGGTATCCGGGACAGTATATTGGAAACGCATGTGCAGCGCCAGTTTACAAATATTAATTTTGTGTTTAATTTGCAGCTTATATTTGTTTTGGTCGTCTTACCGCCATTTGTTTAGATTTATAAAAACGACGACTGCACGTCTACCTGAAACCAAGGTAAGTATTCTACATCCAAATGTTATATGGGCATTATCAGAGGGTTATTCGTCTATTTATCGAGCGTATGGCCTAATTCACTGACACGACCTCAGTCGATCAGTGGCCTCAGACTAACATGACCTCAGCCGATCAGTGACCTCAGACTAACACGACCTCAGCCGATCAGTGACATAGGCTACACGACTTTGACCACGACCATAAACATGTGTGCCGATTTTTCAACCGGTTGGAGTCGTGCGGTACGTCAGACCAAGTCACGACCTCATTGAGTGAGCACTCCGGTAGAGAACACTTCAGAAACATTTCGAACCTACAGCGCACAAAGACCTTTAGTAAGACTAGCGACTCTGCGCTAAACATATGCAGACGACTCGGTGTTGCCTGTGATCTAGTGGTAGCCTATTCCAAGCGACCGCGGCGTGAAAACCTCACTGGGACGCGTGAGTCGACATCTTGTGAGATGAACCTCACCGGCTACCCAGCTCTGACTCCTTTCGATACTTGTAACCGCCAGGTAAACATTTTCAGTGGCATTGACCTAATGCACATGGCACTGTATACCTGGATGCAATCGTGCTCCGGACTATCTCTGCAACCGGTTAGCCATGTTATGACGAGTGCAGGGGACACCTTATCGTGCGGCCCGTTAGGGTCCCCTGTTTCCCATTGCTGGACGTTCCCAGCAGTTACTCCTGTTGTTGGGTGTTCCCCATGCAGGGTTTGGTAGGTTGGCCACGACGACGCGCTGCCTTGTTCCCGGGCTCTGACTGTGGTGTCGGGACCGCTTCCGGCGCCCCTGACCCAGGCCGTTACTCAGCTGGCCGACGGCGGCGTCGATCAGTCTCTGGAGCGGACCGACTGCCCGATCAGTCTCCGGAGCGGACCGATCAGTCTCCGGAGCGGACCGATCAGTCTCCGGAGCGGACCGATCAGTCTCCGGAGCGGACCGATCAGTCTCCGGAGCGGACCGACTGCCCGATTGGCGTTCGGTCGGCCGCTCGGCCTGCTCGGTTGATGTCCAGATTGGCCGTTGGATGGCCGTCGGTCCTCACGACCGACGCTCTGAGTGGGCCGCGCCGCTGCAGCCTCGTCTCCGCCGCTGTAGCCTCGTCTCCGCCACTGTAGCCTCGTCTCCGCCGCTGCTGCTCTGGCTCTGTCTCCGCCGCTGTAGCCTCGTCTCCGCCGCTGTAGCCTCGTCTCCGCCGCTGTAGCCTCGTCTCCGCCGCTGCTGCTCTGGCTCTGTCTCCGCCGCTGCAGCCTCGCCTCCGCCGCTCAGGCTGAGGCTCTGGTCCCACCGCTGCAGCCTTGTCTCCGCCGCTGCCGCTCTGGCTGTGGTCCCCGCCGCTACAGCCTTGTCTCCACCGCTTAGGCTCCGGCTCTGGTCCCGTCGTTACTGCCTTGTCTCCACCGCTGCAGCTTGTCCCCGCCGCTGCTGCGCCGGCTCTGGTCCCGCCGCTACAGCCTTGTCTCCGCCGCTCAGGCTCCGGCTCTGGTCCCGTCGTTACTGCCTTGTCTCCACCGCTGCTGCATTGTCTCCGCCGCTACAGCCTTGTCTCCGCCGCTCAGGCTCCGGCTTTGGCTCCGCCGTTACAGCCTTGTCTCCGCCGCTGCTGCTCCTGCGCTGTCCCCGCCGCTACTGCCTTGTCTCCGCCGCTGCTGCATTGTCTCCGCCGCTACTGCCATGTCTCCGCCGCTCAGGCTCCGGCTCTGGTCCCGCCGCTGCAGCCTGGTATCTGTCGCTGCTGCTCCGGCTCTGGTCCCGCCGTTACAGCCTTGTCTCCGCCGCTCAGGCTCCGGCTTCGGCTCCGCCGTTACAGCCTTGTTTCTGCCATCAAGGCTCAAGCTCTGTCCCCCTCCACCGTATCATTGTCTCCGCCACCCAGGTTCCGGCCCTGGCCCCGCCGCTAAAGCCTTGTCTCCGTCGCTCAGACTCCGGCTTTGGTTGCGCCGTTACATTCTTGTCTCCGCCGCTTAGGCTCCGGCTTTGTCTGCGGTGCTCAGACTTTGTCGCTGGCGCCCCGGTTCCGGCTCCGGCGCTGGTTTCGGCTCTGGCCTTTTCTCCGCGGCGCTTCCGGCTTGTTTCCGGCATAGCAGGATTGTATCCGGCGTTGCAGACATGCGAGGAGTCCTGACGGCTGCATCGAGTATGACTACGAACGTCATAGTCACTAGTGTAGTCCAACAAATCACAATGAAAGAAAAACTCAACTTCTCTTGAACTAATATTCTAATGGGCAGTTTAATCGTATAGCTAATTAAGAATGATATTTAAAGATATGCGTGAAGTATTGTGCGTCCGAAGAGTTGCATGTTAGTAGCGGTAAACAATGCTGGGTTGAAAACGGTGGCGTGCCTAGAATTAGCTTCATAAGCTGCAAACGCAAATGCAGGGGCCAATCTACTTCCCACTAAAAAGGCACCAGATTTTACCTGGTGTTATCTTTAATGGGTAAATTTTGTGTTTGTTCTTAAATTATAATAATTAGCGACGAATGCATTTTCCCATGGAGAGTGCTCAAACTACCACAGTCGTTTATAAGTTAGCAGCTTTGATCCACCCTCCCATTTTAAAAATAATTTTCTGGTACTTCAGCAGTGCATTTAAGCCGGGATGCCGAATTGAACCGGAACACCGGGAGACCATTCCGGTCCCGGCGCCGTTTTTGGGACTCAGCACGTTTCTTCTCGGGGGTGGGCTACGCTATTTTGTTTAGGATCTCTAACGCCATTTTTAGGATCCAGAGCGATTTATCTGAGGATTTTTCAGAGTCTGTGGTTAATTTTACGAGGCCCCGGCTTGTCCTTTATCGGGTCTTAGTGGAATATTCAGGACCCGGCGCATTTGTGTGGCGTCCCAGCATATTTGTTCTTGGGACCCCAACGCAATTTTTCCGAGACCCGGTGTGACTCGTTGGGGACCACCACCCATCAGGGAACGTTGTCACATTGTCCCACCCTTTCGGTGCAGCGTTGGGATCACGCCGCTTTTGCAGACTCCGGCATATTTTGAGGAATTCGTGCCCTCTTTATAGCCCCATTGTGATGTGAGAGCCTTGGTACGCTTTGAGGGCTCAGGTATAGGTTTGAGGGTTCCTGGTGTGGTCGTTTATTGGTTATGTGCATATTTTAAAGCTCTGCCGCTTTTTGCGTGATTCTGCGGGCTTTGAAGGGTCCCGGTACGCGTTCGGGCTTCTGATGTGCTTTTGGGGCCCTGCTGTGTTCATTTGGGCCCAAACGATAGTTTGTGTTACTTCGGACGATAATATTTTGGTCCCACGACTGCAATGGGGAGAACAATTATTGGACCCCAGCACGATTTTTCGGTGCCGCGCTGTATTTATTTTGGGCTCCGGAGCAAATTATTTCGGGCCTTGACAGGAATTTCGTGGCCCGGTGCCATCCCGGTGCGCTTTCGTTGGATCCCAATGTGAATGTTGGGAGCCCTAATATAAATTTAAAGGTCGAGCGTTATTTTTTTCGGGGCAGGGTGCTCTGCTTCCGTTTTTGATCCTCGTCATGATTTTAAGGATCCCGACGCAATTTTCATTCGGGTATCGGTGCGACTCTTTGCGGTGCGGTGCGACTCTTTGCGACTCTTGTGACTCTTTTCGGGTATCGGTGCGATTCGGGCATCGGTCCCACCTCCTCTTTAGGAGGGGGATTGTCCCCTTCACTCCTCCTGATGTACGTCACGATACTCGTCACGGAAACTTCGTTTTTTCGTGGCACGGATTAGTATCTGATATGCAATTCTGATACCGGAACAGAAAACCCGAACTGGCTACAAATGAAATACACTGGCAGTATGCCGTTGATTCTTATCCTTTCAGCAGGAATAATTTATTTATTTTGTGAACTCAAAAGAGTACGCAATATGTGCAGCATACGTGCATGCTTGTCAGTACAAAAACCTTGGTCATTTGGATTGGAAGCTTGCAAGAAATCCAAAAATTATTACAACCATTCTCATACTTTTGTGAAGTAATGATTGCTGAATGATGTCGTCATGTATATATATATATATATATATATATATATATATATATATATATATATATATATATATAACTGAATAGCGTCAAACGGCAGTTTCCTTCCTCACGAATGAATAGCTCGGACCGTGTTTGGTATTGATCCAGGCGATGTAATCGGAAGAAGCGGACGGATGCACAGTTCGTGCGCTTCAGTGACAAGATGCAGGGTGACTTTCCAACGGGTGAGATTGGCATAGTTTGGCCTGGTGGCACGAACTCTCGTACAACATGGGAGCTAACGACCTGCGGACTTCGAGCTGACTTCAATCCAGGCGAGCGAGTGACCGGCGTCTGGGGCATAGTCAGAACCCAGAGCAGCAACTGTCTGGCCAGGGCTGTCACCACGGCCATGTAGGAGCTCAATAGCCGCCCCCCCCCCCCCCCAGTGGCATGCGGGGACTCGCTGCCACACCGAGGGGCTGGCCGACGCATCAGAGGGTGAAACTGTCGGTGTTGGCCAATACACGAGCACACAATGGCACGTGACGATTGGCTGGGGGAGAGGCAGCGCGTCTGTTACCCATGCTGGACGGATCGGCTTAACCAGCTGGACATCACGCTGGCAACAGAGTCTCTAAAGTGGAGCCGGTAAGTGCCTGCGTCAAGGTCATCTGACGCCCACTGTATTCTGACGTATTGGAAGCTTGCAGGCAGTACGTTCCAAAAATGTGTTGTTATATATATACATAATGCGTAGTTTCAGACACCTAAATGATCTGAGTTATGCTTTTCCAGGTGCATATTTACGCGCACAATTTGAAGTATGTTAGCTGCTGTTTAAATATTTGTGTACATTTTTTGCATCTCCTGAATAGTTTTAAATGCATACTACGATCAAGGGTGACATCCGGGGAAGGTTACCTGGTGGAGAGAGGAGGGATGTTTGGCTTTAATGGCCATTTTTTGGAACTCGGTTGGGTTAGTCTCTGCGTACTTATATGGCATTGTGAAGGCACTGCCATATTGAGTTCACTAACTCCGAGCATGAGAAACATTTGGAGAATGTATTGCTCTTTTTCAGATACTTCCAACTCACGCATGGACGTACATGTTCATTTTTGGACATGTACTTAACTGCTGCAGCATACCAAATATATCAGCGGATATGATATTTTGGCACCATCGTCTTTATCAAGTCGCTTCCTTTTTTTTAAGTTGTTGAATCCAGCGTTGCTAAAGATTGCTATCCCTGCCTCAACCACCTGAAATCTTAATTGCATTTGTTGGAATACCACAATTATTTATGTTTGGCTAAATTTGTATGAATCATAGACAGGGACCTTAAAGAAGGATGATAAAAATCATAGATAAATCATTTTTTAATGTCTCGGGCTCCCGGAGTTGCCTTGGACCCCCCCCCCCCCTCCCCATTCGAATGCCCTGGACTCGCCCATGGTTTTCAAAATCAGTTACGTGAGCAAATACATATTTTCATTGGCTGTGCAATGGAGTCAAGCATGCCAACTGCCGCCATGGTAGCTCAGCTGGTTGGAACGCTCGCCTCCCCCCGTCTCCCCCTCCCCGGGAAACAGGGGTTTGGGCCCCTTCCCCCCCCCCCCTTTGACCCCGGCCGGGGGGGGGGGCTGGCGCGCCGAGCCCGAAAGGGAGGGGGGGGGGGCCGGCGGGGCGGGGTCGTGGGATTGCGGTAAATTTAAATTTTTTTTTTAAATTTTTAATTTAAATTGAGGGAGGGAAATGGGGGGGGGGGGGGGGGGTTAACAAAAAAATCTAAACTAAAAACCAAACCAACCCCCCCCCCCACCAACAAATAAAATATTAAATTTAAATAAAAACTCGGTTGCAAAATTGACGAACACTCTGATCTGGAAACTATTTCGCCTGAAACCATTTAACCCATGTGTCCCCCGCAATGGAAGCTAAAAACTGCGTTTAATAGAAGTTTTCCTTCCTTTGCATTTAAAACAGCTTTTATCACATTTTTAGAGAAATTCCGTTGGACAGCTTTCAAGACCTCACGGGATAGGGCTCAGCGTTCCTCTCCTGCTTCTTTCACAAGTGATTAGAACCCTCCCGTAATATGCTTATCACATTCGTCAATTCATCCTGTTTTATCAAATCGTACCATATCCCAGCGGAATTGAAATTAATGCATGAAGTGTACGCGATGCTCGCAATTTTTCGCTAGAAATATTGCATTGTGTAAGAAGCATCGCTGGATGAAAGTTTGCACTGGAAAACATGGTCTAGTATAAAATGCTGTGGAAGAAAATGTAGACAGACTGCTATCACTTTGTAATGGAAGACAGTTTGCAGAATGAAGCTACATGCTGTTTTCATTCCATGTTTCTAGGTTAAGTCGCGAAGTCGCGAGGTCTCTGGACATTGTGACCAACGTTTCCTTCGGTCGGTGTGGGTTTTGCTCTTTCTACTAATTTGTTGTGGTATATTTTGTAGTGCGGCTCACTTGCCTTAGGATTTGCAATAGAGGCTCGCATTAATGGCAGATCCTGAGTCTCATACCTCAAAAAGGCACTTCCACGCCACAGTTTATTTACACCACAATGTCGATCAGGCAATTAAATGTGTTTTGAATGACTATTAGAGCAGTGCAGTGCCCCAGTTGGGCCACGGTTAGAGCACCATTGAAGCCAGCATTGACCTAACGGGAGAGCGCCACTACTGACCAAAGTGAGAACACCACCGCTGGCCCCAAGGTAGACTGCCATCATTGGCCCTGAGGAAGAACACCACTGTTGGAGCTAAGGAAGAACACTACTGTTGGACCTAAAGAAGAGCACCGCCGTTAGCCCTAAGGAGTAATGTCATCCTTGGCCCTTAGGGAGAACACAACCATTAGACCTAAGGAAGTGCACCACCCTTTGCCCTGAGAAGTAACCCTACTGTTGGTCCTAAGTTAGTAGAATACTGTTGGCCCTAAGGGAGAATACTATCCTTGGCCCAGGGGAAACACCACCGTTGGCCTTAAGGAAGAATACCATCCTTGGTCTTAAAGGAAACTACCATCCTGGGCCCAAAGCAAGAGCAGCAATGCTAAGCTAAAGCGAAAGCTGACCCTTAGTGGCCCAAAGTGGCAGCTGGCGAGAGCACCAGCTCTGGCCCAGCTTTTGCAGAGATCACTTGCAAACATGGAGATCCCCAGTCCTGTCAACATGTCATCGCACGCGCCATGTCAGCATGCTGAGGGTCCCGATTGCGAAACACATGCATCGTGGCGGAAAAGAACCCCAAGTAAGCTTTATTTATTTATTTATGCTGCTCATGGAAGAAGGAACAAGAGAGATGTATTCTTGCTCGAAGCTCGACGTTGTTGGCTTAGTTTTTACCAGACACCCTCGGAGCTGTTGGCCCAGTTGTGGAAATGAAGAGCGGAGTACTCTATGGCATGCCAGCCTGGTCTCGATATTGGCAGGTGAAACGTGCTATTTGGGACTTTATCAGGACCAGTGTTGGCCTGTGCGAAAACTACCTGAAAAGTTATTGAAAACTAACAACAATGGAAGTATCAAGGACAGCATGGTTGCACCCATTCTCCAGGGCTAAGTGTATTTTAAGCCGACAATAAGCCTTGATCTTCCATCGAAAGGCCACCGGCTAATGCTTCTGAATTTTCCAACAGCACAGATGTTTTCGAACTATATCAAGGTTCATGAGCACGTGTAACATGAAATGCAAATTATGAGAGCACATATGTAATACGGCATGCAAAGAATACGACTTAAGTAAAACTTTACGAAGTCTACCTCCAGAAATGAGAATAAGTTCCAGTTTCCTGACATGATTGAGCCCACGTTTTTAGCAGAAATAACCGCAATGGGTTTACGATTAGCTATGTCAAAGGGTAGAGCACTTCTGTATGCAGTTTTTCTGCTGTGTGTGAGGACATCAGCGGGGATAGCATCCATCCCTTAGAATGACGACGGTTGAGGCGTGGACATGTTTCTCTCCATCCACCGCGTGCCATACAGTGTCATCAACATTACACAATTCCTCTTTTTCTTGTGCTGACATTTGACTAAAAGTCTTGCATAGACGTTCAATACGAAGTTACCTGGCAGAGAAAGGGGGGAAAGTACATGGCCTAATATAGGAGTGAGTAGTTGGTTGAAGACTGATGCAGTCAACAAGTCGAGTCGAAATACCACCAACACCGGCCTCGTACTGCATATTATATTCAAAAAGGCATACATCCATGAGGGCTACAATTGGAAAGAACTGGATCAAACATTACCATGTGTGGTCTTTCACATATATGGCAAGCATCCGATCGTCCATGCGATTCGTGATGCTGCTCTGACGTGGCGGAATCATGGGATACTTGTGGTTCGGCCAGTGGCCGCCGAGTGTCGCTGGTGTCTCCGGCTCCTGCTCGGTGCGGCACTAATGGCGTGGAGTCTCGGCGAAACGACCGATCACTGGGCTCCGTCCATGTCCTGCTTCAGCTTGGCCAAAGCGGCCAAGCGGCTGTCTCTCCATGCACGCCGCTCCTGGGTCAGAACACGATGTCAGGATGTACTCTCTGACCTTCGCTGGGGCCGGCACACCGGCAGAGTTCGGGCGACTACGGCTGCGTTCTTTGTCACGTTCCGTTCACGAATTCCGAGATATATCTTCTTGTGCCATTGTAGTCTGTATGGTGTAGCGTGAACACGAATATCCAGGGCATTTGCAGACAAGTGGTAGCGCTAAACTTGGGTGTGCGTGGGACAGACAGACAGACAGACAGACTTTATTGAGGACATCCACAATTGACTCGTGGCTATTATTGACATGACGTCAAATAGGTAAAACAACACAGTACAAAAGGTAAAAAATAGGGTCAAAATCACAGGATAAAAATAAAAATAAATAAAATACAGCAAGTGGAGCAGTCAATCAATCCGGCACGGGCGGCACGTCAAATAGGTACTCCCGTAGGTGGCGACCATAGATCGACACGGGAAGTTGAGTCAGCTCAGGTGGCAGTGAGTTGTACATGTGTAGCGTTCTGGAACCAAAACGTCTCTTCCCCTAAATCGTCATACCTGGAGTTGATCCAGCGGTACCATCTCCGTCAGTTGGCGATGAACCTCCTCCGCCTGCTTGCCCTCCATCCGGGGCACCGGACCGAATGTGCTGGACACGTTGTATATGGTCTCGCCGTACGTATCGCAGTAGTTGGCGACACCTGCCGGCAGAGGCGTCGCCAGGGATGTCCACCAGGAGGGCGAATGTATAGGCTGGTTGTGGCAGAGGACATTGGGGCTAAAAATTGTCGTCCCATTACGAGTGAATAGATTGCATGCACATTTTACGTTCGCCGTCGGCGGCGGGGGTGGTAATTATCGGGAATGGCCGTTTCATCCTGTTGCTTCCACAAGTGATTTCCATAAGAAGCACTGACCAACAACCTTCATCATAGCACTGCTGGCAATAAATCCCACGCATTTCAAAACAATCATCACAATATTCGTTTGCTTTTGGGACCGTACTCATGTCCTCTTCGTGTTATTACACGTAATTACTGCAAAGCTTTGCCCCTCATGGTATGCTGGTACTGCTGTTGCTCATGGATATGTAACGCGCATACCAACGGACTTATGTGCGGTGCGCATGACGGACGGAATAATGAATGGTGCACATGGCTAGCCAGCCGATGTACAGAGGTCCACAAAGCTGCCGACTTGTCCACAATGTAAGCAACAGGAGTCAGACTCACACTGACAAACTACTCGTTCTTTCCGGGGTTAAGCAATGTAGCAAACAGCAATGAGAACATGCTGCACGATCCACAGCATTTTTCTCCCATTTGTTTGTTTAATGCACATGCGTGATCTAAATGAATAGCAGCAACCTTTTGTCTTTTTTGTATTGATCTTCACAACTCGCTCCGAACATACCGGTCCTCATCTCTGGTCCTCAACACGCGCACCATTAAATTTTCTTTGCCTTCTGAGACAGGTCCGTGGTTAACGTGTTGCCAGTGTAACGGCCAGCCATGTTTATCGCAGAAATCACCAGCGAGAGTCAGAACTTGCAAATGAAACAGTTTGAACGACTCATTTCCGTGTGGGAGAGTCTTCACAACTTGCATACCTTTGCTGATGAAAGGTGCGTACGACCGGTGAACTGATAAAATGATGCGCATGGCCGGCGGACTGGTGGCCTACGGTAGGAATGACTGGCAGACTAAGCCATCGACGAGGGTACCTTCGGCGTTGAGGTGGGTCGTCTCCAGGGGGCCCATGAAGGCGTAGCGCGGTCCCAGGCCGCACTTCATCACCGTGTCCACATCTGAGGCGCTCAACACCCCGTCGCCCACCAGACGCCAGCACTCGTTCAGGATGGCGTACCTGCAAGGCAGCGCCACCGGTAGCGGTACGGTGCAACTGCGGGGCGCCGGCACCGACTCAGGATGAATCTCCTGCCAACAGTTATCTCTGGTGCCGGTACCGGACCGCCTCCGGTCGCCGGTACCGCATTGTCAAGAGGCAGTGGTACAGAATTGTCATACAGCAGTGGTACATGATGCTTCATGGTACGGTGGTATATGGTGCATACGCGGATACTATATGGTCCTATGCGTCGTATGGTGCATATGCCGAGCAGTGTTGTATTATACCCACCCGTTATCTGCCACAGCAGAGCTTCTCGTAATCACATCTTATCCCCCAAGTACCATATAGCAGTAGCATATAATCGTGATAGTCATTGTTTGACGGCGGAGTCAGCAAGGATGAGGCGGGTTGTAGGTATCTCGATGGGTTTCGAGCATCACACATTGCCAGCATGACTGGTGTTTAGGTAACTGTGGAAGCGGTAATCGCATCATACGTTTAGAAACAACAGCAATGCTGTGGCATTTCAGGAAATGAGATGGTGACCTGATGGTATCTCGAAAAGATACATCATACTTTCAGTTTTCAAAAGCATGATGTGATGAAAAATAGGTGCAAGAGGAGTTCTGGGACGAGATGCATATGCAGATTCTGCCCCCTGGAGGAGCGCTGCCACGGCAGATCTACTCGTAATACTGTCCTAATTTCCCAGGCTCCACCTCTAAGTGTTTGCGTTTTTGCATATTCGCTATTTTACGCAGCTCCTTTGTTTTTGATATTAAATGTATTTATCTCTTCATCATCACGGTTGTTCTTGCTGGTTTCAATTGTGCTGCCTTTTGTCATTAATGGTGAATCCTCATGGCAGACCCAAACTAATATAGGACACCCAAGTAAAACAAGTTTTTCAGACAATAAACAGCGACCCGTACCAAAGCGAGACGGTAGTACAGTACATCGACTGCATGCAACGCATAACCTAGCTTGCAACGCTACCTAAGCATAATACCACTGCAGGTCTCAATTCGATGCCTGTGAGATCGACGGCCTCCCCCTACAATTGGCTAGTTTGTATTCCCCACATCGCTGGATGCGTTACTCTGACTCACTGTATCCTGTTGAGCGCGAACCCGGGCACCTTCTTGTTGAGAGTGACCTCTCCAACTCGCTGGTTTCTATTCCCCACACCGCCGGATGCACTACTCTGACTCACTGTATCCTGTTGAGCGCGAACCCGGGCACCTCCTTGTTGAGCGTGACGGGCGCCTGACCGATGAGCTTCATGAGCTGACGAGTCCGAGCCACTACGTCAGGATCTGTCCACGGAGCCGGCACCAGCTCCACCAGCGGCACATAGTAGGGAGGATTCACCTGTCGACGTCGGGCCTACACGTCAGGACCGCTGGCTGTCGTTGGTCATTGGTTTTACGACACACCGACCGTTGAGTCATGTGGTGTCGCCAATCTCTCATGCCGATTGGTCGCGAGCGAAGAGTGGTGACAGGCGAGACTCAAACCCACAACCTCTCGATTGTGAGACGGGCAACTTACCCCCAGACTACTCGTCCCCTCAGCTGGGTGTCCACTGGCAAGTCTACGAGAGATAGGCTGAGGGGTGACCTGAGAACGTCTATGGATGACTCTCCTGCACGGACTTGGAGTGTAACTAGTGGGGATCACCTCGTTAACATCGGCAGAGTTCACCTGTAGACGATGGAAGGTTTCACCTATCAAATATATAGTGATTCTTATGGGCGCTGTATAACCACTGAAGTTGATGCGCCCTAAAACCCAAATAACTAACTAACTATAGTGACTCTTCTGTCGACACTGGAAAGTTCCTCTCTCAGTACGAAACCTCACTTCGTTAAAGGTGATTCAGGAAGTTGTGAAGGACATTTCCAGTAATTATACGCGTGTATGCGCGCATTTCACGTGCGAGCACCACACGATGAGAACGCTAGTAATGAGTTCTTCGTCCAAATGTGACTGACGCTCTATAATTAGCAATTCAAAGTTCGCATTGGCATTGCTATTGGCATTGGTATTCATTGGCATGTACTGCACCACATGTCCAATATCTCATCTCCGTCTGCCATGTAGACGCATACCAGGCCAGTGAATACGAGCCGCATTTTCTCCAGCTGGCCAGCGATGATTCACCGCGACAAATGGCCGGCTCGGCCAATCATTCTATTGTCCACTTCCTACCGCCACAACGCAGACGGTAGAGGCCGGGGCTCTGCCAGTATGCTAGATATAGCAGTTATACGTTTATGTTCCGTGACAAGTTAGACAGCAGCGTAATCCTGTACGGAGCATCTCAGTTATGTTTCGATTAACTTCATTGCATGGCTGTCAGTCACAATGCTGCTGAAGCTCGGCTATGTATTTCACCCCTTCCAGACTCGGGAAATAGGAGGTAGCCATGTGTGGCTGGAGTTGAGAAGGAGTGGGCCGGCTAGGACGGTGGAAGGCAGGTTTCAACACGGGGCGAAATATGCCCTCAACACCGACAAGATGCGCGACAATATAGCGGCTGAGGAACCGGCCAGATGTGCGACAATGTAGTGGATGTAGTAATGACCAGATGTGCGGCAATACAGCGCCTGTGGTATCGACCGGATGTGTGACTGTACAGCGGCTGTGGTACTGGCCGGATGTGCGACTGTACAGCAGCTGTGGTGCTGGCCGGATGTGTGACTGTACAGCAGCTGTGGTACTGGCCGGATGTGCGACAATACATCGGGTGTGGTACTGATTGGACGTGCGGACTATAGTACCCATGATACTGACCGGATGTGTAACTATGCAATGATTATGGTACTGACTGGATACGCGACTATAAAGCGGCTGTGGTACTGGCCGGATGCGCCGACTATCCAGTGACTATGGTACCGACCGGGTGGGCGACAAGACAGAGGCTGCGGTGCTTGAGCGACTCTGTAAACTTGGACGGCGCGATGCACGATGTGGAAGAGCAGAGTACAGTGCTGCCATCTATTAGGCGGTCCAGCTGGTCGAATATCTGCTGCTTCAGCTCCAACTTCTCTGGCACGCACTCCTGCACGTGCACCGCACCTCTGACACAGTCAGCCAGGTCACTGGCGCCTGGAGGCATGCACCGAAGGTCACTAACACATAACCAGTGCAAACTTAAGTTAATTAGTATTTGCCATCTTGCATGACATGCTTATAAATTGTTCATTTCAAGGAATTAGATAATGGACATCATTGCAAAAAGCAGAAAAGGAGGCATGTATTATAGCTAGGATGTATGACATGTTTATATGAACTGTCAATGCCTCCATTCAACTACTTATTTTATTTACCTTTTCCCGATACCAGCACCTGAAGACGTAAGCTGTAAATTTGATTGGAAGATTACATTGTTCAATTATAAGCCTGCGTAAATAAATCCCGACTTGACTGGCAAAAAGTGATCACACCGTTAGTGATATTGATAGCGAATTATCATATCCTACCCAACAAGAACTGATGGTCAGGCTAAGACACGATAGACAAGTTATGCAATCGAAGGGGGAACGTACATATAAGCGCTGGCTGGTTATACTGACCGGTAATACGCTGAAGCTGTTGTTGTTCGGAGGTGTATCTATACTGACCGGTAATATTGTGGAGCTGTTGTTGTTCCGAGGTGTAGCTATACTGACCGGTAATATTGTGGAGCTGCTGTTCCGAGGCGTATCTATACTGACCGGTAATATTGTGAAGCTGCTGTTGTTCCGAGGTGTAGCTATACTGACCGGTAATATTGTGGAGCTGTTGTTGTTCCGAGGTGTATCTATACTGACCGGTAATATTGTGAAGCTGCTGTTGTTCCGAGGTGTAGCTATACTGACCGGTAATATTGTGGAACTGTTGTTGTTCCGAGGTGTAGCTTTACTGACCGGTAGTATTGTGGAGCTGTTGTTGTTCCGAGGTGTAGCTATACTGACCGGTAATATTGTGAAGCTGTTGTTGTTCCGAGGTGTAGCTATACTGACCGGTAATATTGTGGAACTGTTGTTGCTCCGAGGTGTATCTATACTGACCGGTAATATTGTGAAGCTGCTGTTGTTCCGAGGT